>JAPMOR010059703.1:171113-249338 GCA_026543865.1 Argiope aurantia
TTTGAAGACAATTTTCAGATTTTATGATACTTAATGACAGATTAATAAGACTATATAATTCCTTTGTAATATCTTTGTGAGAGGGAATTTCTAACGTCATGGGATTTAATTGTGTAAATAGTAATTTTTGAAGGCAATTTTTAAATTTTATATGATATTTAATGACATAATAATAAAGACTATATAATAGAATCTGAACATCACCTTAAAATAATTTCTTTAATTCTCAAAGATAGTTTAATGGTGTTCCAGGAATCGGATTTAAAATTAATAGAAGCAAAAAGCAAATATGTGATTCGCAACTCTTTGATTAAAAAACAGTCTCCATTTACCCAGAATTCAGAACAGAAGAACAACACATTGCTTGCCTCGTTTTACAGTAAAAGATTATTCTGGTAGAAAACACTTTCAATTTTTGATACGAATAGGAGCGGAAATAATATTTGATGCGCAAGCTGAAAGTTTCTAGTTTGCTTTCAGATGTCTTTTCTCATTATAGTGAAATTCCAGATGTTTTCCACGTGGAGAAAGATAAATGTAGTTTTGTATTGAGAAAGACATAAACATGGATTGTATAATTCATTGATAATATGCTATAAAAATATAATTGTTCTGAATGACGTTATAAAGGATAGAAAACGAATATCTTGCACATGCGTACTTTACCTTCTTTTCATTTAGTGATTTTTTTAATTTAGGAATAGCATGAGTTACATTCATTTAATATTAAACCGTTGGTTCGTCAAGAATATTGATAATTTTTGATCAATTAAATCTCGCATACAAAACTTGATAATTACAGTTTAATGAGCAAAACGTAAAAATTTCGTTTAATTTTTTAAAAAATCGCAACGAAGTGCGCATTTTTAGTAGTTTTACATCAACCAGTCCAGATGTTAGAACCCCAACATGTACGCAAACACATATATTCATTTTTATTTTAAGTCAAGATAGAGATAAATGGAATTTCCATTTCTTGACTCCTGGTAAATAATGATGAATATTAAACAGCTGACAAAACAATAAAAACGAATTGCAATTCTTTGTAACAATGAAAAGCATTGGCGCAAATTTAAAAAAAAATATACTTAAAAAAATATTTTTAAATATATTTTAAAGCAAGCTTTTTTTATATTTATATCTTTTATTGAAATTAAAGAAATAAATATAAAAAATAAAATTCGTATCATCAAAAAGATATACGTGATATAAATTTTAAAATAATGTATATTAAAAATTATAAAAGATGCTACAATTTCTTTTAATTTTTAAAAAAATTCCTGGTTGCATATTTCCACCCTCCTATTACCAAACTTGCTAGTTCCAGATATGGACAAATATAAATTTAAAAGAATAATAATTCATTGTTATAATAACATATAATAAAAATGAAAAGAAATAATATTTTATTACTCTTTTGTTTTCGGATATGGCATTAATTTAAATACTCAGTTTTTAAACAATGAGTTTTTATTTGAGGAAAAAGTAATTGAGTTTTTTTAATGTCAATAAGATATATCATATATTAATTTTTATTAATATTATTAATATCATTACATATTAATTTTTATTTAATTCTATTTTTATACGATTTTCCATATGTGATTTTAAACAATATTGATAAGTTAACGAAATATTTCTTTATATTTTTATCATGCAAACTTGCATTTACTTTGGAAATTCAAGGACTGGTTAAAATTCCTTTTTACTAAAAACTGTTATATTCATAGAACGTGTTTCTGAAGTCTGTTACAGTACAAACATCATCTTAAGAAAAGTATATTTGCTTCCATTTTTAAATCTGATAATTCTTTCACGAACAGGAAGTTCAGTTTAGTAAAAATTTAACAAACAAGTCTTTGAGATATAACCCAGACGGTCATTGTTTCATTTCCTATTCAACCGAAATTGTTGAAAGGATTAAGCTCGTTTATCCTGTGAGCTAATGTTGCTAAAATTAGGCGGGATAGTGTGAAAAAGAAGAAAAGATTCAATTTTCTAGGAAGAGACATTAATGGAAAGTAAATTTGCAAATATTTGATCATTGCAATACTTATAAGAATATGCATGCATCAGAAAAGAAGTAATGAAACTTCTGTCGCTGAAAGCACTTATTTTATGCTTGCTTTATATTCAGTTTCGCTTTATATTTCTTTTCATATGTCCAATGAATTTGCGAATTAAATACGTTTGCAAGCATCATTTTTATGTAGATATGATAGATATGTAGGGTTAAAAATTGTTTATGATCATTTTGCTCATTCATTTGATTTCTACATATCCAAAAGTTCTTTTAATAATTATAGCAGAGTAACAGAACATAGCAAAATGAACAATTTTTGATGTGAGAAAAATCGTTTATAAAGCCAGAAACACATCATGCAAAATAACTAAGCTTCTTCTTTAAATAGTTTTGAATATAGTTCTGAAATGAAACAAAATTGTTGGACATCCCTGACAAAACACTAATAGTATGAAAGTATTTATCACCTAATTCTACTAACATTGAATGCTAATCGTATGACTTTAAATGAGGAATTATTGTATATATATTTATTTATTTTGTGTATTTTAGAAACGGCTCTAATTTTGAATCAAATTTTATATTTAGATAAGGTTTTGCTTTTTAAATTTATTTATATAGATGCTTTAATTGAAAAAACGAGATTTTACCAAGAAAAAAAATTATAACTAAATATTAGAATAAGTATATTCAGCTTTCGCATCGAAGTATGATCAGAGCAATATAGTGATCAGAGCATAGTGAAAAACAAGCATATTGTGAGTCCTTGAATCTTTCTACTTTTTAAGTTTATCCATACAGATGTCTTTCATGAAAAAACGCTATTTTTCCCCCAAAAAAAAATGCTTTTTTATAACTAACTATTAGAGCTTTTTCCTATCTGCTCTCATGCTGACAGTGTCATATACAGCCATCTCGGACACGGTTTCGCCATGGTAAGACTGAGTGTAACTTCAAAAATATAAACATTGATAGATAAACTGTAAAATGAATATAGTAATTTAGCAGGTTGTTTCGAATAACATGTTAAACCAAATGCATTTATGATGTTTTTTTATTTAAAAGATCAGTTCATATATAGGTAAGATACATATTCATATGTAATGAGTATGTGATTCGTATCTAAATACTTTCTGAAAAAAAATCCATGATTTTACAAAAATAAATAAATAAACTGCCGAGCGAAGCTAGGTCTTCCAGATATTTATAGTATATATATGGTACACAAAGCAGCGGTAGGAACTGGAGGATATGCTTAAAAACGGCAATTGCCCCCATGTTTTCTAAATCTAAACTTATTATTTATCTTCTTTTAGACTGTATTTAGTTAATCAGCAGTAGATGCATAAAAGATAGGCTTGACTCATGGTGGATATCCCATGGATTCAGGGCTTGTACCTGCCATTTATGGTTCTGAAATTGAGACCCTGCCACAAGGCTTTCCATGACCTTGAAATCCTATAAAAAGTAGTGCCAGAAATTCTTACATATAAAATAGTAAAGTGTGGTACTTACCTAAAAAATTAATAATATCAATTATCCATTTACTAAATTTAAGAAGTTAATTTTTTTTATAGATTTAAAATTGGGTATGGAAATTCCAAAATGATAAAAGCATTCTCACATTTATTTTCTATCACCAATAAATTCCAATAATTATGATAGCGAAATCTGATTTGTGATTAAAAATAGAGATATGCTTAGTCACAATGGATATAATTGCTCATCTAAACTAAAAGTGTCTCATTACTTGTTATGTTATAATTCCATTTTATATTAGATAACATTTCCCAAATGTTGTTTTCATTCCAAGCTATTCTGTATTCTCACAAACGTTGTTATTCCATACCGATAGTCTTTCTTTCCATTTTTTTTTCATTACTTTAATTATAACTCTTTTAAGTTTCAAACAACAGGACACTCGAAAAAAACAGAAGCGCCAGTATGTTTCAATATTTAAATTCCCTGAACAATTAAGTGCTTTCGGAGAGTCAGAAACACTATCTCACAGTAGTCTGGTATTAAAAATAAGACCTCAGTCAAAGAGCGATGTTGTTCTGTTGTCAACAAAGAATGTCTGTTGTTTGTGAAAGAGTTTTTGTTTCTTTAAACTATTCTCAAGCAACTCGGCTTCCTGTTCCTTTTTCTTTGTTTATCGTGATTTATAACCATGGTCAATAAAAGAACATTTCCACGAGTTCTTTTTACATAAACTTTTTGCGCTGATGACATTGGATTGTGTTTTTTTTACTTCAGGAAACTTATTCGTCCATAGGACTACAATCGACGATTATTAATCTTGCCTAATTAGTGCTACAAGACGTATACAAAACGTAATGGGTTATCTTTTATTTCAGAATTAATTTAATTCCAGAATACTACAGCAGCTTAAATTCAATTTATCTTTACTAAGTAACAACGAAGAAGTTTTCTGTTATTTGAAATAGTTTTTTTTCGTTAGTCTTGAATGTTCCCTTTGTTTCTAATGCTTGAAAACACCAATTTAAGTCGGTAGTTAAGAATTAATCTATTAAAGATAAAAGGAAAACTAATTTTTAAATTTGCTTTTCTTTGAGTGCAAAAATTTAGACGAATAAAATAAAACTAAAGATAATAAGGAATTAAATTAAAAATAAAGTATAACGAATCAACAAAACTCTTATACTGTAATTTCAAATTATGAACATAGTACATTTTGCAAAGAAAACTGTTGTAGCAATACATATAAACTACATTTTATTGCAATGAAAAAGATGCAGCTGCAAGCAGTATTTAAGAATTACTTTAAAAATACTGTAATTATAAACAAAACATGATAACTTTTGAAGTTCAGAAGCTTTTATATTCTTTATTTAGTGCACAGAAACTGAAATAACTTTTATACTTGTTTTAAAAGTGCTATTTAACAATTTGTTAATATAAAGAAATATGTTTGATTTTTACTGCAATAATGAAAGAAACTGTCTCAAGAACTAATATTTTTTTTAAAAAAATGTATTAAAATCAGAGGAAAAAAATCACTCTGGAACTAATATGTTATTGTTAAAAAAGTAAGTATTTGAGTTTTAACATAGCTTAAAACCAATTTTTGAGCAATCATACAATTTTAGAGAACTTTAAAATTTATTTACATGTTAATTAACTCACATTTTAAATTAAAATTCCAAAACATTGCTATATACTATCTATTCTGATCCTCCTAAGTTATTAGGGCGAAATTTTCAATCTCTATGTTCAAAGGTCTACTTCATAGAGTGCGTAAAGCAGATTCATTTGTTTTTAATATCAGTACATATATATTATAATTAAAAATTATTTGAATATAAGGTGCAACATAGCAGAATTCTAGATATTACATTTTCTGTCGGAAATCCGATTGAATGTTTGATTGCATGAGCTTAATATTATTGAATATGATATGAATGAATATATGACTTAATTATACTTAATATATTAAATGTGATATGAATTCATAATGAAATTTATTTCAATAATTGAAATTATTTATAAGAAAATTCCATACATTTTAATATTTTTAAGTATTTATGTATGTGTTGAGCATACATGGGTTTCAAGGTTAGAAGATCGAACTTCTTCGAATTTAGTCACCTGACAATTTTATGATTATTTTTATCGTATCAGAAAGTGAGTATCTGCTTGAATTTTTAAAGATTATTCAGAAGGAAGCAAATAGTACTAAAACAATTTTCTTTATTATTATATATTAAATATATCTTTGTGAAATAAGTTGATATAAAGCAACATTCAAAATAGGAAGGCTTCAATTACTAAAAAAGGACTGTTCTTTTTTTATACAAAGATTTATGCAATGTTTCAAAGAAAGAATTTATTTATTGAAGCGGAAATTCCAATGTAAATTTCTATTTCTAAAATATTTTCCTACTTGTAGAACTGGATTCTGATCATCGTTCTAAAAATTTACTTAAACAATTTATTCAATATCCAATTTCCAAAAATTCTGCTTTATGAAGCATAAAAGGAGATTGAATTTGATTTCAGATGTAAAGTAAAATAAAGCAAATGAGAGTTTTTTTTCTTAGATTCTACAATCGGAGCTTTAAAAATAGTTTGTGTTCTTAAGGGCTAAGATTTCCCAAAGGAGAAATCTGGTTTTGACATGATTTATTGGATATTTTCTGCTGAATTTATTATACAGCTTTTCTCATCTTAAAATAGCTATAATTCATTGATACTTTCAAGTCCTTAGGCAGAAAAATACCCGAAAAGATTAGAATCGTAAATATTCTTAGTTTTCGTGTTTTTTGTCCGAGAAGACATAGTAAAAATATAGCAAGTTGTAGCTTATATAAAAAAACAAGCATCAAAATACTAAATTCGAAAAAATTTAAATAATATTTGCTAAGGAAAATAGTTAAGTTCAAGGATATGACAGAAAGGTTTACAAAATATATAAAAGAAAAAAGAAATTGTTTTGCTGTTTTTACCATCTCGTATAGGAAATATGTAAAGGAAAAGTATTGTAATTCGTCCTCCGTATTTTCGAAGCATTTTCATGTTATGGAAATCCTAGAATCCAAAATTAAAATGAATGTAAGAAAAAGGCAGGCTAAAGGATTTTGATATGGGATTTTAATATCAAAATTTTATATTTATATTTCATTATCGATGAAATTCTTTTTCAGAAAATTCGAACATTGTGTCCTCCTGTGCACAAGACAAAATAATGGTTGAAACACCTAATGCGATATTTAGAATAAAATGGCATAAGGTTTTATTACCAGAATTGTAAAATCTGATATATTTTGTACCACATTTGTTGGAAAGTAGATTGTCTGTCTGTCTTTTTGAGTCTATGTGAACACTATAGATAAAAAAGATACAACGAGCTGATAAATGAAATAGGTATTCTTGCCACCCCAATTATTGATCTTTGAGTAATTTTATGTATATTAGTCATACAAATGTATACTAGATTCTTAACACTATACTACGAAATTAAACATTGATTATATCAAATTGAGGGAATACATAAGAAAGTAGACTGAAGAAACTCTTACCATTTGAAATATTGATCACATTTTTGAAATAATATATGCTTGTTATTATAAAAAATATTTAATTCTTTTTGTCACTTAAACGAAACAATTTTTTTTCTCTTTTTATATCTCATATGTAAAAAAGTATTTTTTCCTATTCAGAATATATTTTTACTTTTTAATTATTGTTTGAATTCTGATAGAATTGCGATTCAGTTAAGATTTATTCTTGTGAAGTGATGTTTTTTGAAATAAAAAATGCTAATTTTTATATAGAAATAAACAGCTTTTATTTTTTACTTGCCGCCTTTGGCGACCAGCCGGTTCGCCAATCTTAATGTTCGTTAAAATTTTAATAATTGAATATTTTAAGTAATTCCTACTTTAATATCTTCTTCATCAAAATATTTTAAAACTTCAAATTTTGATAGTCATATAATTCACTCATAATATTATAAAGGCCTTCAGTCATAACGTAATATCTATCTCTCTAATTTTCGGTTAGCTCCCGTAGAATTTATGCTTTAAATAAAGTGGAAATGAGGAATCTATAATTAATATAATAATATTTTTTACTGAAACAAAGCCTTTTTTTTATAATATGATTACTGAAAACAAAGTCACTGAGCGTTTAAACCTTATGGGCATTAAGAAATATCTTTCTTAATTAATGTAATATATCAATAATTTGTAAACAAAGTTTTCTCAGATTCATTATGCGCAGATCGATTAATTAACAATGGTTAATTTTAAATGCATCAAACACTAAAAAAATAAACATAATAGTTTAAAATAATCGGTCGAAAACATGTTAAATTAATACTTAAAAACCGATGCACTTAAAACTATAAGCATATACAAAAACTAACATAAATACAATTTAATTACAAAAGCATACAACTAACCTAAAAATAATTTAAATCAACTCCGTATCCGTTGAAAATAGTTGTCAACCATCAGAACACAATGGGCATGCGTGAATTTTCAAAGCCAGTTACGGTAACGCAAATGCGTGAATTTTCCTACGCCTGTTGGGGTAACGCTATGCAGATTTGAAATTTCCAATTTCCTTTATTCTGTTTAATTTTAATTAAAAAAAACTTCAGAATGAGTCTAAAAGATCGATTAATTAACAATGTTTAATTTTAAATGCATCAAACATTAAGAAAAGGAACAGAAACGTGTGAAATAATCGGCCGAAAAATCTTAAGCCTAGCTTTATTAACGTGAGAAAAAAAACTGAAGCCTTACTCATTTGGCGGTGGGGAAAATTAAAAGATTTTGTTTGGCGGGAAAGTTAGTTTTTAATTAATAATTAAAATTCTAATTAAAAATTTAAAAAAAAGGGACCCCAGGTGCACATTTCTGACCTCCAAGGTATACATGTACCAAATTTGGTAGCTGTAGGTCAAACTTTCTGGCCTACAGAGCACCAACTCACACACATTGAGCTTTAGATAAGCATAGATAAGTTATGTCGCATTCATTTCTTCTATAGATCTTTTTGAACAGTTTAAGGTATTTAAACATTTAAAGGTTTCCTTGAATTTTATCTTACTCGATGCTTTTTTTACAATATATGTGAATAATGGAAGAATTTTTTTGTATATTAGCTTCGTACTTCCATCTGATACACTGAGCTACCGTCTTCGTAATTGTTGCTCCGTATTCACAGCTGAGTTGATGGGTATATTCTGTGTACAGAAAATTTCACCTTCCACTTAGCGAAAATTCATTATTTATACCGACAGCATGAGTGCTTTGGAAGCACTTTCTCATTATCATAATCGGATGCACCCGGTAGCTAAACAAATTTTAATCACTTTGCGTCTCCTGCAAAAAAAAAAAAAAAAAAAAAAAAAAAGGGTTTTCAAATCAGTTTTTTGCGGGGTCCCTAGTCACGTCCGCATCTCTGGAAATGAAATGGCTGATTCAGTGGCAAAATCAGCAACGAATTTTTTTTGTCTCAGGGACTTCCGTATTCCGATGTTAAAAAGACCTTTCGAAACATTTTTCTCTACTTTGCAATTAACGTAGGTCCTACGGACACAAAATAAACTGCATTCCATCAAACCAATGATTGGATTGTGGTTTGTTCTCCCTACACGCTAGACTGACATAAAATTGACTCGTCTCTGTATATGTCATACGTGCTGTACACACAGATATCTCATTTTTGGCGAGGCGGCGCCAAAGTGCCCAACATGCCATGTGGACTTAATTGTAAATCATATTTTAATTGAATGCCCTGCTTTTAATCTAAATTATGTTCGCTTTTTAAAACATCGTCATTAGCCTTGCAGACTTGGTAAGTGAGAGAACCGAATATTTTTAAGTTTTTAAAGTCTATTAACTTTTATATTTGCATCTAATATTGTTAACATTAGTTTTATCTTCATGGTCATTCGTTTCATATCATTCATCTAGCCTTCATTCAGAAAAGTTTTTTTATCTTATAGTATTGTATTATTATATTATATTATTTTTATCTGCTTTTATAGTTTAATAAATCCATTAAAACTACCATATACTAATATATTCTACTACTGCTTTTATGTTTTACTATTTGCTTGGCGCAACATGGCCAAATATGGCCCTTGCACCAATAGACATCATACAACAACAACAACAACAACAACATTATGAGTATTAGCCCCAAAGCACAGTAACGTTGATTTCATTACTAAATATTTCTGAAGAAGATCAAATAAAATGTTCATGCATTAATTCATTGTGAATATATTATAATTAAAAGCAGATTTGAGAATATATTTTCCGACACTCGCGAAAAATCCAAAAACTATTGCAAAAATTGTGCTACACTTTATTTTAATTTAATATAAATTATTAATGAAATAAGTAGATAAAAATAACTTTGACACCAATATGGCTTTTAATTCAGTAATTAACGAATACATAGTATTAATTTCAGAGGTAGATTGATAGACTTGATGGCAGTTTAGGAGTTCAAATCTATCAAATATCTACTTCTGAGATTTATATAATTTTTAAATACTTATAGCTTTAATCAATTATACTATTTGAAAAATAAAGCTACTCTGACAGTCCATTATAATTATATGTATTGATTTAAATAAAATGCAATAAGCAAATTACAGTGCTTATATTCTCAGAATAGTTATCAGTCTTCAAATAAGAATCAATAAATTTTATTAAAATACATAAGTATTTCTATTGTAACTTCAGGAACAACATATGCTTAGTTTATTTTATTTGCTTTAAAATATTGATTGGATTTTGCATAATTTAATATTATTTTTTAATTTAGTTACTAAGAATTTTTCTAAACATGTGATTTTACTGATTACTTATACCTTGATACTAAGCATAGAAATGAAAGAATGGTAATAATTCTGTAATTAAGTAT
The DNA here is from genome assembly GCA_026543865.1 of Argiope aurantia. NCBI lineage: Eukaryota > Metazoa > Arthropoda > Arachnida > Araneae > Araneidae > Argiope > Argiope aurantia. Next base: position 181,543 of record JAPMOR010059703.1, read on the forward strand.
TGTTTATGTGAACTTTAATGCTGGCAGACTTTATTTCCCCTATAGTTAGAAAAAGACCATTTCAGTCAATAGTTTTGACTTTATTTGCGTTGTGTAAGCGGTTTTTAAAGCAATGGTATTAAAACAAAAAGAAAATAAAAGACCAGGCGATAAAATAAGACACCCCAAATAATAAGATGGTTTGAAAGAAAGAAATTTAAGTGTAAAAATACCCTTTAAAGCTTGGGATAAACATTATCTTAACAAAACATTTCATCGAACTTTTAGACAAGGTGAATAGTTTCTTACAACATAATCAGATGAATTCATTATTTTATGTTAAATATAAAAAGTCTAGTCTCTACGCCCTATTTCTAGTCTATAAAGCTGATTGAAAAGAATCATATATTAACTGGTTTTACCGAAGTGTATAAGTATTTTCGAAATTAACTCTTCAGAAGCAGCTGATGCTTATTTAAATTTGTCGATTCATAAAATGAATGATTACGATTTGGATAATTTAGCATTCTGTTCTAAGCATTCATTAATGATTTCGAATAAAGTAAAGTTTACTTAATTACCTGTTCCTTGTTATTGAGATCAAATACGAAAAAACGGTTAATGTTATCACAAAGTTTTGAACTTTATGTTAACTGTTTATAACTTTTTTTCACTTTTAAGTAAAAAAAAAGTTTATTATATACAACAGTTTTTCTTTATCTAAGAAAAAAAAATGAAAAAGGAAAAAAGATATAAAGAAAAATTAAACACTTTTCAGCCAAAATTAATAAAATGAAAATGCAAAAATACGTTAAAAAGTTTAAGTTAATCATTGTTCTAATTATCTACAACCATTCAAGTAAATATCTGGAAATGAGATAAAATTTCATTTCTGTTTACTTTTTTATTTTTATGTTTTTTGTTAATTATATTTATTGATATTGATTTATAAAAAATTATTACGAAATAAACAGTTCTTACAATCTATATCTATACTTATAACAAAGCTCAATGTGTGTGTGTTGGCGCTCTACAGGCCAGACCGTTTGACCTACAGCTACCAAATTTGGTACAATTATACCTTGGAGGTCGGGAATGGGCACCTGGGGTCCCGTTTTTTAAATTTTTAATTAGAATTTTAATTATTAATTAAAATCTAACTTTCCCGCCAAAAAATCTTCATTTCCCCACCGTCAAATGAGTAAGGCTTCAGTTTCCCTTCCGCTAATAAGGTTGGGCTTAGTATTTTTCGACCGATTATTTCAAACGATTCTGTTTATTTTCTTAATATTTGATGCATTTAAAGTTAAACATTGTTAATTAATCGATCTTTCAGATTCATTCTGAAGTACTTTTGAATTAAAATAAAATAGAATAAAGGAAAATGGAAATTTCTAATTTGCATAGCGTTACCCAAACTGGCGTAGAAAAATTCACGCATTTCCGTTACTGTGACTGGCTTTGAAAATTCATGCATGCGCATTGTGTTCTGATGGTTGATAACTATTTTCAACGGATATGAACTTGATTTAAATTATTTTTAGGTTAGTTGTATGCTTTTGTAATTAAATTATATTTTTGTTAGTTATATATTTTTTGTATATGCTTATAGTTTTAAGTACATCATTTTTTAAGTAGATTTTTTTAACCTGTTTTCAACCGATTATTTTAAAACAATTCTGTTTATTTTCTTAGTGTTCGATGCATTTAAAATAAAACATTGCTAATTAATTAGTCTACTCATGATGAATCTGAAAAAATTGTGTTGACAAATTCTTGAGATATTACATAAGTCAAGAAAGACATTCTTTAGTGCCCACAAGGTTTAAATGCTCTGTTTGCAGTAATCATATTATTAAAAAACATGCTTTGTTTCAGTAAAAAATATTATTATATTAACTGCAGATTAATCCTTTCCACTTTAATTTAAAGTATAAATTCTACGGGATCTGACAGAAAATTAGAGATATACGTATTACGTTATGACTGAAGACCTTTATAATATTATGAGTGAATTACATGACTATCAAAATTTGAGATTTTAAAATATTTTGATGAAGAAGCTATTAAAGTAGGAATTACATAAAATATTTAATTATTAAAATTTTAACGAGCATTAAGATTGACGAACCGGCTGGTCATCAAAAGGCGGCTAGTACTGAAAATTATTTCAAAAAAAGAGGGATGGGAAAAAAAAAAAGAAATTCAAAAGATTGAAAAAAAAATCCGAAGAAGAGCTGTTTGAATTAAATAAAAAAAAAAGAATATATGCATTTTTTTTAAATAGGCCGTTCTTTCTTTTTTACTTAGGCCACAGCAGGCCGTTTCATTTTTTATGTTGTACATTTTTTCGGGAATACCTGACGATCTTAAAAGAAATACATTTTCTGATTAGTTTTACGTCCCAATTTGAAGTTATTCATGGGTCACTTTGGGATGGACCTCGTAATAGCAAATTGTGTCAGAGAAAAAAGGATCTTTTCTTCTATGCCACAGTAGCGTAATGACATTTGATCCTACCATACCAACAGATTTAAATGTATATCAGAATCAAAGAGTAAGATTTAAAAGTACAAAAGTATATCAGAAAGATCCTTGAATCGAGCAACACATTGATGTATTTAAAAATAAAAATATAATGTATTCTATATAATAAATTTTAAAAAAATTACAGGATTCTGAAACTTTTTTTAAAGTTTGGAACAATATTGTATTCTTCAAGTAAGAATATGTCGTCATGCTTTTTGACGAGATACTGAGATAAAGTGATAGTAAAAATTTCTATTTGATAATCAGTTAACGTAAAGCAATCATACGTATCAAAGAGTAATCAGAATTCACTCATTAGAAATTAATTATCTTCAATTTTATCCTTTGGTAATTAATGATAAGTTATTATTAAATTTGTATTCAATTTGCATATATAATATTTAATTATTATAATGTGTTTAAATAATTAATTTATTAATAATTGTTTATTATAATGTATTTTATTATTGCATATATAAAAAAATAATTTTTAAATTTTTTTATTGAATTTAGTCTGTAAGAAATGTAATTTGTCATGTGAATTTGGTAATGAATACAATTTGTATTTAGACTTTTAAATTCAATCGTGGGTGTTGAGAAATGGACATAGATAGAATTGTTTTTCTTCGCAAATTTTGTTATTCTGAATTTGTGAAAATATGGTGCAATGAAGTATGTAATGTTATGAATGAATTCAAAACACCTTTGAAAACTGGTAGCCAGTATGCTACGTAATCAGTGAGATAAAATTATTTTCATTAAAAAGATTATATATGTACACACAGACACACACACACACGGATATATCCATTGTTCATTCTCAGATTCGGAAAACCACCATGTTATTGGGCATGCGTCAAGAGGCGCTTTTTCGTCAAGAAAGAGGATGAGGGAAAGGTAATAGAAAGAGATATGTGCATTTAGCAGTCGGGAGAATTCAGAATATTCATGGCATTAGGAACAAGTGCAGAAAACAATTCTATAAAAGTGTTAAGCAACGATGAATGTATTAATACATTTACAACTGTATTTAGACATTTACAACTGTAAATCACAAATAAAAAATAAATAAATAAAATTATCTTATAAATCATGTATGCTGAAAAATAAATAATATCATGCAAAGTAGAATTAATTGTTTTCCTGTCGTATAATCCAATTTTTCCTAAAATATCAATTTTGGCTATATTAGAGAACATTTCAGTCAGTATTGTAAAGACTCATAAATAAACTATCTAAAAGTTATAAGTTTTTCATTAAAAATTCGTGCTTTTAGAGAAAAGCATAAACTTATATTGGAATAATTGATAATAAATAACTCTGGATATCTATTCTAAATAGTTTTTGAATTTACTCCTTTGATTTAATTAAGCTTTAATGCACAAAACAAGCCCATTTGGGATAATTTCACCTCATTAAAATATCTGCAAACGAAATTATTTCGCCCATTTCTTTTTTATTTTCGCATTTAATGAAGAATATTTAATGCAAATGAAAGTATTTTGTAAATAACTTCCCTTGTGAGGTGAAATATATGCGCATATAATTAGTCAGTTGGCTTAGTTCACATTCATTAGGAAGCCGAGTCAACGCATTGCAAAGAATGTGTTTAAGTGCTTGAAAAAAAAAGCGCATAGATGTTTTGGCTGTAGTCAGAGTTCAAAGTACTTTTGTCCTGTCAGCATTTCTTTGCATCTCGGAAAATTTATATTTTGCTTTTAAGCAAATATTTATTTTTTTATCCTTTTATTTAAGCTGATTTAATTCATGATTATAAAAGTATTTTTGTCATAGATTTTTTAATAATTTCTTGGCAATTTTGAAATTTTATGCAAATTGGAATTTTTGATGAATGTACGATTCTTAAATGTTTTTCAGGATTTAACTATCTACCAGAAAAATTATTTAAATTATATCTTGATTCCACATCAAAAAGCCTCATCTGGCTGTGAATTCAATGGTAAGCAGTCATAACAATTAAAATAATAAACTATCGAAAATGTTAAAAAGTAGAATAAAAAGACGAAATAATTTTTAAAGAAACTTTCTTATTATTGTTTCAAAAATTCAAAATTTTTTTTCATTAAAAATATGGAGATGTAAGCAAAATTGCAAAAGCGTCGGTATGGAAGTAATTTTGTAAAGAAATTAAGACACAATGCATATCAACGATACACAATTCAAAACATTCACTTAAAATCAAAATTCTGGTATTATAAAAAAATTTTAAACAGAAAAATTGTAAAGAAAATGTTCATCGAATATTCCTATGAACAACCATGTTTTTACAGTTTTCTTTTTATCGCCCCATTTTTGACAGAAAAATTCTGAATTTTCCTACAACAGCATTTAAAACATAATTTTAAAGCGATTTTTGCCATTACATTGTCTCTATTTAAAATTATGTTGAAGTAAATGAAGACCTGATTTTAAATTTTTCTCTGAAGTTATCAGAATATTCACAGATTTGGAATCCCACAATTTGTAGTTACTAATATATATATATATGTAATGATATTTTAACTCTAATTTTAATTTAATTAATTTTTAAGATTTTATTTTAATTTAGCCCATAGTAACTTTATTCTAAAATATTATCTTATTTCGTGATCCAATTCCACTGTCTCTACTTAATTAATTCAAGAGAAGCTTTGTTAAATTACTGACTCAGCTAAAAGTCGAACTTTCCCACGCTCGGCGTGAAGGGGTAAAAAACTGTCCAGTAAGCACATTCTTTTTAAAAGATCCCTGTGTTTCCCTTACATGTGATTGACATGCGTCAGAAATCCCTATCAGAATCTTATTAATATATTAGCACTATGAAGAAATGTTTTCCCTATCAAATCATAGGTTATATAAGACCAGGGATAAAATGTCCAAGAGCTTTTCCCTCATTCCTCTCTGTGTCGTCCTGTGTGCTCATCGCTTGTACATATGCCTGCTTCTTAAAAATGAAATAAAACGACGTCGCGAAATAGCAAGTCTCTTCACTGTCCTCAAACTGCATTTCTGCTTCACAACAAAATATGCGCGTGTGTTTTGTATATATATATATATATATATATATATATATATATACATACATGCCTTCACATATGCGCTTGTGTTTTGTATGCTTTGTTTAGAAAAAAGACAACAAAGTAAGATATCAATTATTATCAAATATTGTTAATGGCAGTATTGTATGCTTTTATTCTGTATCTTTTCTATCTTTTTATTATTTTTATTTTCTTACTATATATAAAATCTTAGCATTTATTTTATTCGTTTTATACATTTTGTTCTAATTGAATTACATTTCCTGTATTCGATCCAACAGCTTTATGTTTTCCTTTTTTCTTTTTGCTATTTTTCTAACTCGTCTTTCAATGCAATAAATAACCAACGCCTTCACATGTTACTCAATGGATTTCTCGGAATTCACTTATCCAATCCCATTTATGGAGCAATAAGTATCTCTAATTGTATTTGTAAATTATTTTTCAGTCAAGCGATGACGTCTGAATTTCTGAATTTTGTATGTTTGTAAACTTATTTTCCACCCACTTAAAGCTGTGCCTTTGGAATGATATGAAATAAAAGACAGTAAGACACAGATTATATATCCTTTAAGGGATACACGAAAAATTGTGAGGGAAAGTTTTTTTTAGCATGAACTTCAGTTACAACAAATTTAATGCTATTATTACAAATTCATTTAATATTGGTATATTAATGCATAGAATTGAATTCAGGAACTAAATTTTAAAATCAAATTTATCATAGGTAGTTTCTTTCGAATAAAAGATTTGAGTGGTTGCACATACAACAGTTTATTTTCAAGTTTGAGAAGAGGATGGTACATAAATAAAGACAAAAAAAAATATAATAATAAAATATAATGTTTGCCAGATATAATAGTATAACACAAAAAAATAACAAAATGCAATGGGTCAATACACAAAATATAACAATAAAATATTATTAAAATACAAATGTCATCAAAATATAAACATATCCAAACAATAGGAGTGAGAAAAATCATACATTCATTGTGTATCTCGAGTACTAATTAAACATTTCTTATTTCATACGATTTATGCAGATGAAGGAGAGCGTTTAATTAAGAAAATTTCATCATCGTCTGACGCACTAATTTTCTGTGAACTTTTAATATACCATTATGAATCGAATTCAATGATTGTCCTCTCACCAGTATCTTAATAAACGAAATAAGTTCGCAGTTCCTGAATAGAATTGATTTGCATCTTTAAATAAGATGGAATAATTTCTTCACATTCTTCATCATTATAATTTAAATTAATACCAAAAAATTGCCTTTTATTAATTCGTTAGTTGTAAATATTTCATAATTGGTGATTCGATTTCATAGTTCACAATGCCAACAAAAGTAATTACTGAATTCAGTTACTTTCACAAACGAAATACTTTACTGAAATAATGAATACAAGCTATGAGGAAACGGTATTAAACTATAAACGTTTCATAAATAAGAAAATATAAACGGTGCTTTATTTTAAATGAATTTATTTTCCCAAGTCCATTTAAGTTTAGAAAAGATTGTATATTTAAAAACCTCAAATTTTCGTCGACATTCGTTTCCGGTAATTATTTTCTAATTTAAACTTTGGTAGTAAAAGAAAACATGAGTTTCGTGGGAGTTGTCTGCAATCATTTACTTTCTAGCTCATTTAGTTTTTGACGAAATTACAGTTACATGGCAAATATAAATACATATGCTATCCAGAAACCTATCGATTTTAAATAACCTCAGTTAATTAAGATTATTTGAAATAGAGATTATTAAAATTAGATTAAAAATTATCAGTTAATCATTAATATTTTTGAGATGTTTTAATTACTCAATTTATCTACCTTATTTTTAGCAACATCAAAAATTTATTTATTGGCCATATTTCTCAAATTTTATTTTAAATCTGCAATACTAAAATGATCATTCTTTCATATTATAAATATCAGAGCAATTTTTAAATGTTGTGATTACCTATTAAGATTATTTCGTTTTTCTTTTATGAAGGCGTTTTTTCCCACTAAAGTGGAATCACCTTTGTAGTATAATATGGTAATTTGGTATTTTGCTATTTCTGATTGGAAGGGTATCTTTTAAAATGCAACTTTTCAATAAATTCAAAATTACAAAAATTGGTTTTATATTGAATACACTAATAGAAAAAGACAAAGTAAATTTTCTAAAACTTAAACTGATTTTTATAAAAGGAATTATTTTATAATTAATTTATAAATAATAAATAAACAATAAGCAATTTCGATAAGTAAAATGATAATAATCGTAATTTTAAAAATACAAATTTCAAAATTATAATGCATATGTAGATCTATTTTTAATAAATAAAAAAATACAGACACTTGACAGTTGTAGTAATTGTGAAATAAAGCGTCAAATTAAACTATATAAATCCAATAAAAAATTTCGAAGTTTTTAAAATGACATTTTTATTGAATTTCCGATTGAACATATTTTTAGCAGTAAATTCCTCAATCGAATAAAGGGCCTTAAAAAGTCATCCATTTATGATCCTTAAAGACAAATGATGCAGATGTACTTAACTAACAAAAGAAATCCAGAATAAAATTTTTAGTCTTAGCTTCGAATTGATCCAAAATGAATTCGAATAAGAAAATGAATTTTAAAAATTAAATTAATAAAAAGCTTAGACCAGAGAAAAATTCGAGTTACTAATAAATTTCAAATGAAATCGTTTTCAATTAAAAACATTCGAAACAATGAAGTTCTACTTTATTTTCTCTAATTATTTGCTAACTAGCTTTAAGATAGAAAATTTTCTGTTCCTCTGGAATGTGAATTTAACAATGATTCCGAAAACTGAGTAAATCTCAATCTCTGAGATAATGGACAAGCATAAAAAAAGGGGAGAAAAATGGAACACATTTTAATCACTCGCCACTTATAGCATTTTGATTTCATTTGCTGAAAAGTAATTGTGATAAAGTCACCCAATTCATGAAAGCTGAAAGGTGGTTGTCAGTATTAACAGCCTTGCAAGTATATTTTTGATGGGTTTGATTACGAATAAGAAATAAAATATATGATCATAAAATTGCATAAAATAAAATTTGCTTTAAAAATTATGCGCAATTTTCAGGAAGCCTTTAAGGGTAATTATTACTGATTTAAATTTCTTTATAGCTGTTCAATGCTCTATATTAAAATCTTGAAAAATTTTGTTTTATTTTTATGGATTTTTTTTAATACTCATTTGTTCTAATTTATGAATAATTTGAATTTAAAATTGTGGATAAAAACAAAATGTCTTCTTTTAGAAAACTTTCAGCATGTACATTGAGATAAGTTTAAAAAGATTGAAAAATTTACTTAAATGTGCATATTTCAAATTTTTTATTCATATTTATTATTTCTCGTCCATTCAAATATCATAATGAGTGATATAATTTTAATTTTTCCTTAAAAGCATAAAGATTTCACATCTGCTTCGTTGTAAATTCATTTGAAAAAAAAAAGAACAATGGAAATACAAAAAAATGTTAGAAAAATTTGATTTCAACGTATCCGAAAAGGAAAAACGAGTGTCCTTTGCACTTCTGGGTATTACAGCTTTTCAAGTAATCAAGATTTCTTTATTAATGAGAAAACCTATAATTACTCTGAGAAGTAAGACAAAGAAACTAAAAGAAAAGAGTTGCATTCTATGTTTTTAACATCTGCCTACTATTAGTTTGAACAGCTATTTGTGCAAAGAAATTGGAAGATGTAAATGAAGGAAACAAAGTACTCTTCTATAATTGATGGGAAAAAGTAATTTTGGGTGAAATAAATCATTAAAATTGATGTTAATTATTTTTTTTAACTCTTTGATCATTAGGAAATGGGAGACGATGCAAACGTAACGCTTTTCAAAGTAATAATTAAATGTAATGATAATAAATCTAAGGGTAATTATCAACTCACATATTGGTATTCTATATAAATGATATTTTTATTTGAAAATTACAGTGATGAAGTTATTCAAATTTGAAATATAAGAAAACGTTATTAAATGTTACATAACTTACCTTTAGAACTAGAATGTAATTATATGTACCGAGCAGTCAATTTACAGAAAATACTTAAATGACCAATTCTATGCACTATTTCTTTTTCATTCTTTAAAATTAGAACTAGGAAAGATTAATTAGTAAAGTCTTTGAGCACCAGTTAATGGACAGAAGTTTTAAATTAATTCTAATCGACAAATGATTATTTGATTTTAATTTAAAATATCAAACTGATTTCTAAAATATATATATATTATAAAAAAGAAAGTGAATAGAATTACAGAAATAGAATTACTTAAGGTAAATTTCTTTGTATATTGAAAATAAAGATATGAAAATTAACAACGTCTGATATATTGGAAGCTTCTAGAATATCTACATTATAAAAACAAAGTGCAACAGAAATAGCATTACTCAAGGTAAATTTCCTGGTATATTGAAAATTAACATATAAAAATTAACAAAGTCTGATATATTGGAAGATTCTAGAATATCTGCATTATAAAAACAAAGTACAACAGAAATAGAATTACTCAAGGTAAATTTCCTGGTATATTGAAAATTAACATATGAATGCTAACAACGTCTGATATATTGGAAGGAAAGCTTCAAAGTAAACACAAATGAAAACCTGAAATGAAATAAACGAATACCCATCATCTATTATACTTCAAAATACTCAGTATAAAATCCATATAAAACCAAAGAAATATTTGAGTAAAATATAGAACTATAGCTTCTTCCTAACTATAGAAATTGTTGATTTATTTGAAAAGAGTTATTATCACTAATTTTTTGTTAGAAATCAATAGAAGTGATATTCAAAATGTCTAATTTGATGACGTCTGCATTTCGAAAATAATGTGAATTCAAGGAGATTGGATTATCAGATTCACTATTCGATTATGGAATTTCAAGTGATCTTGAAAAGATAGCAATTTCGAATGATTAAACATCAGAAAAAATATTATCCAGTGAAGTAAGATTTATGGTGTGTTATATCATAACATTTCAAATATGAATGTAACAGAATTATGCTTATTTGAAATGCAGAAATTTAGTTCCTTTTCTTGCAATTAATTTTAACTAGCAATTAATTCTAAAAGCTATTGTATTTTATTTAATTTTAATTTTACTTTAGATTAATTTTTTCACTTCTACAGCGATTGAAATGTGATGCAAGGCAAATAATACACAGCTACCAGATGTTCAAAGATCCAATAAAAGTTTAATTAGTTCTGCTATGTACATATCCTTTTTAGTTTTTTTTCCACAGAAAAAAATAATATCACAAAAAATACAAAAATACGAAATTTTTCTGTTATGATTTTTTTTTAGTATTCTTCTTTATATCGATTATATTGATTGATGTTTCAGCAAAAGTTTAATTACTTCCAGTTTACTACTAGTTTAATTACTTACTTTAATTACTATGTATAAGTTTTATTTTTTTTTCCTAAAAAATGTAAGTATTTGTGTTATAAACACAAAAGCACAGAAGAATTGTCGGTTGTGGAAAAATTTCTGCTTTCTTTCAGCATTCTGCGCTGTAAAGATTATAATGAATTTTCGATAACACGTTTTCCGCCACCACACCAAAAAAAATGTCTTTCGTAAATTACGATACACTTGAATATTAAGAATTGTATTTCATTGTTAGTTCAAAAAAAGGGAGAAATTACTTCTAGGGATAAATTTAAATTCTTAAAATCGTTCAACTTAATTAGTAATTGGTCACACATTCTTTTCTAATAATTCGAGATTGCATTGGTAAACATCAGACACCAATGAGACATTTTCAACTAATGTGACTACTATTACATTTTACAGTTTTTATCACTATAATTTACAGTTTTTATAACTATAATTGTACTGTCTATATAATCCTCTTATTTGGGGCACATTTTCCCATAAAGGATATTCACTCTCCGTAATTATCTCAAAATTCTTCTTTTTTAAACTTAATTTTCAATTAAAAATGTTGAATGAAAAGTTTTCTTTCCTACTTTCCATGACAAATAATTAATTTTCTATCCTTTCTTCAATTAATTTTCAAATTTCTATCTAATCATAGAAGTCTGGAGGAAAGAAGCAACGAGCATTGCATTGTCTCCAAAAAGACAAGCTTCCTCCCAAAATAGCTCACGTGTAGTTCCGAAATGATACCTTAAACTAACTAAACTATCTTAATTTAACCAACGATGACTAGCAATAAAATCTATAATATAAAATAAAGAAAACATATGTATCTGTCTGCTACATAGACATATTATTCCTCTCCTCCAAATCCTGCACATTATTCCTCCAAATCGGTGTACAGTGGCGACATGGTATTTACACCTGCCATTCTATGGTAAATCTGAAAATAAAGCCATAAAATAAGAAAGATTTTGAGAAATTTTCTGAATAAAAATCAAGTACTCATTTAAATCAAAATAATGGTGCAAATATTTGCATTTCTGGATTTTTATTTTATTTAAGACAATATAAATTGTAACGAAGTTTAATAAAGTAAGCATTATAAAAAATTTTATAAAGAAAAATCTTGAGATAAACTTTTTATAACAGAATTAATAAAATTAGTTTTCTATACTTATAATAAAGCTCAATATGTGTGTGTTTTGGCGTTCTACAGGCCAGACCATTCAATCTACAATTACCAAATTTGGCACGTGTACACCTTGGAGGTCGGGAATGGATAATTCGGAGTGATTTTTTTGAATTTTTAATTAGAACTTTAATTAATTAAAAATTAAGCGAAATTTCGGGTATTTTCCTATATAACTTCCAAAAATATCGCACAAAAATGATTTTTGGAGTTAGTTATCATTAAGTTAGAGCCCCCCCCCCAAAAAAAATCCTCTTTTTAATAATACTAATATTTAGATCTGTAAATTAAATTTCTATTTTTAATGAATTTTTAAAGAAATATTTTAACTGCATTTTTCAACAATTTATTTTATGTAAAATAAAAATAAAATTTAAATTGCACGAGCACATTATGCGTGTATGGGGAAAAATTAGCTTTTATCAACATGTTGCCAGCACATTGATATAAACTCAAATTAGAAAAGAAGTTAACTGGGTACTGGAAATTAAATCAAGAAAGGAGTAATCTTCAACACGTGTCTCTATGAAATAAAATAAATATAAAATATGATATTTTCTAAAAAAATAAACTCAAAAAAAGTTTTACTGGTCTCTTACAATATCAACATTATTAATTCAACAAATCAGCTTTATTTAAAGCAAACATGATTTAATATTTTTAATTCAGCCTTTTCACATTACGTTTTAATTCAGGGTCCAACGGTGAATTTGTAAACCTTTAATAATAGAATTCACTGTAATGAATTAAAGATACTATTCTAATCCATCATGGGTGTAGCCGAGTAATATGTTTGGAAATTTAATACTTTTTGCATCTTTATTGCTTTATTGCATAGTAAAAATAGTCCACTATCCTTATTCGAAAGAAGCGCCTCCTGCTTTTTATATTAAAATTAGGGTTCAAGAACCTTGGAAAAAGATACAAAAGAAGAAGAGTTCCTTCCTTCCTGCACTAAAAACAATTATCTTCAATCTTTGTTCAACAATTTAAAATCTCATCGAACAGCAACAACTTAAACGCATCAAAACACACTGATGGCAATATGCTTGTCATTAAAATTTACTATGGCAAACCAGAATATCTCAAATTAAGAGTCAACGGCATGTGTAAAGGAAGTTTTGCGACAAAACCAAAACGATGGTTAATAAATGCCACAGCTAGAAGCAAGGAGAGATCGTGTTCCTCGATTAAAACACGGATTACATATCTCGGAATCACAGAAACAGGATGACACGAAAGCATATCCGCCCATCTTGCCATATCGACATTTTCATTACTTGAGACGTCAGGCACACTTTTCCTGCTTTCGATTGCCCCCGAAATGAAATGTAGCGTGGGGTTTTTTACTAATATCCTCATGGGGGGAAGGATCATTTTAGGGTAGAGTCACGCTATTTTATTTACTGAAGCATTTTTCTGTGACAGACACGTAGATATATCATTCAGGTATCGTGTCAATGAAATGAAATTGCATTTTCGCATAGATAGCTGGAGTGAATTCCGAAGGAAGGGGTTAGACGGCCAAATTTGAATGCAAACGACACGGAAAGAAAGGGCTTTATAAAAGGGGTTGAAGGTAGTAACAAATGATATTTGTCGTTTTGTAATGTGTTTTAAATTTAGGTTTGAAATAAATGAATTGCAGTTTTGAAAGATTCACATATCACTGTGTGTAAAAAAGGAATTTTGTAAATTAATATTACATTCATCAAATCAATGTACATAGCAAGTTAATAAATCCAGAATGATTTAGAAAATATAATTATAAATTATAAATTCTCTTCCTGTAGAGTTCTTTAAAGAAAATATCTATTCATAAGTACGGAAATTTCACGGTAATATGTATTTAAAAGCACGAATAAAATATTTATTAAAATAATAAAGAAGGAAAGGAACCTAATGCATAAAAATGGATTTTTGCTTGTTCGTATTTTATGCGCTGTAATTCATCCGATTGCGATAAAACTTTACCAACTTATCGCTTTGAACCTAGAAAATCCATGTTTTTCACATGGCCAGTTGCATGTTGGATGCTCACGAGTCAGACAGCTAAGAACTGTATTTGTGTTTGCTGAACACGGGAAAACAAAAAATATTGTTTACCCTAAATACTAAAAGTAATTAAGAAAAAAATGATCATAAGCTTCGTAAAAACATTAGTTGTTTTAATTGTTTATTTTTACGTGACATGTTATAATTATAAATAAAATAAAAAGAACAATTATTGCATTATTAAAATTTATATCATTAATCCATAAAGATTAGAAATATTAAAATCAATTAAATAAACGTTGTAAGTAAAATGAAAATTAGACCTTCTTTCGCCAAAATACCGATAGATCGTAAAACCATTCTGAACACAGTTCGCATTATGAGAATAAAGATAGAAAAAAAAATCCTCCATTTGGTAAGATTTATCAAGGCAGGTTTCTGTTAAAAGCAATATTGTGCTAAAAGATTTATTTAAAAATAATTCTGTCATGAGTTAGCTATGTTGGAAACCTAAGCATCTGTGCATTATACAATAGATTCTGTGATGTGATTTGAAGATACAGATTAAAATAGAAAGAAAGAGAGGAAATGTTTTTATACGTATCCTGAGAGTAATACGGACACTCTTATTTTAATATGAAACTATGATGGTTGAAGTAGCGCAGACAAAGAAAAAAAAGCAACAATAACTATTAAATTTTTTAAATTTTGATTTTTGCCTTCAATTTAAAAATTTCTCAGACTGTTCGTTTTTAAAGATAATAGATCGAATGCAAATAACTCGGCCTGTATCCTGCATTCTTTCAATAAATCCATTTACGTTGAATTTAATCCAATTATGAGTAGAAGATAATGAGAAAAAAAAGGCATAGTTCCGTTGTTTTTTAAATGCAAAATACATATTTATTTCTATTTGAAATAATTCGAATAAAAAAATTCTAAAAAAATTAAAAATTGTTCTAAACGTTATAAAAACTTAAAACGCTCAAAAAGTTGAAAACATTGTCGGAAAAAAAAAGAATAACAAGACTGAATAAAATACTTTTTTAAACAAAAGTTCTTAAAAGTTTTTACTGTAGCAGCAGTTATGTAATATAGTCACTAGCATCTTTGTTTCTCTTCAGTAAATTTATGAGATCGTTTGCAACTTATGTAAAAATCGTGTTTAAGGTTTTCCTTCCTTTCCTTTAAAACCCTTGTGGTGAACACTTATAAGCCAGTTAACAGCTACGCTACCCGAGCAATTGCTTTTGTATCGTGGTCATGTTACTGGACTGCTAACTACATAGTCCTAGGTTCTATATTCGCTCATTACAATCAGCCACACTTTTTACCGCCTTTTTTGCTTTCTCTTATACGCAGAGAAAGTATAACAATCATCAAAAAATTCGAACTCGAGATTTCGACGAATCTCTGCGTTTTAGATCTCCCTGTGTTCGAAAAACACATTTTTGTCTACCTGTCTGTCTGTGATAACTCAAAAATGCTTTGGGGTAGATGGCTGAAATTTGGCATATCAAATGCGCCGATTTCTGTCAAATTTTGAGTAAACTTTGTTCAGAGGAAGTTTCTATGTCCATAGTTATCGTATTACAAAACGAAGAGATCTAGATAGGTGAAATATGGTGCACAGATTTAACACCTATAGTGTAGACACCTGTCAAATGTTGTGCCAAATAAAACAGCCGGTTGATTGTATGATGGTTTGTACTTTCAGAAACATGTAAAGGCGATGACTTAAATATATAAAATTTGGTATGGGATTTTTTGAGTTTTAGAAATGCAGTTTTGCGTCAAAGATAACTAAAGCATAAATTCGTCTAAGCATAATTTATAATTCTATCTTCGGGTACTATTAACTGTATTTCACGGATTAATCGCCAAAAAAAAAAAAGAAACTCGCCAAGGATGACATGATGTATTCAGTAAAAATGCTAAATTCACGATAAAATTTAATATTTCCTAACAATTGTACATCAATTCCATGGAAGGCATTCTCTGGATGACAAGTTTATTAAAGAGTATGCGAGAAAGTTTAGGGAGATCACTCCAGCTGGTTTGGGTAAAAGTTTAAACTAACGCTGAATTTGAAAAAAAATATTTATGTTACCATTATTCACTGGCGATATTATTTTCAAATACCACATCCACATTAAAGAATGCAAATTAATGATCAAGTTATTTGCAAGAAGCAGGCGAAGGTTTCTCCAAAACGTACTCGCGCACTCTGTAATAAGGGCATCTAATAAGCCCCCCTCACGCACATTAAATTGTGAACCCAAAACAAGCCGTGTGTCTGCTTCGTAGTGTAATAATAATAATAATAAATATGGTACTCACACATTATTTCAAGCCATTGGCAAACAATAGTTATGAAAGATCAATCTTTGTTACGAGTCAAGCGTTTTTACTGTATTTAGTGTGCTGTCTTTTGGAGATTAATCGCTAGCATTCGGTTTATACACAAGAATCAGAAAATTATATATGTTACGGCCAAAGCCCGAAATCGACCAGTTCGCGAATTGGCCGGCCAGTTCACGAACTGGCCAACGTTGCTGTAAACTTACCGGCCAATGTCCGATCTTTTCTTGATTTCGGGCTTTGGCCGGCCAATTCGCGAAGTGGCTTGGGACGATCGGCCAAAGTAGGAAGAAAGGAATCAAGAGCAGATTGTTTTACACACTGTTAAAAATGAAATATTTAAAAATGAGTACTTCTGTGTACTGTTTTTATTTTAAGTACAATTGTTTCAGAAGCGAGTTCAAACCTCTGAGTTAAAAATAAACTTGTAATATATAAAAATATGTTCTCGTGTTATTCTGTTCTCATATTAAAGCCATAATAGAAATTATTTAGTGAACGTATATGCTGTAACAACGTGATAGTGTGAAGATTAGATTTGCACCCATCAAAATGAACGAATTATATCTTGAGAAAAGGCGTTGCGTACGGAGTATGAATACAAAGGAAAATTGAGTACTCAGTTTTCAATTACCTTTAAGGGTGATCCTTAGTCTTTTTCTGCTCCATGCATCTAATGCTAAAGATTCCAGATCACATTGTCTCCCGAAATATCGCTTCAAAAATATGAAATTTTTTGCAAAGACAAATATCAAATATAAGGGCCAATTAAAACAAATATGAAGGAAATTTACTTTTGCTATTAATATCATTTAAAGACATTTCTTTGTTGGTGCCATCTGTCGAATTTAACCTACAACATGACCTTATTTATATTTTATACATAAATGTCATTATATTCATTTACCACTAGCCGCCTTTGGCGACCAGCCGGTTCGCCAGTATTAATGATTGGTAAAATTTTCAATTAATGTAACTTGTTCTCTTAGTAGCTTTTTCTGCAAAATACTCTTGAGCTTCATATTTTGGTAGTTATGATTCAGTCATACTTTTATGTAGGCCTTAAACAGTTCTATTCATTGTACTACTTTCTCTAATGTTCTGTCAGTATCCATAAAATTTCTACTTTAAATTAAAGTGGAAATGTTAAACTGCAATCAATATAAAAGCTTTTTATATTGAAGCTAACCATGTCTTATTTTAAATATGAAAATTGAAATCAGAGTCGTTTGGCAGTGAAATTATATGTGCACTGCAGAATAATTTATATAATAACTTAAAGATTTATTCAACAAAAATTTCTCTGACTCATCACAAAATTAATTTTTTACTTTCAAAAGATTTAAAAGATGCAAATAAAAATATTTTATTTTATTTCAGTCAATAAATAAACTTATGAAAAAATTACGAATTTTAAATTCTACACAGTCCTTTGGTCCCAAGGAATCATATTCTGCGAAATACTCTTGACACTTCAACTTTTAAATAAATAAATAAACGTCCCTATCTTCTGTGAGGAATCTGACCGATTTATGAAATTTTTATGCATAAATTTTAGAACAATCAACATTTTCATAATCACAGGCCTATCACTGTCGAGAAATCCTGGTAGAAGATAAACGTATCTTCATTGAGATAGTCGGTGAAATAGTCTAAAATCGCCAGTTTTTATAGAAGAGTGATATTGAAATTTCATAAATCAGTCAGTTTTTGTAATTGATTTAGTTGGTTGGAGTTCAACAATTTTTATTTAAAATATAGGTGTCTCAAGAATATTTTGTTAAATATGATTCAAAGGGCAGATAACCTATGTAAAAATTTAAAACTCCTGATTCATCGGAGCATTTATTGACAAAAGTAATATTAAATATAATTATTTAGTTCCTTTAGACCATTTTGGTAGCAAATGTATGTCCCAAATTAGCGGATGGTCGCTGATTAGAATGATTATAAATATATTAAACTATGTTTGCCTTAAATTAAATGGTTTTATTGAATTAATAATATAGGTATTGTCAAAGCTCATATAAAACTTTCCCTCCTTTTGCTTTTCAGAAAATATCTTATTTCATTTTTTTTTTCATTTTATACAGACACCCGCCGAAAATTACAATTTTATTTATTAAATTTGCAATAATAGTTGATTTATTTCTTAATTTAAACTTCTATCAATGCGATGGCAACACGTTGATAAAAGTTTGTTTTTTTTAATTTGACGTGCTCATGCACATTAAATTTTATTTTTGTTTTGAGCGAAATATATTATTGAAAAATATGATTAAAATATTTCTTTAAAAATTCGTTAAAAATCTAAGCATAATTTATAAATTAAAACAATAGTATCATTAAAAAGATAATTTTTTGAACTTTAATTTGACGCAAAAACCTATTTTGTGCTGTATTATTTTCTGGTTATAGCGACAAAACGCCGAAATTACGCTTAGTTTTTAATTAAAATTCTAATTAAAAATCTTAAACAATCGCTCCACGGTGCACATTCCCCTTCTTCATGGTATATATATGCCAAATTTGATAACTGTATGTCAAACGGTTTGGACTGTAGAGCGCCAACACACACAAACACACATTGAACTTTTATTTATAAGTATAGATTATCACATCGGGCTTTGGCGAAGAATTCCCGGCCACTTCGCGAAATGGCCAGCCAAAGTAGAAAATACAATATTAATTGCAAGTATTTCGGACTTTGGCCAAACCTCTTGGCCAGTTCGCGAATTGGCCGTACTTCTTGCTTTGGCCGTAACATACATGTATTTTGAATAATAACACTTTTTTGACAGATTGAAATCAAAATTTGACACAGAACTATAATTCCAGTCAAAGATTCACATGCCAATTTTAAAGAAAACCATTGTTTTCGAATTGCTGCGTTTACCTGAATGCCAAAATACAGACGGATAGACAATCAACCCCCCTTATAAATTCAACTGGGGCTAAATTTGATAAGAATCTATCATCTAAATGCTAAACGTGCTCCAAATTTTAATTATCTAGTTCTATACGATTTATAATTATCGTGTTCATTCGTACTCGGACAGCCGGACAGACAGATTTCCTTTAATACATTTAATTCAACATTTGACAGAACTCTACAAATTTGATTCTAAAGTATTTGATTTACCATATTTTATTTTTGAACTGTTGTATTCACAGACAGACACGCATATTTCCAACCAGCGGGAGTAAGCTCCCAAAAATTTTCTCCTATAAAAATCATCTCTCATAAAGATGCTATCCTCCTGCCCCCTATAAAATTATGTACAATGGGTAAGGTCAAGAATTACTTATATGGTATTAGTGAATAATAGTTACGATGTATTGTTGAACGTTGGCATGAATTTAGCATCTTTACTCAATCTGTCGAGTAACCTTTGACTGTTCTTCAGCGATTAATCCCTGGCTTGAGATTAATTGTACACGATAATCGAATTTGTGTTTAGACTTTTTTTTACTAATCTATTGAAACCAAAATTTGGAATAGAATTTAAATTGTAGTCTCAAAAACACATACCAAATTTGATGTATTTAAATCACTGAATTTTTGAGTTATCCTTCTTTTTTATCCCTGTATGAATGATTGCGTTTATATGCTTATGAACGTACAGAACAACAGACGGTCGATCCTCCGACTAATTTGAATCTAAAATTGAAATAAGAACCTGCATTTTAGACGCAAAACCGGTACAGGAAATTTTATCTATCTTTTTACATTTTTTTGTTATCTAATTCGATTTTACTCGAACTGCTGACAGATAGATTTCTAAAAGAATTTTGTTCAAAATTTGATTGAAATCTATACATTTGGTCTAGTGTCCATATAGCAAATTTCATCAGTCTAGCTCAAAGTGTTCTTAAGTTAAAACATTAACAGATGGACAGACAAATATATATCATTATATTTCCTAACCTTAAATAATTTTTTTCTTCAAAATAATAACAAAAAAATAATTAATACAATTAATACAATTTTTACAAGTTAATATTTTGCACATGCGCAAAAATTATTCCCATTCATGATATACAATACTTCCTCTGTTCTTCATATGTGAGAAAGTAAAGATGATTAAATTTAAAATTTGCTTTATTGATTTTATTAAAACATTAATTATTAAAGACCATTTTTCTCACTTTTCAGAATTTATTTATTTATTTATATATCTTTCACCTGTTTTTTGCCTATTGCGGATGATATTGAGTTTTTTAATATCTGAATAGTACAATTTTTAGCAAACAATTTAGAATGGAGCATAAATGAAGGCGCTACCTCACAACTTAATTTTATTTCCGCAGTTTCTTAAGCTGGATATGTAGCCTAAATCAACGCAATTGAAATTTATTAGCTATAGAAAAAAAAGAGGACAAGAGAGAAAAACTGATCCAGTTGGTGCAATATCGAATTCAAATGCCTGTGAAGAGCTTCACAATCTTTGCGTTTTCTAATCGCGAGTATCAATCATTTCCGACTTCCAGCCCTTTCAAGCAATGACAAATTGTTTTTTGGATCTTTCTCAACACGGCACACAAAGAGAATGTCTCCGTTGCCCAGCACTGTATTACGCATATTGTCATTTTATGGACGCAAGAAAGCGGAAAGACAGCGAAGGGGTTTTTCCGACGTTCGAAGCTGTTGACAGCTTAAATTATGACAGAAGCCACAATGTGTCTGCATTTCGCTAATGGAAAAGAAAACATGGCATCCTCACTAGAAGATGGATTTATAAGGGGATCTTGGTTTGATTTTTAGCCGACATGATGTCGCCAATAATGTGTCATACAATGCGAGATCTCTAATCGAAAAAACAGGATTCGCATTTCATTGCATTGTAAGAGAGGTTATTAACCTTCCGTAGTAGATTAACTGACTTTTTATGAATGTCGACTAAAAGGAAATAATCAAAATTGATTCAATAATATGTTCTAAAAGTGGGAAATGTAATATTCCTACTTTCTTGAAAAATGTCCAAAAATTAACGCAAGATTTGAATTTGCCACCATTCGTACAGTAAAGCGTTGGATACCTTATTAAAAAATTTGTTGACAGCTGGTAGTTCAGGGTTAGTAAAAATGGAGCCTTAAACGATAGAATAAAGTGTTTTCATTTTTGAACAATATTTCAAAATCTAACTTCCACAGATGAATATTTGAGAACTGGCCTCCAAGGTCGTGCGATTTAATACCATTGGATTTCTTTACATGGGGTAATTTGAAGTCAAAGGTCTATGTCAACAAGCCCACAAGCATGTGTGCCTTCACGGAGGAAATTCAACGCTGCATCAAAGAAATTCAGATACATTTGTGCAAAATGGTCATCGAAAATTTCGCCCAAAGAGTGCGTATGTGCCAGCAAAGCCGTGAAGGCATTTGCCTTTTGGTTATTTCATACATAATTATTTTCTGTACGATTCAATAAAAAATAACAATTAAAAAATTGTGTTTTTTTTTTAAAATTCAAATCTTGCGTTAATATGCTCTATCGTGTAATCCTCCATTTTTACTAACCCTAAACTATTAGCTGTCTTAAACAGGGTTGCCAACACTTTACTGCTCGAATGAGGGCAAATTCAAATTTTGCGCTAATTTTGGGTCACCCTTTATCTAAAGAGAAAATATGTAATCATTAAAAAATTTCGGCTTCAAGATTTTAAGGATTACAAGTTTTAGATTATCCATAATCCGATGAAAGCATTTTTGGTATAATGTCTTTTTGTATGTCTGTCCCTGAAAGGATACTCAAAAACAGGAAGATCTAAACGATAGAAATTTGATAACTTCAAAACTATAGACATGCATTAAACTTTGAATAAAATCATTCATTGGGAAACTTATTGGTCTCGATTCATGCTCATATGAATTAGCTAGATAAATTAACCACCTATCAAAATTGTAATTCTGTATCTCTAAGAAGTTTTGAACTCAATGTGCCGAGCGAAAAAAGTCTAAAATGCATATTTAATTTTCTCCCTAGCGTTGAAATGAACTGCAGAAAGCGGCATTTTGTTGAATATAAAAGGTAATCGAATTGAGAATATTTCCCGTTGTCTATTATTTGATGGTTAAATTTTTAATTATGGCGTTTTTAGAGAAATAAATTTCAATACTTTTCCGAAATTTGTGTGCTGGATTGGAATAGGCTCACATTTTCATGACAGATTTCTGTACAATATACAGAATATGTGAAGTCGAAACGCATAAAATAAAGTTTAGCTCCTCATTCAGTAGTATTCTGGTGCTGTTACTGACAATATATACAGTATTCGTACTGTATTACTGCTCTCACTCTTAAATCATGACGTAGGAAATCATTTTTAGCTGAATTTCATTGATACATATTCTTATATAGGACTACAAACAAAGCGAATTGTAACACATTTTTCCAGATATATTGGCAGAAGTGGCAATAAATTCTGAACTTTATTCGTTGATAGAGACAAAAATAAACGTAGGAGTCAGCATTGTATAACCATTCATTCTCTTTAATGCAATTTGTGTCATGAAAGGGATTATATAAAAAATAATTTAAGTGGTTTTCACTATACTTTTATTGAAGTCGGAAAGCTGAATAACCCACTTTTGATAAAGAATTGCTGAATACCGAACTATTTACTGAATGTAAAATACTAGAGAACCCCCAAGTCTTGGAGTTCTCTTTATCAATAAGGATTTCATCAGAATAATGGTCAATGAACAGTGGTCAGTGTCTTCTTTATTATTTTAATTATTAATTTTATTATTATCTGATACAAAATATTACATTTAACAGCTAAAACTATAACAGAACAATCATGACTTCCTCTTAAATATTTTATCGAGTAATATAAATAAATATACATATTGTTTATGATATTTGTATCTTCCAGGTTGAATAACATTAGGGCTATTTTGGAGTGGACTTTTGTGATCTTCTACCATGATCGTATTCTAATTCATGATTTAAGGACGACACCTGAACTTATCTCCAAAAGTTAGATTTGATCTGTAGTAGGCACCAGAGCAAGCAATCCTTCGATGGAATGCAATTTCAAATTTAGAACTTACAATAATGAACCCCAGAACTTAAGACCAGGCCACCAAACCGTGGCAACCTCATATGATAATATCTTTCTCTAAGTACATCCATAAACAGAACAATAAAAATATAAGAGCAACAAAAAATACACACCGGTTTTTATAAATGTATTAAAAAAATACTTTTAAAATCAAAAATTGCACATTGTCATGTATTTACAAAAATATTCTAAATTGAAATTTTAATCACATTTATATTGTATTTATGTTTCTGTATAGTGAACATTTAATTTTTTTTTCTTTTCTTCTAACTTCTGACTTTCTTTTTTTTTTCTTTCTATATCTTTTTTATTGACTTCTGCACTTCGTGGTTTTGCGATTTCTTGTCTTAACCTCCAAATTTTTGATAAACATTTTATACATGAGCAGATTTTTTTTTAATATTTATTACTTTCCAGTTTTTAAAGTAATCACTGAAAGTGCTGCCGCTTGCCTTTCCCAAATTACAGCATCAGAGTGATTTATAAGATATCCAATCCTTTCTCGAAAAGCGAAAACGATCTTATCAAATCAGGAGACAGACATGAAGTTTGTATCTATATTCTAAATAATTATATAAAATTTTATTTTGTGCGTGTGTGAGGTGGAATTAACTTCTGTTAGTATTCTTGATTTCAATTAAAAAACATTCTAATTCGTGCAATTATTTAATTTATAGTAATTAATGCAAATATTTAAAGTTTATTCTAGTATATATAATATTATAGTTTGTGTAAGAATATTAAATATATAAAAATGCATGTGGAAATGTACTAATTCGGATATTTTATAACATTCATAATTCATTCCTTTAATTAATTTTTTTATCAAAAATATAAATATCAAAGGAAAGCTGCGAATGTGTGAGATTCTGAATGAAAAACTTTCGTTTAATTTGGAATTTTGATCGTATTTATATTTTTTTAATGAATATCTATTAGTTTTATCTTAAGATATTCATTATGTTTTAATTTCTTTATAATATTGCTTAATTTTCTCTAAGCAAGGTGACACATTATATCCTAATACAATGATTTTCTTTTTGAATTAAAAATAAAAAGTATAAATCCTTTATATTTTGATTATTTTCTATATTTTATTTTTTAATATATTTTATAATGTATGATTATAACTAATAATTAATTCTAAATTTTTTTCTCAAACTGACAATTAAATCGTGCTACCTTCAAAAACTCATTATTTAATTAACTTAAATTACAATTTTACATTTGTTTACTTTAATTTTTTAATGATAATTAAGAAATCATTGTAAGTGAACACTTCTATTAGAATCAAGAATCAATATTTTTACAAATTTCAAAGCTCTTATGCATCATTATGGGAGAAAAATGCTTGTAAAATAACATCCGTACAAACATGAAATATATCAGGTTAAATAAAAGAATTTAATGAAAATGAAAATTTATGTTTAACAAATAATAGCTTAATTAAATATATTATTCCCAAAATTTTTAAGGAAATATTTTGAAATACGATAATTTTTTATTCTTTTTATTAATTTACTTGCTAATATTGAAATATCTTGACAGAAATACTTTTCCTACGTATTTGACTTCCAAATTCATGTAAATTATACTACATGGGAACAGGACCTATAATTTATGAATAATTTACCACAATATTTTTATTAAAGTATGTTATTTCGCATAACTTGTTAAAAAATAAGTAACTTTATTATAATTTTTAAATTTTTTTACTTCCCTTTTTTCAAGTTTGTAAAGATGAGATTTTAGATTCGAATTTCCATTTACTTCCTGATGTATTTCTATAAATGTGCAGTTGCGTGTTGCCGATAACAATAAAATATTTATAAAGAACTTAAAAGTAAATTGATTTTTTAAATTTGATTTTCTTTTCTATATAAGAAGCGTATCCAGTAATAAATTTGAAAAAAAAATCATCAGAGCAAGATACTGTACTATTTATTATAATTAATAAAAAATATATTTTTTAAAAAGTAGAAAAAATAAAGATGACAAATTTTTGAAAAACACTATTTTATTATTGCGATAAAAAGTTTAAAAAAATTCTTCCCATCCAAAATATTAAATGTCAAAACCAAATCAAAAAGTCCTGAATAGTTTGAAATAATATTATAAAAAAATTAAGCTACAATGAATATGATAAAAAAAACCGTGAAACATTTATTAATAAAATTATAATGAGATCAAAATTCTGTTTACTGAAAAGATTTCTATAGACACTTCACTCTCCAAAATTTTGATAAAAATTGATTTCCTACTTGATAATATATTCAAAAATAAAGTTACTTATAATTTCTAATTTTTTTAAACTGCGACATGGAAATATATCCATGAATTTTTACCCTTAGAAAGCTAATAAAATGTATATCTAAAATTTAGAAAGCTAATGAAATGTATCGCGCATTCTAGCGTGCATTGATATAGAACGATATATCGAAATTTGCTTTGACTCGTTATTTTTCTTTTTAGTAAAATTATACTTCTTACGCAGAAATTCACAGTTTTTATTCAATAATTGTTCTCTAACTAAACACACTCTAACACGTTTCTATCTATTAAATATTCAAGAATTCACGCCACCAAATTTTCTCCGTCTTAGGTATGCATAATATTTCGAAACGAAGGAATTTTCCCCCAACTGCTTTTACCAGTGAGCGATTTTACGCTGAATTAATTATCCGATGGTAATTTTACGAGCGCACTTCTAGTAGACCGAGAATACTTCTTGCGGGCTGGCTCATTAAATCCACAGTGGGACGCGGTGCATTTATTGCGGTTTAGCGGGTGGTCTTTGAGTGGGCGTATGTGATTGAAAGGGAAAAGATAACAGATAAACAAATCGCCCATTTCGTTGATAAATATTTTGACTTGAGCGAAGCTTTCTCCTCTTCTTGGGTTAGTTGAGTTTGAAAGAGTAATTAATCTTTTTGTGGAGTTGAGTTATTTTGCTTACACACTGAGGGAAAGTTTGAGAAAACGTTAGATTCAGCACTGGCAATAGCTAGTAGTTGATACTAGATGTTCTAGCATGTAATAAAATTGTTTTTTTTAAAATTTATTGTGAAGAAATTTGATATACCTCAGAGTTGACCAGGATTAATATTCTTTCACATAAAATATTTTAACGTAAAAACTACTTTTGCATAAAATATTAGAATGCAGTACACTCCCGAGTATCCGGCCTAATGTAGCGAATGGGAAATCCGGATAATAAAAAAAGGCACGCGTTCTATGAAATCATTTTTTTGCCCACCAATACCAGAAGACAAAGTTTTTTTTATACAAAAACTCACTGTTATAATACATATTTTCTCACTTATTGAGTAGTAAGCCCTCTATTTATCTCAAACCACTTAAAATGTGAACGCGACCTAGCCCCGGTGAATCATAAAAGCAGTTGCATGTAACGTGCCAATCTCTCCACTGCCCGTTTCAAAAATTTATTAGAGAAAAAGTAAGTTAAAAGATTAGACTGTTCACATTTTAACAAATATTCTGTAATCCCTAATTTAAAAGCCGGAAACGTAAACAAAACATTAACATAAATCGTAGGCCTGATTCTTAAGAAAACTAACTCAAACTGATTTTATTTTTCACTGATAAAAGATTACACAGATATTAAAAAGTAACCTTAAGATATTACAGCTTTTAGATTTTGAAAAGGTCCTTAATATATGATTGTTTTTGCTTTTAGCCCGTTTCCAACGCCTTGACAATGTTGACATGCAACGTCTTGTCTTCCTAATTTAATTACGAGGAAAGAAAATTAGGTCGGACAGTCGTTGGTGTACACAAAATTCTTTTATCTTTATTCTTTTTCTTCATAAACTATTAATATTGAATAGTATTGCACATTTTGTCCACAAATGATGAAGCATCAAAACAGTCGTCTTCGTTTGAGTGATTGACTTAAGCTTAGTTTTAAAATTGACTAAATCACTATTTAAAGATCAATAAGAGAAATGTCGAAAGCCGCACTGAAATAAAAGGAAAATTTTAAAAAAAAGTAAAATAGTTTAAAGTATAAAAAAGAGGAAATTCTTGTTAATTTCTAATTAATTGAATATTTTATTATTTTTTGCTGTTTAAAAAGTTGACTATTAAAAGTTCTTTTTGATGTCTTGCATAATAAGCATAGAATTTTTTTGGAATTCGTCTGAATTGTTTAGGAAGAGACGTAAAACATATACACAAGCTTAGTCTGGATGATTTTTATTTATATACTAAAGTTATTCTTTTAATTGAACTTTTATATATTTTTTATAATAGAAATTACATTATAGTTGTAAAAGTCATCTAAGCAATGAGTTAATGTGTTTAAAATAAAATCCGGAATTATAACTAGTTTTTTTTCTTTTCTTGCATTCGCATATTTTTTAATTAAAAGCTCTTGAAATAAGTTTTAAAGCAAATGTGACTTTTCGAAAAAAGTTTACTCGGCATTTCATCACAATGAAAATATAAACATGCTAATAAGGGAGAATATTTTGTTTCCGAATTAAAAGGCATGTTGCAAGCATTTTTACTTCTCATCATACGATGTATATAAAAAATTGCAATAAAAGGATTCTGTCTCGAGATTCCGATTATAGACATATTACAATACCTCATGAATCTTATAAAACAATTATTTTTTTTATCTAGCTTTCTGATGCTTGTCTGATTGCTTGTGAGAATGATAATTAAAATAAAGCTTGGTACAGATGAAAGAAATATATTTGTTATCTTGCCTATATAACAAGATTATACAATTAAATAAGATTTTATACGATTAAGATGCATAATAGGGAAATTATTTATCTGCCCGCCAGTATGTATGTCATTGCGATAACTAAAAAAATACAAAAAAATATTCAGATTTGAGCAATATATAAAGGTCTGCAATATATTTATATTGGAATGGATTTTAACAGACAGTCATACTTCTATGCATCACTTTTCTGATAGAAGGAATGTGGGGGACAGGGAATACTTGGATATTTTATAAGTCTTATCTTTCGACTGTCTTAGCTACTCTCATCCACTTTCAAGTGGTTCCATTCGACGTCGAGTTGAATGTCAATGAGCTAACTGATGCCTTGGCCAAGACTTCTGGGGAAACAATGTATGGAGACAAAGCACTCACTCTGAATTCTTCTAAAAATATAGAAACAAAAATGCTTTGAAAAACTTCACCCAACCTTGCATGTTACTTTGATAGAGACCCTAGGGGTAAAGGACTTTTCAATTCTGAAGTAAACTTACAAAAAAAAAAAAAAAGAAGATTCTCTCACGATTTATTATTGGACACACCAAGGCGCTTACTTCCCAGCAGGATCGAAAGTTCTTTCCAGAATGCCATCGGCGTAAAGCTGATCAGGCATTTTCCTCCACATTTTTCTTTGGCTGGGCTTTATCAAAGACGACGTTTTAAAAGACCTGATTTTATTCTTCAATTTTTTGGAGAGTTTTTGGATTCATGGAGATGAAAATTATTAACAACAACATCAATAATAGCTAGATGTATGAAATACTAGAATGTATTTTTATATCCCCAATTATAGATGTGTTTCAAATTTTAGACAAACTTGTCTATTGATTTTGACCAACCTATAATCTGTATTGAGGAAATATACGAAAAAGTAGAATGAGATCACTCTACTGTCTACTTAACGCTTAGTTTTACATTTATAAATGAATGAATATTATCACAAAAATGAGCTCAAAAGTCTTATTTCATAGTATATTTCATACATAGAAGGAATACATATATATTTCATACATAGAAGGAAATATATTTCATAGTACATTTCCTACAGTGTTTAAAATTACGAATGATTACTTTATTTTAGAGCAAGCGGGTGGATTCCAGTATTAGTATTAATCAAGCATGATTTAAGTTTATGTCGGCTAAAAAAGAAATTCTTTATTTTTTTAAACCGTAAATTTATTTCTAAAGCTCATTATATAACAACTTAATAAAAACTTTTTAGAGAATTTTGGGATTCTTGGGGATCTTTTGGAGTTAGTAACAGTAACAATATCGGTGAAAGTAAAATGAACTAGGTATATGAAATTTTAGTAATATTTTGATAACCACATTTGCAGATATGTTTCAAATTTTAAACCTATTTGCCTATTGATACTGACCAATCTGTAACATATATAGAGCAAATATACAAAAAAAAGAGTGAAAACACTATTTTCTATACTTAAGGGGTTAACGTTTAGTTTTACAATTATGAACAAGAATGGACTCAAAAGCCATGATCATTTCGTAGTATATTTTCTTTCAATCTTTAAAGTTATAAAAAATTACTTTATTTTTGAGCAAGTGGGTAGATTCAAATACTAGTATTAGTCCAAGATTTAAATTTATGTGGGCTGAGAAATAAATCCTTCATTTTTTAAAACCACTGATTTATTTCGAAAACTCATTACATAAAAAATTGGAAATAATATTAATGTTCTTTGCCTGATAATTGGCATCTTATCTCTCTTACCATATTTTCTATTTCGAGTTATATCTGATCCCTAGTGATTTATTTCGAAATTGATCCAAAATGAATATCAGTAATATTAAATATTGTAGTAAATAGTTCCTTTAACGAGCGAAAACAAGTTCTCGCCTAACAAGTATCGAATTCAGTTTCAACTTTCGAGTGTTTCCAAACTTGGCTATTTTTGTAAAATTTGAGCATCTTATAATGAAATATATCATTAATTTTGCTTTTAATTCTCAGCATTTTAATCGACTGAATTTTGATAATCTTTCTTTATGTATAATTAGATATACAGATTAATAAAAAAATTGGATAAATCAAAGAAAACTTTTCTTTCAATGATTTAAAATCATCAGAATTTGTTTCAAATTCTAAGGCTAAAATCCTCATCACTATAAAGTTACAATCATCATTCATAATATTGACGTTAATGTTGTGATACGTCATTAATAACTATTCGTTAATAATAACTAATTAAACTTTTTGTTATATTCTTTGATGTTTTAAGGGAAAGATATTCATTGTGGACTGCTAGTTTGGTATTCTTATTTTAGAATGCAAGCTTTTGAAAATACGTCATCCATATTGATACAACATAAAATAATGTTCTTTTTTTCTGAAAAATAATTAAAACCTTGACCTCTAATTTTTTAAAGTACCTTTTTAAACATTAGTTATCTCCTTATTTGTAGTCATCGAATTAATCTAACATTTCCACGAAAAAAATTCCCCTACCTGACTTATTTGTGTAATTTTAATCTTAATGTCTTAAATCTCAACAACAATTGAAAAGATTAAATTAAGTTACTGTATAATTTTTAATACATTTAATACATTTTACCTGATTATACCCGAAAAAAGAAGACAGACCACTATATTTGAAGGGAAATGTTTAGAATAGAGAGTTATATAAAGCAAAGAAACAAACAAAATTTTAACTACTTTTAACTTTTAATAGTTATAAATAGAATTTTGCAAATGAAAAGAAAATATTGGTATTCAGATTTTTAAATAATAGAAAAAAGCCTCAGCAAACACCATTTTTTTTCTAGATTTGGCATTCCCGTTTGTAGTTCGTTTATACTTTTATAACGAAATGTGTTTTATATTTATTTATAATTTTATTTTTTATATTTTTTCAATTTCAAAATACAATTTTATAAATCCGAATTTATTTTTATTTTTATGCATTTTCATTTTTTTTTTTGGTACCAAGAAAAACTTGCTGAATTTCGTTTATCATGCTCACTGAATTGCTAAGTTATGCTGTTAAATATACATCGACATACAAATGGAGACACAGAATATCTATTGGCGGATCTAATTCAAAATTTGTCACAGGTCTGAAATTCTGGTATATATATATATATCAGATGCAACAAGTTATTTTTTAGATAGTTATTATTATTTTTTTAATTCTCATTTTTCCAGACCAACAAGGGTAAATCAAGGGCAGGTCAACAATCGTAGATGAATTTGAGTCAAAATTTGATACATACTTACAATATTAGTAATAAAATTGTATACCTGATTTCATAGATTTAGGCCGTTGCGTTTTTGAGTTATTATATTTAAATGCATTTGATGGGCAGACAGACAGTCGACTCGTAGATGGATTTAATTCAAAATTTGATACAAGTCTATAGCTTTGGCTAAAAAAAAAAGTCACGAAATTTCCTTTATTTCCCTTGTTCAGTTTCATGTTTGTACACACTTGTTCAGTAGAGCAAATACCTTAAGGCATTTTTTTAGGGCTCATGGAGTTCTAAAGCCTAAAGATTTCTTTCAAATCTCGCCTGAAATTTTTGCTGTTCACAAAACTTTCTGTTTCTATACTTTGTATATGAAAAAGAATTAGAAACAACAAATAAAAACTAATATTTTAGAAAGCCTTGTCAGTTATTTCTTACCAAAGAATAAAAGCTCAAATATTCCTTTCAAACATTTTTTTTTTTACTTTTCAAGTAAGAAACCTCTACAGTCTCATGCGAAGTTTGATAGTTTAAGAACTTACTGTCAAAACTTGCGTGCATCCTTTGATGCAAATAGATAAATAAATAAATAAATAAACCTATTTAAAATTGTTGCTCATAAAACATGTTTACATTTTTTGACCATTTTGCCTCCTATTTTTCAACCTATTTCTTTCAGACATTGCTCCCTGGAAGACAGTTCATTTAATAATTGATACTCCGTCTAATTAGTACATATTTTAGGGAAATCCATATATTTCTGGGAAAATATTTTGTATGATGCATATTATTTCTTCCCCGTTAAATGCTTACTACAAAAAAAGTCCAATGTTAAAGTCACAACTACTATAGAAATGTTTTCTTTAAAAATATATGCTTCTACTTGTATAGAATTTTTAATTTCCTTTTCATTATCTATCTATACTTATAAAAAAGCTCAATGTGTGTGTGTGTTGGCCTCTACAGACCAGACCGTTTGTCAAATGCATACCTTGAAGGTCGGGAATGTGGACCTCGGAACGATTTTTTTTAATTTTTAATTTAAATTTTAATTAATTAAAAATTTAGCGAAATTTAGGCGTTTTTCCGCAATTACTTCCGAAAATTCTACAGCACAAAATTGATTTTTACATCATATTGAAGTTAAAAGAAATAATACTTTCAATGATGCTAATGCTTTGATTTATAAATTAAATTCTACTTTTAAAGAATTTTTTTAAAAACTAATTTAATTATATTTTTCAACAATTTATTTCGCTCAAAATAAAAATAAAATTTAAGCTGCGCGAACATGTTCCACATCAGTGAGAAAAAAATTAACTTTTATCAACGCGTTGCCATCACTCTGACAAAAGTTCAAATGAAAAAATAAGTTAAATATTACTGTAAACTTATAAAAGTATAATTTTCAGCATGTGTCTGTTTATATAATTCTTAATAAAATAATAAATGCAAGACAAAGTTTTCTATGATCTTTTGCGATGTCTATATTATTAATTCGACAAATTGACTTTATTTTAGACAAACATGGTTTAATATGCATCCATTCAATTCAGAGCCCCACGGCTAATTTGTAAACCGTTAATAATAGAAATACATGTGTTAAAATGATCTAAATGAAGCAAATAATTATATTTTATGTAACTTGAGTCAATGAGTGCTCTAATGAATTACGAATGTTTAGCTTCTATTTAGTTCCTGTGAATCATATTTAACAAAATATTATAAAGTCACTAATATTTTAAATAAAAAGAAGTTCTGCTCCAATCAACTAAATCAGTCTCTAACACTAACTGATTTATGAAAATCTAAATACTACTATTCAATAAAAAAAGTAAATTTTAGACCACTTCATCGAATGTCTCAAAAATGATACCCCAATCAGCTCCCAGGGTTTCTCAAGATTGATTTGCCTAAGATTTTGAAAATATTGATTTTTCTAAACAATTCTATTCAAAACATCATAAATCAATCAGATTTTATAGAAGAAGATAGAAACATTCTTTTATTTATTTAAAAGGTGAAGTGTAAAGGATATTTCGCAGAATATGATTCTTTAGGACCAAGGGACTGCATAAAATTTAGACTTCAAAATTTTTTGAAATATATTCGTAGTCCGAAACCAAATAAAATATTGCTATTCATGCCATTTAAATCCTTTTATAAGTAAAACGGAAAACTAAATTTTTATGATGAATATGAAAAGATTTTGTTGAATAATTCTTAAGGTAATTATAAAAATTATTCTGTAGTGCACATAAGATTTAAATGTTAAGACTTGACTCTGTTTTCCATATTCATATTAAAAAATGCTTGCTTTAAGAATTTTTTAAAAAAATATTAATTGCAGTTTAATCATTTCCACTTTAATTTAAAGTTTTACGGGAGCTGACAGAAAATGAGATAAATATTATACATTATAGCTTAAGGCCTTTATAATAAATAGTAAGAGTGAATTAAGTGACTATCAAAATTTGGAGCTTAAAAATATTTTGATGAAAAAGCTATTAAAGGACATTTTGCATAAAATTTTTAATTGAAAATTTTAACGAGCATTAAAATTGGCGAACCTGCTGGTCACCAAAGGCGGCTAGTTTAAAAAAAATAACTGAGAACTGTTTGTGTATCACGATAATTTTGAAACAAAGCAAATCTTTTCCTGATCTTTTAGTCAATAAACTTTATATGCAGTCTTTAAATAATAAGAGAGTGCACTAGATATAAAAAAAATCATTCCTCGCTAATTTCATGGTAACAATGTAATGGTTCTGTAAAAATCTTCCATCTGTTATTTGCAAAGCAGTTAACATTTAAAATATTGAAGAATTACTAAGGTGGTAAGGCAAGGCGATAAAATATTTTAGACGCACGCTCGAGATAAAGAACAAATTTTTATTTGTAGATAGTGCCATGTAATAATTTCATCGTCATTATAAAATCGTAAAAGACGTTTATAAATTTTTTAATCATCAACATTTTCGTAAAACTGGAAATAAAATATTTGGTGGGAAAAGAAAGAGGAAAGAAATAAACAATAATATACAATGACAAGAAAATCCTAGCAAGAATAAAACGATTATTTAAACAAAAACATAGAAAAGCAAAGCAAGTTTTACTATGCTACTTTTATCCTAATTTATTTCTTTTAAAAACAGGTTTCAAACGACATTCTTAAATCTGACAAAAAAAAAGCATGAATATAAAACTCTTCGTTGAATCACTTGAAGATCGTTTGCAGTTGCTTATTAGTCTTTCTACACTTTTATGACTCTTTTTTATTTCCAATTATTTTAATGTTTTTTTTCAAATTTCATTTAAAAAGCTGGAATTTTCATTGAGGCATAATTATATATTAAATAGGAAACTGGAGTTCCCAATTTTGATTTATTAAGTAAAAATTCATAACATGTTTAGAAAATGCAGATCGATATTTTTTTAAATGCCCTGAAAGAAATTATTTTACAATATCCAATTGCCTTATTGCATTAATCCAAAATCTCTATTCTTTAATCATTAAATGTCGAAAGAATTTGATAGAATAATGTCAAATTATTTAAATAATCTTAAAAAATAAGGGGTTGATAATTTTAAACTATCTTAACTAAACTTAAAAACTAAACTTAATTAACTAAACTAATATTTACTAATTAACTAAAACTAGCATAACTAACTAAACTTAATATTTTAGTATAAAAATTCAATATTATGAGTTATGCGATAAACTGAATGAATGAATTATGCAATGAATTTAAAAGATTAAAACATTTTTTGTGTAAATCGCTTGATGAGAAAGGTAAAATTATCGATAATGTCGAGGTAAAATTTTCGATATTATCGAAAGGTAGAATCATCGATATCATCGAAAGGTTCAAATTATCCAAACTTACCGATATCGTTTTATCGGAATATTTACAATACTTGAAGAATATTTCAAACAAAAAAACTCATTCAATCGCAATTTTATAGCTTACGAATTTAAAATGTTTCTATTGAGCAAATTTTATAGCAATTTTAAGAAAAGTTAAAAATATTTCTGAATTTATTTAATATTAATTTCTGTTCGTAATTACTCTTTACGTATTAAATATATAAAATTAAATTAACTTTAAGTAAGATAAAAGGGTACTTCTTTATTTACAGATAATAATCGTATCTCTGGTTCATACTTAATTCTGTGATGATGATAATCATCTGCTAATAATCATCTGTTTGTTACTCATCTGATTTTTTTAACTCTAATTTATCATTTTCTTTTTTTAAAGATTTTTTTTTCACTTTTCTATAATGATTTTAAATTGATCTGAAAGAGGTGTTTCCATGCTTTAGGTTGTGCATGAAAAATAGCCTCTTTCATGATGCATTTATAAAATTAAAATTTTCTTATGTTCATATACAAAGCATTTGTTTTCGATTCATTGACTATTCCATTTATAACTTAAGGCGAAATCCTTTTGAAAGGCCTCAAAAGAATAACAGCATTTTTTTAAAAAAAGCTTTAATATTTTAAATAAAAATTTAGAAATTTTATGAAAATCGTGAAAAATGAATCGAATAAAATCAACTAAATTTGAATATATATATATATATATATATATATATATAGAATCTTTTTAAAACTTGTAAATTACCTCAATTCCGTTTCTATCTAATATGTTAGTGCAGATGGAAATTCCACATGGAAGAATCGACTTCATATTCCACCCTTTATTTTAAAAGCACTTTAGGGAGCGGAATTTATTGGAAATGAATTCTATTGCGGCAGTTTTCACACCAAGTGATCTGTCTCTGTTGTATGTAAATGAGAAAAATAAATGTAATTTACAGTCGAAAGCGGGGCAACTTCTTTGAATTTAGGTTGCATCAAAGGAGTCATTTTTCAGAATCTGCAAAAAGCTGCATATTAAATGTTTTAAATTCAGTGCTTTTTTTAGAAAACACCTTTGGAAATTGGGCTACTTCGGCGATAAGGAAAATTATTAGAAAATGGAGGAAATTTCGTGATCTTCAGTTTGAAGCAAAAATATTATTCATAAATCTTTTTACGAACGTTGCAATAATTCTTTAGAGCAATGTTAGACTTAGCTCTGGAATCGAATGTTTCCTATATCATGATTTTAAAATTTTTATTATTTTGTGTTTCTAATGGATTAGTCATTTGGATTGTAGGTAATCAGAGTAATTTAATGAATCTGATTTGATATAGTTTATATTTTCTTCATGTATAGTGTTTATAGTTTACTATTTTCATTGTAAGAAAGAGGGACTGCAATTGACTGAATTTGATAAAGTCTGTTAATGTACACAAAGAGAATTAGTTTTAATATCATATGCTTTACTAATACATAATAAGAAAAAAAAAATCAAACAACTTTCGCAATTGCATTCACTTGTCTTTTTTCCAATTTTAGGATTACTTAAGTTGAACTTTATTTTTGCTTTCAGCAGGTAAAGTGCACAGCAGCTATCATTTTATAATAAATCCTAGATCAAAGTTATATTGAAGAAAAAAATTGGAAAAAAAATGCGAAATTATTTATGATTTTAGATTAATCTTTAAAAATTGCATAAAGATAGTTATTCTTGAAATTTGAAACGAAATTATTTAATTAATATATCATGCAGCTTTTCTTTATCATTTTATCTTTTATTTTTGAAATTTTCATGGGAACTATATTTTTTACAATCCAGTAATTTATTTTGATCTTCATGTTATTTTACTATAGTTATTCATCAGATTAGTTATTTGCTCATATAAATGTTTTTTTAATAAATAAATTTTTTTATTTATTGTCTATTTAGCTTGTAAATTAGTCAGTTTTGCTCTTTTAAATGAAGTGAACATTTAAGTAATCACTTTCAATTAATGTGAACTCTGTTGACGGGAAGATCATTTCATGCTGGAGCCATATTTCAAAAATAGTTCAGACTGCGATTCTGCAGCACTTATTCTCTTTTAATTGTTAGTTATATTGTTGTTATATTTTCTTGTTTGTTGTTGTTAATTGTTGTTTATGTTCTTAAGTTTTATCTTAACTAAGATTTGCGGTGCTCCACATGTATCTACTAAAATATTCAAGGCAAACACTAGAATTCAGAATTAAATCGCTTAATTTTTGACATAAAATCTCTTTTCATCCGCAAGAATGTTTTCAAAAATAAGAAAATAAAAAATTATAGTTTAAAAAAACTAAAAAATTATAATTTAAATATTTCGAGCATTTATTGAAAATTAGTTGAAATTATAATGTAACGTTGCATTTATTAAATTTTAGCTTGAAAACTTTAAAGTTTAATACTATAACATTCTAGAAATAGTAACCAAAAGGAGCGGCAGAAAATTTTTAAATCTTGGAGATTTATCTGAGATTTGATTGTAATGTTTTAAGAAACATACCTTGTTAAATTCATTCTTTTCTCTTTTTTATAAGCATCTATCGAATCTACGATTTATTTGGAAATTTTAGTTGAAAAACGTTAGAAAAATTATATATCCATTTTGGTTACACGTACCAGAAGTAAGTGCAAGGGGCCATTTCAAAGATGTAGTTTTAATAGCATATTTATTGATGGATTTTCATGTAAATTCCATTTAAATGCTTTTGTTATCAGGCGACATAGTTTTCAAACGACAGACATGGAAATATTTTCTTTCTTTCTTTTAAATTATGGGTAGCTAAAACTAAAATATCCATATTCAGCATGATGTAAAGATAACTAATGGTAATTTCGAAAGAGAATTTAAGTGGTATGTAAAAAAAATAATATAGCCCTACAATCCTAGTACTCATTCTTGTATATATATGTAATATATATTTTATATATTCTAGTATAAATAATTCCTTCTTGTCAAGTGAGAATTCTTTCAGAACTGCAAGGCATATTTATTAAATATTCCAAGTAGAATGATAAATAATACGATACTGCTTACAGAATAGAAATGCATTCTGTTTAACAGATTTCGTATTTGTTATGCATCGAAATGTCTATTTAATAAATGCATTTAAAATTTTTAATGCAAAAATTGGCTTTGTCTTTTTACTCTGTTTCCTTTTCAGGAGTCACTTAATTCTGCATGTTTGGAAATCCTACAGAAATTTGGCATACTTATGCCACTGACTCTTTGATTTACATTTAATTCTCTAGCATACCTGAATGTACTTGAATATACTCTAACTACCTTCATAAAGACTATGTTCGAGGCCTATTAAACTGCAAGGGGTATATTCCTATGATCTTTCCTTCTACCGACATAAAATCACAGCATGGTACAATGCAAGTCATATTGAGTAAAAGAAACCAAAAAAGTGCTTTGCTGGTGCATGGATAGGGGCTGACAAAAAAAGCCTTCAAAGGTCTTCATATGGAACACAAATGTCAGAAGAAGTAAAAACATCACTTTTCAGTTTTCTGGCCTCCTACAATAAAAATACAAAGTTTTGAAGCCTCAAAAATTTGAAAATAAATCAAGAGAGAAAAAGCATATCACATTTTAAGAAAATTCCAAGAGGGCAATAAATATATTTATTATTGGATACGTATTGTCAAAAAAATATATATATATAATACCGTATGTGTAATGTATAAACATATATTAAGGCACATTGTTATCTCTAGCAATTTACAATGATATTATTTATATACTGATATTATTTATATATATAATTTTTTTAAACGATTTTTTTTCAATTTCTTGTTTTAATTAAATAAGGAATAATTTTTTTACGGATATTGCAAATAATAATACTGTGCAGAACTTCCAATGCATCAACGATGCATATTTAGGCACATTTAAGCTTGATAATATATATATCTTTTTCCATATCTAGGAAATTTATCGAATTAATTTTCTGTAGAAACCCAAGTGATTATTATGAATCTTTATTATCCGTTAATATCAAAAAACGTACACATTTTTTATATCGCAGATATGAGCAACTCTAATTTAAATTTCACTTCTGTTGGGGATCCTAATACACAGTAAATCACGATATTTCCAAATTCATAAGAACTATGGTTAATTTGGGTGATTTCTTTTCATTATGCATAGAATTAATGCAGGTAATCCATAATTCTTTGCAAGTTCATCGGGATGAAAGTAGATTGGAAAGCATCGGAATTAATTTTTGAAACTTCAGCGTTCCATCTCTCTAAGGAATCATCTATACTAATGTGTGGCAGCATTCATTTCATTTCTATTTTCTAGTTTTAAAAGAATGTTTCGGGCTGAAAAATACCAGAAATCCTGAGATAAAGCTGACGAATGGCAATCATAAAGCACAAAACATACACTTTTATTCAATTCAACTCAACTAAATAAGAGTTTTCTGCTCATTTGTAGGATTAGATGACGAATATTTGAATAGGTATGCAAATTCGAAATCCAATTGCTTTAAATATTTAACATATCTAAACTGGTTGATTCAAAGTGTCGAAGTTCCGTTTTGTTGTAACGACTAAATTTGAAGAGGATGCGATTAGTTAATCATTTAACCAAGGTTCAAAACTATGAAATACATCCTAAAACAGCTATATTTTTGCTTTAAAATAAAGATATTAATTTAGCTAAATCGGCAGTTTTGAATAAATATTAATATTCAATTTTTAAAATAAAGCGTTGAAAAGTGTGTAAAATATGAATTAAAAATATGGGAAACTTAAAATTTATCAACTTAGAAAACATGCTTAAAATAAAAAATACAATTTTACTTCAAATTTCAAATTTCCAATTAATATGCCCATAATTCATGTATAATTAAAAAATAAATTAATTTAGGGTTTAAAGTTTAAATTATAATTTAAAAAATTTAATCAGAATAAATTTTCTATAAGTTGAAGAGCTCATCACTTTTAAGACTAATTCTCACGATAGAACAGTTCTGTCTCAAAAATAAAAAGAATAAATCATTGAAATTCACTGTATTGATTCGAACTCGTTTAAGGTCATGAAAAATGATATGAATAGCAATTTTGCACTGAAAAAGAATGAGAACTACATTTGGGAAGCATGAACATAATTCTTCACAAAGAATGGATGCAAGATATTTGTAGCACTCGAATACTAACAGAAAACTCTTCAATTGAACTATTGTGTTACGGAAAAAAATATATCAAAATGGCTCTTGTACATAACTCAACCGAATAATATTTGAAAATGGATTGACAAAAGATAAACGAAACGGAATTCTCTGTCCCGCTTCTTTTTTGAAGGTTCATGTACGGAATTTTAAATTAGTTGTGTAGTGAAAAAGGTTCACCCTGTTAGTTGATTCAGCCGCTAGTTTATTCAAATAAATGAATACATTAGTAATTAAGTACAACGGGAGCTGAGCAATTAACGGTGGAGTGCTTGGCTATTAAGCTGATTTAAGGACTTCTTAGCTGATTTTTAAGCAAATATATTTTCCAGCTGCTTCTAGTGCAAATTATGTTAAAGTTAATGACCGTCCTGAGCATTTCTAATTTAAGAAATGAGAGCTGTAACATTGACGGTTAGATACATATTTATATATCAGGACAAAGGGAATATTTGGTTTCAGTTGAAAAATTTGATCTTTTACAACAGCCTACACTAAATTACAGTTTAACAGAATTTTTATGGAGGAAATGAAAGATTTTACTGGCAAGACTTTCAACCTCATTAAAATTTCTTAAGATTTTATTTAAATAATTGGTACCACATATCGTAAAATTGAGCAGGTGTCGAATAATAAGAAATCACTCTATTCTTTAAAATTCCTTGCTTCATTCACTGTTAAGACATTAAATCCAACCATAAGAATTAACATACATGGAACAGATGATTAATTCAGTTAAGGGAAAAAAGGAAGTATATGGACGTAATAACTAAAATTTATTTTCAAATTTTATAATGATGTGATGTTAAAATCTTGTTTTAAGAGATATTCGAAAAATAAATTCCATCTCATTTAACTAATTTTATTTGTTTAAAGATGAATATTTTTAAAGTTTTTTTTAAGTTAGAATCATAGTACCAATCATATGAAAGAATTCAGAATGGTAAATATCATTTAACGCTGGAATAGAAATGTCATTATCATGCCCTTTCAATGGAAATATGGCATCATGTCGGCTTATCTTCATAAGATTAGAAAAATTTGAAAATATTGCTTACGCGAAGACAGAAAATGTGGACAGACTATTTTTATTTGTGTAAATACTTGTCACATAATTTTTATATCAATTTTTACTTAAAAAATGCTAATAAATAAGTAATTATTGACGTTACAAATTGAAGAGTACGTTTTGATCTAACTATTAAATGTAATATTTCGTATCGATTTCTCTATTATTTCAATTAATTAGTACACACACACACACACACACACACACACACACACACACACACACGCACACGCACACACACACAAATCCGCTTATTTCTCAAGAGGCGTCGACCTTTTCCTATGGTTCTATTTTATCCATACGAGGAATATATTTATATTACTATATGTTACCACATTTTTATACATAGAGTGTTCATTCTAGTCATAGTCAAATAGCTAATTTTTAAACTGTTGGAGATAGGTATATATTTCTATATATTTATAACTGGAAAAACGGTAAAAAAATGACATAAAGAATTAAATTTTTATGTTATATAAGTAAATAAATGTAAAAATTACGATGTCCAAATTTATATATAGTCCACGGATCTTATTATTTACATTTAATGAAATGTTCATGACACGTTATCATTTTTACACACATTAACACGTAGCGTATATGAAGTACAGAGAAAGTATTCTAATCAATAAATAAGACAAAAACTTCAAATTCTGCATAAAATAACAAACAAACAAACAAAACAAAAAACAGAATGTGACAAATCCAGTTCTTGATTTCGAAAAACACATTTTTAGAATTATATCTGTCTGTCTGCCAACGAACAAGATAACTCAAAAACACTTTGAGCTAGACTGATGAGATTTGTAAATTTTTATCACATTTTGAACAAGATTTATTCAGGGGAATTCTGTATGGCTGCTCGAATACAAGTGAACTCTGTAACTACAAAGCTTAGAGTTAGATGGATCAAATTTTGGTACACAAGTTTAGAATCTAAAATGTAGATTCTTATAATTTTAAGCTAAATCTGTCAAAGGCTCGGTCGTCTGACGATCTATACTTCCACATGTATATAAAAGCATTGCCGTAAATAAATAAAAGAAATTCCGTATGCGATCTAGTGACAAAAATTGTAGTTCTCTCAAATTTTGCTTTCAATCGGTCGAAAAAAAAAAGAGTTCAAAATACATATTCGAGTAACAGATTCAACAAAAATACTATGAAGATTCACGACAGAATCTTTAATTTATAACTATTTTTCACCAATGTTTATAAACAGCATTTCCTCGCGGGCTGAGGGTAGGGGGTGAGTATGCGAGAAAGTTTCAGGGGGACCACTCCTGCTGATTTTTTAAAAAGTTCCAAACTTAAATGAATAAGCTGATACATGAAGATATAAAGATCACCTTTTTACTATATATAAGATCACTTTTTTAGGCCATTGTAATGGCCTACTTGTGACATCTCCATCAATTATTGTTGCATTTTTTTTCTAATGACCATTAATTGGTCTAAAATTTTTAAATTCATAAATTTAACCATTTT
Source organism: Argiope aurantia (assembly GCA_026543865.1). Classification (NCBI taxonomy): domain Eukaryota; kingdom Metazoa; phylum Arthropoda; class Arachnida; order Araneae; family Araneidae; genus Argiope; species Argiope aurantia. Next base: position 224,726 of record JAPMOR010059703.1, read on the forward strand.
TGGGTAAAAAATTATAATTTTTTTTTAATGTTAGTATTCAAAATTAATATGCCTGATTGCTTCCGTTATGCTTAATAAGGACAAAAAAGATGGTATGAAAATTTAATTTTTGTGATTCTTTATGAACAGAATTATTGATTTAACCTCTTCGTTGTCCGTAATGCGTCTAGCGCGTTTAAGTGAAATTTCTGCAGGGCGGTCGTAACGCGCTTCAAGCGTTCTTCTATATTTTAAAACTTTTAAACATTTAAAACGTTTTGTAAATGTTTACTTGTTTGAGTTTTTTTTATTTTGGTTTGTCCTAATGTGGCGAAAAACAGAGGAAAAATAGAAATTTTCGTGGAAAGGAGAGGCTGGCGAAAGGGTTAAACAACATTCAATATAAATCTTCACGCCATTTACAACATTTTTGAAATAGGGAATAAATATTTGCCGTTAATGGTTTAAAAAAGAATTATTAAATCAATGTTGCAGTAAATACTTTGTATATAAAGATCGATATAATTCATTGAGTTTGAGAAACCGAAATTTTGAAATTGATACATTACACCCTATAAGAGAAACACCTGATCCTCATCTCAAGATCTGTCGATAGCAATGCAAGAAAAAAGCAGGAAGATCCCTCTCAACTGGAGAGAAATGAGGATCATCATGACCCTATATTTCCATTCCGGAATGAAACAAAAGAATTGGGGTTAATATAAATAGTAGTATTCAAATTCAATGCTTGATTTGCTTCAATAAATTAAAATTTGGTGTATATATTTTTTAAAATTACCATTACGAAAATAATAGTAATAAATTTAAAAACACTCAAATTTTCTTAGGTTATCAAATGATGGGTTGGATACAATTAAATGTTACACACAAGTAAATACATTCGAATTAATTATAAAAGTAAACGATGTAATTAAGTAAACAATGTAATTTAAAAGATAATTAGTTTCAAAATTATGCATACAGAATTATTCATTAACTACGCTGCCCGCCATCTCTGTTTACATATAATTAAAGTTAGAAATTTCTTGTAAACATTTTGCGTATAACAATTCCGAATTCATCTATTGTGTTTAGTACTGCATCATTTTAATTGAATTCTTTGTTAAAAATTTCATGTTGTTTATATTCTCATTCTCATTTATTATTAATTTTGCATCAAAACTTCCGCTAGTTTCAACATCATAAACACATGTATAGAAAGAATTTTTTTCTTTCTTGGAAATTATATTCGATTTTCATCATCTATTTAATATTTATGTGGACCTGACGGTTGTTTTTCACATAAATAAATTCATAGTTTATATTATTGCCAAAATAAGACTATAATTAATGGAATATTAAAAATATTTTAGGAAATATATAGTTTTCATTGATGTATAAAAGTTTTTTTTTAAAGTATTCGTCGATATTTTCTGAGTTTCATAAAAGAATGATGTAGATTAGTACGGCATTTGTAATTGAATACTTCAAAAAGCCGCAAGCAAAAATTAATTAAAATAAAATTCACAACATCTGTAGCAATTTGTGAATTTGAATAAGGAGCAAGAATAAGGAACTAGAAGCGGCGTTTCGTGTTTCATTCAATATTTCATAATGAACTTCTAATGAAATTTCACAGAACTTTATAATCGTTCCTCATTGGTGTGATGAGAAAATTCGGAGAAGGATTATATGCCATCCTCGTCATTTGACCGCGGTTCGTAGGTATGAAATCCTTACTAAAATAATTCTTGTGTATTTTAAAAACAGGACATTCTTTTAAGCTAAATCTAACAGTTGACAAAATACAATGGGACTGATTTCAATATTTTTCTTAAACAGAGAAAAAGTCGAATCTAATAAATTTTTCTTTTATGTAAGAATTAGCTCAAGTTATGTACTACTAAATTATTGGGATTCCAATTTTACATTTAAACGTAAATGACTTCAAAAATTTTACTTTTTGAAACATGTCTAAACATTAAGGATGTGCGTAGACAAGAGTTCCTTTTGTTAAAAAAGAGAATGGATCAGAAATATATATATGCTGGATTCGATCTTAATTGCCATGTGTTTTAATCTAAAAGCGTTTTTTAATATTTTAGATTTGGTTTTGATCTAAAAGCAAGAGGAAATTTAATTATCTGAAATGATTTTATCCGTGAGAAAAATTTTAAATAATCATGCTTCGTTTTTCAGTGATAATGAAAGATTGTTGTGATTACCAAATTTTATGTACTTTTATTTACATGTAACTTATTAAATAGATTGATCTGATGTTTGTTCTATGTGAATATAAATTATTTTCAAATATTGTAATAGCTGTTTATTTAGTTTTTTAAAATTTTAGGATGAATTGCATTTTTAGTGTATAAACTTTCATTTGTATGTAATCCTTGAAGTGAATCAGTGCATATTTTGAATTTTCAATTTTGTTCCATATTGCTTCTCGAAAACACTAGATACAACATTTCATGAATATAGCTTGAAAATGATCAATTAGAGACATGTGTTCGTTTACAATTATCGGCTATATGCACTAGAACTTGATTCCACTTGTTTTTTTTTCACAGCTTGATCTACATTTTTGAAACATTACAACAATCAAACTATAACGTAGATCCCTCCTAACAATTCCTTAAATATATAAAAGGAAAACTTTTGATTTTATGAAGATGCGACGGTCTATTGAATCTAATGATAAAAAAAATATAAGTCAAAAGTCCCACAAATGATAGGAGAAGAGAAATTTTGCATAGATTTTTTTTATTATTATTCAGAAATAACAGATGATCAAGAAAGTCTTAGTAAGTAAAATAGTAAACAAAAGTACTTTCCTCTTTCGTTTATGATTTTTTTTTAAATTATTTTAAGCAATGAAAAATTTTAGATGTCACAAAAATGAGAGAGTTGATCGAATCTAACGATAAAAAAATTAATCCAAAATTCCTACAAACAAGTCGTATGATGGCGGTAGAGAACGCTTGCATAGATTTTTTTATTATTATTATTCAGTAATGACAGATGACCAAGTAAATTTGAGTAAGTATTGTAAAGAAAAGCGGTTATCCTATTTCGTTTATAAATATTTTATTACTTTATGCCGATGAAAATGCCCAAGCTGAAAGTATTTTAGGTTGACAATAAAAAGAAACAAAATGATTTAGTTAACAGATTTGGGGAAAAAAAATAATGCTATGCAAAACATTATACTGGAATATTGGGAATATATCATATTCTGATTAAAATTTTCCTTAAAATATGAAATTCGTTTTCTTATTGTGCAGTAAAATCAAGCTTGCAGTAAGCTCATCGGCATTTGTATCTTTTATTGGAATTTTTTTGAATTACTAAATTTATTATCCCTTACACATATGCATCTTATACAGTTCATAAAATATATCAAAACCTACTTTGATAAAGTACGATATTGTTCTTCATTTAAGAAATATTTACAATTGAGTATATTAGTATAAGTATTAATCTATCTATATTCAGACTGAAAATTTTATTAATTAATTTTAAAACCCATTTCCAAGTAATGATGAAAAGCGACTTTGTTTTACGTTTACTGCATGAAAATCATGTTCTTTGTCAGAAATTTCAAGAACTGTATCTTGAGTTTTCCTTTTATCGATACCAATCTTGGTCAGAACGCAGAGACGTTTAAAAACCGATTTTGATAAAATACGACCCTCTCTTTATAAACAACATTTGTCACTGCAATATTAACCTACAAAACTGGATATGCATCACGAGGATAAACAGATAAGCAAAACACCGTTTACAGTTTTACTACTATCCAAAATTATTCTGTAATTGTTCTTTCCGTCGAAAATAGATAAAACAAAGCTATTCCCAAATCAGGGAAACGCATTACTTGTAATTATATAAGGAAACCGCCTCTTCCGATTGGTCGAGGGAAAGAACATAGCGAAATACAGTATTCGAATAAAACTGGCGGAAAGACGGGCACAAAGAACTGACCAAGATGAAGATGGTAGATTATTATTTATTAGCAGGAAAGCACGCAAAACAGAGATATGGTGTCAATTATTCCGGATGGTTTCCGATGTTTACCGTGAAAATAGCCGGTGTTATAGACACTTGTGTAAGGAAAAAAGTTGGAACGATTTTTGGTCGTTTTGCACGATGCTGGATGGGTTGGTGTGTATGTGTGTGTTCGATGAGGTGTGACCCGGTCAGGTGCATATAAGAGGTGCCGTTTGCAAATGACGTAACAGTTGAAGAACAAGTCAAGGAACTCATGGCGCGGGTGAGTATAGTATTCAGATTGTTCAGCATTGTTTTGTACTCCCGTTATTTTGATGAAGTGTGCGGTAATTTTGAGTCTTGGCTTGCGAAAATATTCTAGATGGTATCGGTATGAGAAGATTCACAGAACTTAAATTCGAAAAATTTAAATATGAATATGAATTCAGGTTTGTTACAAATCATGTATGATTTTGATAAATAATTCTTAAACAGTTAAAAAATTCTAAGTTTTTTTAAAAATTTGACTCAGTACCTCTCTCTTTATTTTATTTCAGACAGAAAAATTTTATCGATAAGGAAAGTAAAGTGATTTGACCAATACTTGACTATATCTTTGACTATAACTTTTTGATTTTGCTGACAATTGAAAAAGAGTACCCATATTGTTACTATGCTTTTAAGAGAATTCAAATTGCTATATAAGTGTTGTGGCAGATTTCTTAATCCATTTTTTTAGTCCCTTTCCTCGGAAGTTTTTGTGTAAAATAATTATAATAAGAGATAAAGCACCTATTTTTAGGGTAATCATTTTATATAAGAAATATTTTTTAAGGATTTCGAAAAAAACTCTAAAAAGTTTGATTAAAAAAATTATCTTTTCCACAGATGAAGTTACAAGCATAATCATTATTTCATAGATAGAAAAATATATGACTTCATTTATATCTATAATATTTTGTAAGATAATCCACTCTAAATTATCATTTCTGCTGAAAAAATTAGGCATTTATTGAGAACGAGATCAATTTTATCAGGAGATCTTTTAGTTAAAGCTTTTTATCATCTTTCCAATTAATGTTATCATATTTCTCTATTTGTTCAGAGAAAAATAGATGAACTCATTTCTCTATTATTAATATTAATTCTTTTGCAAATCTAATAGCTGCCAATAAATCGTATATGAAAATAACATCATAAATTTGTATAAGAAAATAAAACTATTAAAGAAAAGACAATTTTGCTAGGTAAGTCTAGAAGAACGAGCCATCGTTTTTTGATTGCGTCATCCCCGTGTGTAAAATATTATCTGTTTGTTAAATCTACGATGATACATCTTCATTGAGCACTATTACACATTTGAAACTATAATATTTCTAATCACGTATCAAAGTATTAAAATCATCAACTAAAATCAATGTTTCAAGACTGATTTAACTTTTTTATAACCATTAAAAGTAACAAATAAATATCTTATAAAATTCGTTAAAGGCAAAATAATATATAAATAAATGCATATTTAGGAATATAAAAATTCATTAAATGTAATGTATTAGGTGAAAGGCAATCAGAATATTTGTCGAAGATTTATTTTAAAGCAAAATATATTTTGCTAAAAAATAGGCTATTAATTCAGTAAAATTATTGAAATATTTATCAACGGTTGCATTTGAGTAACTCCGATTCCAATAGATTATTCGTAGGAGAATTTAGCATATCTAATATCATTATTTATAATATAACTTAAAACAAATTTTGAAACTCAGATGGAAGATATGTGCAGTAATCTTGCATGAACTATCATTGGTTAAATATGAAGAAAAAAATATTTAAACTGGTTCCTTTTTTTTTTCTAAGATTCTTAAAGTTTTCCTATTTTAAAATTGAAATTAGCTTTCATAGTTATTTTCCCTTTAGTTTGGAATTTTTTATGCAATATGTGTCAACTTCCAAAAACTAATAATTTTCAACTTAATGTTTTTGGTAAGCAGCTTTTTTTTTTCTGCAATATTGATTTTTTAGGTTTTTAAGTGATAAAAATGGAATGCACTTTTATAAAAAATCTCATTCTTATTTGATAGAACCGAAAAACATGAATTTAATTAAATCTGTCCACTGAAAATTATTCGTGGAAATTAAAAAGTGTATATAAAACGAAATTAAAGCTGAAGTGAAAATCCTACTTCATTCAAAGAAATTAATTTTTTTATCTTAAATTAACCATAATTAATTGTTAATTTAAGTTAAGTTAATTTAATTATCTTAAAGTGCAATAGCATATGATTGAAAATTTTGAGGGATTATTGCTGAATGCATCAATCTTGAATTTCATTGTAGCATTAAAAACTTTGTAACAGAGTATGTATCAAATTAAATTAAAAAATTATTAAAAATAAAGAAAAACATTACACAAAAAGGAATTGTTTGAATTTTAAAATAATTCAAAAACCAATTTTGTAAGATAAAAGTTTGGAAGATATGAACATCAATAGTCATAGAGATTTTTCCATCTGGGGACCGTTAAGCCTGTTTTCTTTGTTCGATTAAACTTTCTATTAAATGACTATTTCCATCATCCTGTTTTCTTTACATCTTCTTTCTACTAACTAAATAAAGTTTTAGTCACACTGGAAGCTCTCTACCCAGCATTTCATTAATTAGGTAGACGAAGCATTGAATTAAGAGCAGCTGCGGCTATAAAGCTGTTCTATGAAACAATCTGAAATGTTCGTGTGGCGATTTACTTATATTTAATTGTTGTTATTTCATAACAAGTGACAACAGCAATTTCTGTTCCGCGTATATTAAGAGTTTTACATATAGATATTTGTCGAGAAGACAGTGTTAGGCCAAAATTTTGAAGTTTGAAATAATCATGTTTTAAGATGAGATGGGTGCTATTCTATATCCCTTTAAATTTAAAGAGAATGTCTATACCCCTTTAAATTTAAATTAATGCCTAGAACCAAAAAAGGGTTTGGATACAATAATGTTTTTTTCTATTAATGTTTAGATAATAAATTATGGAATTGATTTATATAAAAAGAACAGCAGGACCTGGACTTTACTCTTCTTTTTTCGCCAATTCCTTTTTAACGACGAAAAAACTCAGATTTAATTTGTTGATTAAGAGAAGGACAAGATTTAATCAGAAACAACCATCACGATCAGGAAGACAAATTCTGCTGGATTAATATTATCGCAGATTTTAAAATTTTTTGCCGCAGTCAATCTCGGAGATTCTTTAGCAGCATTATCGCATAACGTTAACCTGGGTTCCGGTTCCATGCATTCATTTGCTGAGCAGTCACAAGAGCACAACTCAACCAAAACTAAACGTCTGTACGTAGTTCAAAAGGAAAATTCCAAAACTTTCTTCTTCGATTTAAATTTTATTGTTTTCTACGTTACTAAAATAGAGCTTTAATTAGGACAAAAAATTAGATATATATATTTTTAAGTAATCGTTATTTCTGGTGAAGCAGCCGAAATTATAAATAAGAGAATATATTTTTTAAATTTTATTTTAAAGATGAAGCCCTATACTTTGAAATGCTAACTAATAATGAAAATTAAACATCAAAGTTTTCACACACTTAAATATTTTTTTATTATTTAAATTATTTCTATATCCTGGATATGCTGGTAAAAGTGGACCAAATCAAAAGAATAAAAATGATTTAATGCATGTTTAACATTTTAAAGTATTATCTTTTTTTCGTAATTTTTTTCAGAGTTGACATTTTAAATAACAAGACTATATTAGCTTATTTTTCTACTTTTTTCCTATGTAGTTACTTTTAGAAATATACTGACAATATATCAGAATTTTAATTATATATTTGCATTAAATGAATGCTTCGTAACTTTTTTTTATTTTAAGGAAATTTTTTCTTCTAAAGAAAATTATACAGTCACTTCCATTTTTTACAGATAATCAATAGTTTATTGAACTTTAGTTTCAGCTAAACGTAATCCTTAATAGTGCTTGATTAATACTGGAAATTTAATAAAAAAATGCTTCATAAGGAATTTAGGGGTTTTTGATTTCATGAATATATTTTTAGATAAATGAAGGCAAATTGTTTTTAACTTCAAAGAATTATTAATACTTTAAATCCCCAATTTATTTTTCAAATATATTTAATTTCTATAAAAAATCGGAGATCATATTAGTTTTCTATGTTTGAAAAAAAATCGATACAAGAAAAAAAATTAAAAAAAAAATACCGATGCAAAATAAATGATCTTTTTCAGTGAAAAATGATTTTTTTTAATGATTATTCACTCAATGATGGTATTTAAAAGGATAAGAGAATTAGTTACTTTTTACATATCATTCAACTTTTAAAATGGGACGAGTTATTTTTCAATTTAAAAATAAGATATATTGATATAAATTAATTGATTTAATTGCGTTTTTGAATATTTATTTGTTGATAAAAAATTTATTTTTATTCTTTTGGTTTTTACATATTTAAAAAAAAATGGATTTCAACAGATTTTTCTATCATTTTCATGAAAATTGTGCTTAAATTTTGCTTTGCGTTTAATTATATAATAGAAGCCTAATATTCTGTCATTTTTATATAGCAGTTACTGAAATTCTAAAACTAATATCTAAATAGGGTTTAAAACAATCTCTTATGTATTACTAATTTGAATAAGTAAGATAAAGTATTTCAACAATTAGCTAATTTTAATAATGGAGAAATATCTGATATACCTGCTATATTTATACCTATACTACTTATTAAATATTGGTAAACTTATGTCGTGTGTTTTAGGCTAGCAATCTAAATACACTATCACTATTCAACTCTATATTGCTGAGCTCATATTTAGTTTTTAATATTACGCTGATAACTAATAGAATTAAAGCATAATGTAGATCAAGGTTAATTTGATAAACTAAAAAACTTAAAAGATACATTAGGGAATTATAATGGTAAAATATTCTTTAAAGAAAGGGTAATGCTTGAGGAAGTTCATTCTATCCACTAGAAATACTAAATCGTTAGAAATTAATTATAACTAGTGCAATTCCTTAATTATATAATAAATGCTTAAGATTAATAATTCTTCATTTACAAATTATTTCTTATACTATAAGTTTTTTTAAATATATATCTTCATAAATTCCACTTTAATTTTCTAGATTCTATATTTTGTTTTGGTCTGTTCTCTTTTAATTGCTGTGGAATCTACTGGAGGATGGAGTTCTGGCGGAGGAGGTGGAGGATGGAGCACAGGAGGAGGAGGAGGAGGTGGTGGCTCTAAAGGAGATACTGGAGGTGGGATAACAGTTTTAGCTATTCCACTCACGCTAACTTCAATAACAACTGACAGTGGAGGAGGAGGAAAAGGTGGTGGCAAAGGAGGTGGTGGTGGGGGATGGCCTTCTGGCGGAGGCAAAGGAGGCGGCGGAGGTGGTTGGCCTTCTGGTGGAGGAGGTAGTAAAGGTGGAAGTAGTGGATGGTCGACTGGAGGAGGAGGAGGAGGCAAAGGAGGAGGTGGAGGGTGGCCTTCCGGAGGAGGAGGAGGAAAAGGAGGGGGTGGTGGTGGAGGCTGGCCTTCAGGAGGTGGTAAAGGTGGAGGAGGTGGTGGTGGTGGAGCCGTAACATTACTTACTTTTACTATACCTGCAACTCCATCTGGTGGTGGTGGTGGCAATAAAGGAGGTAAAGGAGGCGGAGGTGGTGGATGGCCTTCTACTGGAGGTAAAGGAGGAGGTGGTGGAGGAGGAGGATGGCCAAGTACCGGTGGTGGAGGAAAAGGCGGTGGTGGAGGAGGAGGATGGCCAAGCACAGGTGGAAAAGGAGGAGGCGGTGGTGGATGGTCTGCGGGTGGAGGTGGCTGGACAGCTACTGCTGGAGGTGGAGGTGGTTGGGAAGAGGCGGAAGCAGAAGATTGGTGGTAAGGTAAGATGACTCCAGATGATAAAAAAACAGTCTTAACAAAATAATCTTGAGATACCTTTTAAGAAGAATCTTTATAAGAATAGTTTGTGACAAAAAAGATAGTCTTAACAAAATAATCTTGAGATACCTTTTAAGAAGAATCTTTATAAGAATAGTTTGTGTTATATATTTAGTTTGAGTTAGTTAAATTTTATATATTTTGTTATGAGTATTCATACTGTTACTTGTTTCCACGAATTATTAATTAAATTCCAGCACGGCAGTTATTCATTCTTTTAGGCTTAATTAAGCTATTATGGAATGATTCATTTATTGTTTTTATTACATTATTTCTAGAAATATTTGAATAATTTTAGTTATTCATAAGGTAAATTTCTTCAATGATCAATTTCTTCAAAATCCTTTCAAATGATTAAAAAGTTTTTTCTTAAAAATGAAATAATTTCTTCCTCATTTCGCAAATGTCTCCAAGATAATAATAATAATGATAAAAATTATTCGAAGAATAGCTTTCATGTTGTGAATTTTTACGATTTAAATTGCGTATTGACTACAACTCTGTTGAAACTACTCTAATAAATTTTATCCAAATATTATTAGTCAGCAGCAGAAATTTAAAAAAAAGCAATTAATATCATTCTTAGAAAAGATAGAATTTTTGTTTTCATAGTAAATATATATATTTACATTTAAAAAATTTAAGAAAAGTTGAATTTAAAAAAATATATATAATACGTAATTATTATAAAATTATATTAATTTACTCTAGCTAAAATCATATTATGTAGTTTATAAAGTAGCTTTTTGATACTGAATGAATCTGTTTTCAGAAATCGATCTACTGACATCAAAAATTATTCTTTGTTAATAAGATTAATATCAAAGAATTAATGATTATCTATAGCTTATCTTAGCAAAAATACATTTCAAATAAGAATTAACATGCAGAAAAAAATGACATAAAATATCTACATATAAATTCTTGCAAAATGTGAATGGATAGATAAATAAAGTCTTAAGAATCAGCAATAGAATTTTACAAATATTTTAGAAACCTGTTGGTTACTTTGAAAAATTAGTGAAATATTTGAAATGAAGTGATGTCATGATTTCTATTGTTTTCAAAATTATTGAGATTTCTCAAACTTATGTCGCTTAATGTTATTCTATAGCATTTTTTCAAAATTATTTAATAAAATTATCTTAAATTTTAGAAGTATTATAAATGATCCTTCATTGAATTACGTGTACTCATTAATAAATCAATTTTCGTTCATTGTTTTCAAAGTTATTTTAATCGTTTTGTAACATTTTTGAGACTTTATATTTTCTGGACGAATATGATAATTAAATTAAATAATTCCGTTATTCACTCCATTTTACCATGGGGCTGATAAATTGTTGAACTGAAATTCTAGTATTAAAACCGAAAAATCAAGAAACAGAAATGTAATTGTAAAGTAGAAATCAAGTTTTATTTTAGATTTTTTAAATGGAAAATTAATAATTTTAATCTGCAATTTTCTCTTTAATTTGAAATTTGGGGGGAGGGGGAAAAAACTAATTCCATTCAATCAGAACAACAGCAGCAATCATTTTCTCAACAATTAATTTGGATTATTTTATTTCGTGTTTATATCGATGGAATTTTAGAATCGATTTCCCGCTTTCTTATTGTTGGACCTAAATTCTGAAATTTTGAATGGTCTTGATACCAATATAGTATAAAAAATTTTCAGATTTTATTATTATTTAATTTATTGATTTTAATACATTCAAATTTCTTATAAAAATGCCATCTTGTAGTGAATTTGAAAAAATATTTGATTGCTAGTTAATGCTATATTTATAATAATAAGATAAGCTAAAGATTAAAAAAAAAATAGAAAGTAAAAAATTCTTCTAAAACCACACTGCCAAAAGCAATGAAAATGCATCACTTACGCATCAATTGCAGGTACTATACAAGCTAATGAAAAAGCTCTAGTTGCATTTTATATTATGATATCATAAGTTAAAATTTGGGAAATAAAACATTTCAAAATAAGATCGTTTTAATAGCTTTGCAACTAATACGCATCATAGTTTTTAAAAATATATTATTGCGTCATTATTTAAGTAATCACACAAGTTTCGTTGTGCATTTTCATTGATCAGTATTGTAACTATATTAAACAGAAAGAATTATTTTTTTATAATCAAAAATATGGAGATCGAAGAAAGAAGCTGAAAGGAATACTGTAAAGAAATTAAATTGCAATAAATATCAAAAGAAATAAACTACGAAACATTAAATTAAAATGTCTTATAAATGGAACTTATATTTAGATTTATTAAGAATATTTCTTTTATTACATTAGGGTTTTGCAATATTATTTGAACCTCCATTTTTGATAACAGATTAATTTCCTATTTTTTTAACATATACTAATAAAATCATGCATTGAAAATATTTTCTTATAATTTACTTAGAACGGAAACAGTTTTCCCACGATTACAGATCTATAAAATTCTTAAATTATGTTTCATCTAGAGCATTTAATTACTGACATAAATTGATTTCAGACCATAGAACTTTGGAAGACCTTCAACACGAAGTTATCGACGTCCTGTGCATGAAAAACTCGCCCTATGGAAATCTGTGTCCCGATGGCTTCAGGCAAAACTGAACTAGCCTTTTCCCTATTGGTATTCTGGCAGCCGGCTGGCTCGGTCCCACAAGCCGATTAGTTTTTAAGTAGAAAAGTAAGGAACATATCAACGGAGCAGCCTACAGAGATCTGACTGCATTGTTTTTCTTCCCTTTTGTATAAATGTAAGCATATTTTGATAAGAAAATAAAGGAAAATAAATTATTTTCTACCAAAAATCGTTTGGAGTTGAAATTGTTTTTTTTTAATCAAATCTCTCAGAACTTTTCCTGTTTTTGAATGCAGATGAAAAATACTTGGATTCTTTTGAGACTAAAAAAAACTTTTACATTTATTTTCTTATATTTTTTTATTCATTCTGATGGAAAAGCAGTTCTTTGGCATAAGTTTAAATGCAAGTTATCAATGTATGTTAGAATTATTAAGATTTCATCTATTCCAAAATGGTTCTTTTGAAACTTCTCCAAAATATTTGTTCTTTATGAAAATGTTTGTAATAATATTCAATGCACTGGGCTTGTTTGGTTTTTGTTGTTGTTGTACGGACTGAAGTTTTCTCTGCATATGAATTAAATGATTAATTAAAAGTCATGAAATCTTTTTAAAGAATTATTATCATTATTGAGAAAAATTTATAAAATAAAACTTGCAGATAAATATTTATTCTCTTTTGCTGGTTCAAATGTGATTTTGATTTTAGTTGAATGAAAGAAAAGAAATTGTAATCTTTATTTTTACATATCTGTTGTAAGAGAGGGACTTGGTGTTATCCCAGTAGTATAATTAAATGTTAATAGACAATTCATTAGAATTTATAATAAGAAAATACTAAATAATAGACATTTAATTATAGATAGACTCATTATTTATGTGGAACTGATGACATTAATCACTTTTTAAAACCATCACAATTTTTGTAGTTTTGAAAATTTCGATCCCTTATCCGTCAAATCCGAATTATCGATGAAATGAAATATTTAAAAAATTTCAAACAATCCAAGAAAAAAAATTAGATGCTCAATTTACTGTTTGATTTTTTTGAATTACTACTAATAATAATAATTAAAGGAGTTTTTAAAATAAGTGTAGTAAATGAGTCAATAATTAATATTTTTTAATCTAAATATTTTTTGAGAGACAATAGCGTAAATATTGTAAACAAACTATAATAAATTTGATGAATTCAATTTTGAAAATATATTTTTATGAGCGAATGAAAATATAAGAAGCAATTACTTTTTATTTAAAATAATGTATTCTTGCAAGTCTTAATGCATACTTTTTATTATAAATATCTGGAAACCACTTTCTTTGAATTCAATATCAGGTGGGACCGCTTACAACGAACCAAAATTTATTTATCTAGCTAATAATTAAATTTTAAGAATATTAAGATTGTACGTTTTTATCGAAGGACATATAATTGCACAAAACTCTAATTCCATTCAATTTAGTCTCGTTGACTCAATTTTATTTTTTAAAGGAAGTGAGTAAAATCTCTGTTAATAAATTTTATTATTAATAATCATGCAAATTTTTGAGAAGTTATATATTATACAAGAAATTTAAAGTAGATTAATAATTAACATTTAAAACATAAAAAATAATGATGATTGATTGCAAATTTTTTGTTCTTATTGAATTTTCTTCAATTTAAAAAAAGAATGAATTAATTCGAATAATAATTAAAGAATATTAATTATTGAATGCTTATAAGAAATTTTAACTTTGCTAAGATAAACAAGAAGCACTTGAATGATTATTTAACAAATATAAAAGTTATATAACTATAATTCAGGAATGGCTATTATGGGTTTATGAAAAAAAACTATAATGGTAATCAGAAGCACCAGATTTAATTTCTATAATTTTTTTTTCTTTTTGAAATATTTTATAAGACAGAGAATATATCTTCATATAAGAGAGAGATATCTTCCACTTCTACGAAGATTTCCCCAACACAAAAAATTAGAATATTACAATGAAAGTTTTCAAGTTTGCATAAAATAGGACAATATAGTTGAGAAATCTAAGTACTAGAAAATACAGTCAGTAGGCCTAATTATTGAAAGTGAGATTACGACAGCATTTCACGAAGATAAGTGTATGAAATATTTTAAGAATAAATTAAAAAAACAAACAAATCGTATTGTGACCATTTTTTCAAAAGATATATTTATTAGCCCTTAATTCCCATTTAAGAATCCGATTTTTTAAATATTTAAATCGATATCAAGAAGATTAATAAGTATTAAAGAGAATTTATTTCTTTCGAGAAAAATGAGAGCGAAGACACGCAAATCTGATTCTGAGAAGTATATACCAGTTTGCTAAAATAAATCGTCCTGAATACAATTCCATGGTGTTTAATGGTAATTACTTTGTTTGAATTTATTTTAGTTTCTCTAAAAGCAATTATAAACATCCTATGTCAAACAATTCATTTATATCTAAATTATTAAACCTTCCTTGTGAAATCGGTGAAAAAGTAGACATACATATTATGGCATGAGTAAATGAAGCGATTGCTAGGAATTTTCGGTTAACCGTCAACATGAATTGTCTTTGAAATAGAATGAATATAAAAAAAAAAAAATCTGATTTCATGGAAATTTTCAATTTGCATTCAATGGAACAGCATCAATCTAGAAATGTATAAAAAGATTGAAATAAAAAATTTAACATTGAAAGAATGATCTATTTAATTAATTGATTGTTTGAATATTGAATGATAATCATTTAACACAACAAATCGATAGGCAATAGCGATTTCACATCTGTATATTCTCACACCAAAATTAGTAATGAATTTATTGAACAAAACTTAGAAATCAGCAATTGAAGTATAAATAATAATTAAAAAATTTTTAAATAAAAATAGAACTCCTGTACATTTTTTTCTATAATTAGGGAAATATTTTTTCGAATTTAGAATGATTGATGCGATGCGCCAACTAGAGTCTTGCTTTGAACCTGAATAATGAAATTATGCTTGACGTTAAATCAATACCTGGACTGTTTAGATGAACGGAAATATGAGTGTAAAATCAACCAAACGTTAAATTTTTGATTTTAATATAGACATATAAAGGACACATTTAGGAAAAAAAGAGTATGTGGAACATTTTGTATATTTTTTAAAAATTGAATAACTCTAAATTTTCCCGACTTTTTTTATAAAAGAGATTAATTTTTTTTTCTCTTTGAAAGGATTTTATATTATTATTTTAGAAAACATTTCATGAATGATTATTTATATTAACTCAGACTTTTCGAAATCTGAAAACATTAGGCAGTTTTGACGGATTTTTTTTGAGCCTAACTTCATATTTCTTTCTTTGAATTTTGACATGATTTTGACAATATAAAAGTGTGATATTTCTTCCCTCTCAAGTATTCTTTAATAAAAATATTAAAACGACTGAAAATGAATACAAGTAAAGTCTATATTACAATATAAATAAAAAATATACATTCTGGGGCGGATTGAGATGAGCGAGGATAGAACCTGGGACCTTGTAGTTCGTAGTCCAGTAACATGACCACAATACAAAAGCAGTTGCTCGGATAGCATAGCTGTTAACTGGTTTATAAGCTATTCATTACAATTCTATTAAAGTATTTTGTAATATATTCTAGGTGTGTGTGTGTGTGTGTTTTGTGCATTCTCGTATACACCTACATGAAAAATTTATTCTGGTCATAAAATAATCCATTTCAAGATTTTGGTGACTCTGCAAGTTTCAAATTCCCCCAAATCGAAAAAAAAATCTTTGGAATCACTCTTTAATAATGATGACAATACAACAAATTTGACTGATGAATTTTGGTATGTGACTATCATATAAAAATTATAGATTTCTAGCAAATTTGAATAAAACTCATTTACATAAAATCTTTGTATAATCTGTGTGCATGTGAACATGATAATTAAAATCAGCAAGAATGGTCTCGTCGACACTTTCTCGCACATTTTCCAATAAAGATCTTATACCTTTCCCCGTATAAAATTCCGAACCTTGGATAAAACTACGAATGCTTTGAATGGAGTTGGCGAAAAATATTTACGAAATATAGATCTTTTGACGCGAATCTAGAATTCTCACTAAATCTATTCTACGAATATGCAATCGACTCTTTTTTCACAACCTGTTGAAATTAAAATTTGACACGGAATACAATATCTCATGCCGAAATTCATCGCATTAAATCATTGCCTTTATGGGTTATGGAATTTACATGCATGCAAAAATATAGACCGATAAACGGTCAACCCTTTGAGAGGTTTTCAAAATTTGATAAGAATCATCATTTCAGATGCTTAACCCATACACCAAATTTTATCTATTAAGCTTTGTATGTTATGAATTAATCGAATTTACTTGTACTCTGTCAGTCAGTCAACCAGATTTCCTCTGAATAAATTTCGTTCAAAATTTGATAAAAAAAGTCTATAATTTTGATCTAAAGTCCATGCACCAAATTTCATCCTTCTAGCTCAAAGTGATTTCGAATGACTGTGTTCACAAGCAGGCATAACACCGAAAATGTATTTTTGAAACATGGAGATATGTCGAATAATTCTATTCTACGTATGAGTGATAATAAAAATCAGACGTATGAAAGTGGACATATATTTTTGTTACTAGGACTGTGGAGGTTCGTGAGTGAATGTTTGAGAAATTTTTGAAAATTTTCTTAAAAGGCTTGATTGTCTTATCTATTCTTTTATTTTGTTCGCACATGAATGCGATACCTGAGAAATTCAACAAATTATATGATTGTAATTTTAGTATATTTTTTTTCTCTAAAATTGCTATTTTGCATCTATTTTAGATCAATGTCCATACAGAAAGATTGTATGTTTATTTGTCACTTGCAAGTGAACATAGTAACTCAAAAACACATTAAATAAGAAATGTGGAATTTGATGGGTAGTCTTGCTTCCCAAAATTGTAGATCTGTTTTAAATTTTGAATCCAATCAACCAAAAGAAACAAAAACAAAACCAAGTTCCAAAAATGAGACCTTATTTCTCATCATCCGTAAAACAAAATTAAGCACAAAGTGCGCCGTGTTGTGCAAGTATAGGCGTCTGTTGAGATAAGAATGCTCAAAAGGATTAATGATATAAATTATCTCTAAAATTATTCACAATGTAAAGAACACATTATACCAATTCAAACTAAAATCGGTTATCTTGTGTTCTTTTGTTTTTTGTTGAAGAAATTCGACCATGAAAGTCTTAACTTTTCCCTGATCTCAATGGAATTGATGAGACACAGCTAAGTAAAATAAAAACTATTATGGGCAAACCTAGCTTGACATTGTTCTTCTATTCAACTTTGAGAGTATACTAATTCATCAACATCGCAAATTTTGATTCGACATTGTTTGATTTTAAAATGAGCTCGTACATATATTTATTCTTCAGCTCTGGTTGTTGAAGTACAGTAGCACAAAATTTTAATTTATATGAAGTCTAGATGAATTTCAAGTTACAGTGTAGAAACATGTTTGTAATCGTTTCTAATCTTTTAATTTTTACGAAAATGTATCCCAAATAGTTCAGTCAATTTCGAAGCTAATTTTTCTTTAAATGATCATAGCTATAAAAGTATTTGAAGTTCAAAACTGGTAAAAATATCATCGAAACAGTTTTAAGATACCTAGCATTTTACATTTTCATTTAAATTTATAATTGATTGCATTTACATGCATCCATTTATTGAAAACAAAATTATAAATTTATAAAATGTACAGCTAAAAGGAAATATTGCCGAGATATACAGTATGGATGTACAATAACGAAAAAAAAATGAACAAAACTCATGGCGACGGATCATGTGAAATCTAACTAGGTGACAGAAGCTATAATTCCTCGACCTTTTGTAGTAAACCGATCAGTTTCAGAAGGAGTAGAGAGAGCGAATGAAAAAAAAGGCAGACTTCTAACAATATTAGCCTAAACTGGCCAAGCGTGACGAGTGACATTTATGAAGCGGAGGCGAAGTCCAGTGGCGCCGTCTTCCTCCGATTTATAGCTCTATCACTCCAAGAATAGAATGATTGAGAGACCAGGGAATCTTTTAAGAAGAAAAATGCTATAAAAATAGAATTATTATCATAAATAATGCATTGGCAGTGCAAACGTTACGTGCTCTTAAAAAGTTCTCTCACATCCAAAATTTCGGTCTACCAGATTGTAGATAGTTTAGATTAATTTTTGTAGTTATTAATTTGAAATTTTTCCTTTGGCGACTGGAGATAAACATATAATTCAATATATTCCATATATTAGTATATATAGAATTAATATATAGAATAGAGTTATATATAGAATTCCATATATAACTCCATATATTCAAGAAGATCTTTTGTTGAATTTGAGTTTTGAGTCTGTTTTCCTTCGAATCGGAAATCAAAAGGCTATTAAAAGAAATGGTTTTATATTCAATTTTATTTTAGAAAAAATTAAAATGAGCATTTGACAGTTTCGTTATTGTTTGTCGTGGATGAATGATTAGTATCCGATTGCAATTAGAACAGTTATGTTTGATGGTGATACATGGATTGCAAAGATTGGATGCAAGAACGCCAACAATTCTCTTTCAGAAGGTATCTCCTCATGATCGATAAGATTAGATTAAAATGATGATTTAATACTACACTAGGACTATTTTGAGATGGATCTAGCAGTTTTTTAAAGTCAGATGTCGCCTTAATCAATATACGTTCTGTCTAAATTTTTAAACCATATTAATCAGAAGAAGTTTCACTTCGAACATCTATACAACTGATTAACTCGCGCAATAGTTTATTGGAGGAATCCATTCTTGACTCCTCTATTCTCCAGTCTCGAAGCTGAGGCATTTTTAATTTGTGACAGCTATTCTGAGCCCTTTTAAAAAGAAATCAAATTAAAACAGTGGATAGAATGATCATTTTCAAAAGAAAGCTATGAATGATTATTGAAACTAAAATAAAAATAAATGAATCCTATTGTTATAAAAAGTGTCACCTTTTTTGAATGTGAAAATAAATAAATAGATAAAAAGAAATAACGCAAATCGGTTTTGAATGTCGATTATTTAATTATCGACGAACTCCATGGAACTTACAGAAACTCATATAGGAAATCTATTGTAACAATGGGTGGATTCGGCCAGATCAAAATTTTTAGTTATCAATTAATGCTTTTGAAATTCTTAGATTAAGAATCATAGGATTGCACAGAAGTTGGGAAGCCATTTAAGTTTCGAATTTTCTGATTGATTTTTTTTTTATATTTGTAGAATGAAGCAATTCAAAGACTCATCTTTTCTTAAAAAAATTTAATCCATCATTGAACTTGATAGATTAATTAAAATAAAATTAAATTTTAGTGATTCTTTCGAATCATTCTCAATTTTCTTTTGTCTTTTTTATTAGAACTTTTATTAAAAAAAGGGTATTTTCAATCCAATATGAGATCATGTAAACATTTTCCAACTTGAATGGGCAACTGAAACGGTGACAGTTATTAAACTGAGCCATTGAGAATTTATAATCGAAATAATAAAATTCTTTTACGAGATTCTTCCAAATTACACTTGGGAACTATAAGAAGGCCAAGAAAATATAACATTGTTTTAAATAAAATATTAAAAATGATTTATTAATATTTAATATTAATAATAATCCATTTGTAATAATACCAGTGGGAATTATTCATATTTAATGTAAATATCAATTAAATTATAATAGTACCAGAAATAAATAAGTAATATTTAATATCAAGTAAATATTATTTATTAATATTGATAAAAATTATTTTAATAGGGTGCATCATTATGAAAATTCGATATTTTAAATGTAATTTTCTTAACTGTCATGCTAAAAAAAGAGCATCAAGGTGTTAAATGTTCATCAATTCAACTTATATATCCTTTTTCGATTGAGCTCATCGTTGGTCTTTGAAATAAATTATAAATTCGAATAGAATAATTACTTCGCAATAAACTATCGATTCGAATAAAACAATTTCTTCGAAATAAATTTGAATAAAATAATTACTTCTAAATAAATTTGAATAGATTAATTACTTCTAAATAAGTTATAAATTTGAAAAGAATAATTACTTCCAAATAAACTATCGATTTGAATAGAACAATTACTTCGAAATACATTATAAATTCGAATTGAATTATTACTTCGAAATTAATTATTAATGGTAATAAAATATAAAATTCGTATAGAATTCGAAATGAATTATTATATTGAAATAAATTATTAACATTAATAAGCATATTAATAATTTATAAAGAAAAATAATAGCTTTTCATAGCGTGTATTTCTATGAAAATTCAACAATTTGAACATAATTTTTCTGACTTCTCAAAAAGAAAAATCGCAAAGCTATTAAATGCTTGATGCTCTTTTTAACTTATATTTCTGGTTTTCGAAATCTTGCCTTAATAAATAAGCTCGTCATCAGTCTTCAAAATCATACCTGAAATATTACATACTATTAATGATTCTCTGCTGAAAACGAGATCATTGGACAATGATTTATTATGCAGTCAGGTTAATGTCTAAATTCCGGCAGTCTTTATTACATGTCTGTGATTGATGATTAATTTTCTATAGCAAACGATTTCCGCCGTGATAAACTCGAGAGTATGAACAAAATTTATGGATATTTGGTTCTGTGACGAACAAAAGACAGTGAAAAGATTTCATTTATGAATGGCTACGAATGTAAAGAGTTGGTCAAGGATTGCTATTGAAAAGAAAATGTTGATTATTATTCCTGTCGAGAAATTGCAGTTCCGTGTCTTGGGAAATATTATTAAGGCTAAATTTGCCTGTGTCATGACTGTTTACTTTCAGGAGGAGAACGAAAGCAAAAGAAGATGAATTTGTTGTCATTTCAATTATATTTGTGTTATTCCACGAATAATTTAAATAGCACAATAAACTGAGTGAAATAACACAATCTTTTTAAAAATGTTCATGAAAAATGAAAATATATAAAGATTATTTCACTCAGTAGATTAAAAGATTTCGAATATTATTCGAAAGCCACTCCAAAATACATATTAAAATTACTTTAAATTAAAATTATTTTCATTGAAACCTGAGATTGAGTGAATGAACTGCCATAATTAAATCAAAGTTTGCACATTTCCACAAAACCAGAACAAAGCTTCATTATAGAATTAAAATTCGTGCAACTTCTTTCTTGATATCGGAGAAAACTTTTCCAAAGTTAAAGAGTAAAATATTATTAAAGCTATTCATCAATTTTATGCTATGCGGATCTATTTTGGAGCGATTTATTCCATTTAAAAATACAGTACAGTCTCAGCAATCCGACCAGAATACTGTTGATATAAATAAAGCATCTCATAAAGTAAAGGCAACTTTAAAGTAAAGTAAAGGCAATGAAAGGTTGAATTTGCCACCATTCGTGCAGTAAAGCGTTGACAAACTTATTAAAAAATTTATTTGACAGCTGATAATTTAGGGTTAGTAAAAATGGAGCATTACACGATAGAACAACGTGATAACACAAGATTTGAATTAAATAAAAACATAGTTTTTACTTTAAATTGTTATATTTTTATTGAATTTTGCGTGACAACCAATTTACGTAATATCAAGGTCACTGTGGGGATTTGCTTTCTCTTTAAATCTCTCAAATAGACCTTTTGAAAACACTTTTAATTTCACGACGCCTTTTGAAGCGCTTTTATCAGTACCAGATTATAGAGAATCGACCGAGGTTTTTTTAAAAGTCAATTCAAAATTGAATTAAAGAAATTAATCATTCTACAATTATCTTATTGGAAAATGATCAAATCTTTTTTTTTCTTTTCAATTTCAGTTCTGGTCCGAGGATTTCCTACGAGGAAAGGATTAATCCCGAACATCTGTTGAATACGATATTTTATAGTATATTGCTACGATATTTAGTATACTTGGATCATTTCCAAGAGCTTTAAGAAATTTCGTAACAAATTAAGGAAGAGAAGGAAAACCAAAATTTTCACATTAAGTCAAAGATATTTATACATTTAACTTCCATAAACTGATATTTCTTACAAAGATGGTGTCTTAGTAAAGAATTGAATTTGTATTCAAATGGAAATTTAAATCAGCTTTAAAGTAATATGCCATTTATCAATTACCTACAAGTCACAAATAAATAGCTTTTGTCCAGTCATTGATAGGTTATCTTAATAATTAAGTGATTGTTGAAATGGATCAAATACAGAGTAATTTCTGTATTCTTACCAATGATTCTACAAGTCTTAACCATTGTTATACAAATCTCAACGGGCGTGATAATTTTGTCGAGATGGTGTTGTTGTAGACGATCAATTTTTTTCTTAACTTTTTTTCCCTCATAAATAATGTTGATAGTTCAGCCCGCAGTAAAATATGTTGATCACTGTAGATTAATGTTGATCACAGTAGATTATTACCAACGATTCTATAAGTCTTTACCATTATTATGTAAATGTGTACGTAAGCGATAATTTTGTAGATACGGTGATGTTGTTTACAATCAATTTGCTTCTAAACTTTTTTCCCTAATAAATATTGATAGTTAAACATGCAGTAAAACATGATAACTGTAGATTATTAATGAGGTATGAATTTCATAATTAGCCTTTTGCATTTTAATACACTTTAAGTATTTTCACTATCACAAAAATTAGTAGATATAATTTGATTGATATAGATTGATAGATCAAAACAGGTCATCATTTGATAAGAAATCCAACTATCTAGGATACTTGAATTTAATGAATCGTAACAGCAGGAAACTTTCTAGAAAACACTGATAGCGTGAAGCCACTTTTAGCGTGCATAGAAAGGAAACCATCTTCCGTTTAACACGGTTATTCAATGTTTCCCTTTCCAGGAACATCAAAACTTCTAAAAATTGGGAAACTAAGCTTCGCAAATAAATCGGGGTGACAGCATCGCTTGTTCAGGAAAGCGTAAACGTTAATCTGAGGGATCCATCTTCCGCCTTCTTATTTTGTTGGGTGGAAACAAGGCTGTTGAACCGATCTTGACCTGAAACACTTGTTGACTTACTTATTTTTGCTTCAGATGATACGAGATGTTGCAAGCACAACAATTATGAGCGTCACAGTGACTGGGGAAGAACTGTTTTTGTTGATTTGTTCAGAAAGTACGTGTCCGTGACAAAAAATGTAATTGTGACAAAAAATGTGACAAAAAAATGACAAAAAATGTAATTGTATCTAAGATCTATTTCTGTTTTTACTATTTCTCATTTCTTAACAGGTTTGGTATATGAATAGTTTTTTTTTTAAAAAGAAACGATTTTTATAAATATATAATAAATTATGACCATTAGAATTGAGAAGGAGTAAATCATAGTTTTCTTGATAAATTATTTAATCGGTAAGTTTTCAAACATAATCATTGATTATTTAGTTTCAAATATTTGCTAATTTATTTTCCACAAATTTTTTTCTCTTTTTTTCACTTTATGAATTCCTCTTACCATAAAAACTCAATAAAAAAGTACAAAAATTTGGAAAAACTGTTATAAAACACACATTTAATTCAGTCTAAAATTTTAATGAAATTTGCAAACTACTTCCATTTTGAAAATAAATGTTTGAATCTAGTTCTGGAAATATTAAAATATTTTATATTTTCTCCTATCTTGCAATAAAATGCAATTTTGTGAAAAAGAACTATGCATTGAATTTTTGAAAAAAATGATCAATAATTGATATTGGGGAATTATTGTACTTAGCTAAATTTAATATTTTTACTAAAAATTCAAATTTACTTACTCTATTATATCCTGAAGACTCAAATATGCTAAAAAAATAATCGAATAACTTTTGTCTTAGAACCGCCAACTTCTTCAATTTCTGGTGCTTGCATAGATTTCAAGATTATAATTCGTTCTTATTTCGGAAATTTCAAATCCAATAATTGTGAATGATACGATTGTAAATTTAGCCTTAAAATTGGATAATGATTAATTAAACTTCCATCACAATTAAATGCACCGGCAGACATACAATGAATTGC
>JAPMOR010059703.1:254338-267779 GCA_026543865.1 Argiope aurantia
ATATAATTTTTTATTGGAATAATAAATATCAGTGTTCTCTTTAGTAATATACCATCCCTAAGAAGAATTATTTTAATCTTTATATTTTTTAATGTTCTTAATTTCTTATTTTAATCAACTTCTTTGTCAGGACAAATGAGTAAAAGCCAAACATTATGACGAAAAATACTGTAAGAAGTATACTGGAATCTTAATCACATTTATACATTATAAATATATTTTAATTTTCAATGAATAGCCAAGCATTTTTTTTATTACATTGTGCCTAACTTATTTATAATGTTGCCCGATTTCCAGTTAAGAAACATTTCCTACCTTTACATTACACTAATGAAATGCTAATTCATGTTTTTAAATATTCTGTTTTCTAAAAACTAAAAGTCCTCAATATCTAAATAGTGGCGACAACTATGAAATCAATTTTTTTTGATAAATTAATCTTTTAACTGATAAATAATAAGTCTATAATTACTAATTTACTTTCATCGTTAACTAATAACTATCCAAGATTTCAGAACTCCCTAAATGAGCAAGAGGAAGCGAGTGTAAATTCATTTTCAAAATTACATCCTTACAAACATGAAGCACGCTAAGTTAAGTAAAAAATGGAAATATACATGAGCGATTTTACATTACTTTGAAATTAAGTAACTATATTTCCTACAGTTTTCTTTGATTTGGGTATTGAAAGCTTGATTATAAGTACAGTAGTCTGAAGCGAAATGCTTTACTTCAAGCGAATCATTTTTTACACTATTTTATAGCTTTCGGACAAGGACAAAATATTTATGACAGGAAGATTTATTGAGCTTGGGCTTAGATTTAAAATTAAATATACATACAAATGACGTAGAGGGAGCAATTAAAGATAAAGACTATGAAAGGAAACAGTCATCCAATGTTTTGAAAATCTGGAAAATTATCAAAGAAAAAAATTCTATGTATATAAAGAACTGTAATATTTCGAATACTGAACTAGGAATATGCTTTATTTTATCTTAAAACTATCCAGTAAACTATAACTATGAAGGAAACTTAAAAAAAAATAATCCACAAACCCTGTTTATTGTTAAACATCGGACATAGTTTTCGATGATCCAACATTTGATTCAGGTGTTTTAATACAAAAAAAAAAGTCTTAAGACTTATTGATTGCTGTCGTAATTTATTTGAATATCACCAACTTTGATTACATCAATATAGCCTTTAGATTGAAAATGAAGAAAAGCGTTACGTGATTAAATGAGATAAATCTGAACATAATTAGAAATCTGAATCTATTATTTTGGGAAAAAAACCCGCAGAACAAAACTATTGTAAAACATTTCTAATTGACCAATTTTTTATCAATTAAAATTCTTTATCCATTAAAATTTTTTGTTATTTGATTCTTTATCCATTAAAGTACTTTGTTCTTTTCATAAATCTTTAACAATTTATGATATACTTTTTTTCATTGCTGTCTATCTACTGAGAACAAAGAATTATGTAATTTCTCAAATGTTATACTGTGTGGTTTTCTGATTTATTGGATCTCTTTGCGGTTGACGTTTACGAACTTATTTCATGTTCTAAATTTATATACAAAAAGAATCAACCGAAGCTATAATGATTGATAATCGATAGATTACACATTAGTTGCTCTTCAGTGAGCATTCACGTTTCGCGAGTTTTAATCTGAAATCGTCCTAATTTTGCAAAAATGTATATTAATTAAATTAATTATTAAATGTATATTAATATATAATGTATGTATATTAATTTATTAATGTATATTAATGTATGTAAATGTAGTATTGTAATTAATTTTGCAAAAATGTATATTAATGGATAAATGTGTAATAATATATAAAATGTATATTAATTGAAATTCATTTGATTTAACAGAAAAAAAAAATCTGAAAATCTGTGCTTTAGATGCGAAGTGCTGAAATAACTTTTACAAATGCAATGAGTTAAGAAAAAGAAGTATGCATATTTTTTCGATAAATTATTACAATAAATATTTTATCTGTAAGCATACAAAAATAAATAAATAAATAAAGGAGATTTAAACCTCTAAACTCCAAATATAATAGTATGGTAGTAGTTTAAGTTTTATTCATATATCTTTCTTTTATTTTTAAAGTTTGCCCTTAGTTTTTAAAACAACAGTAGAATGCAAAATAATAATAATATCACCGCAATGCATATGAGTATAACTCTAAGGTCTAAAATAAGTAAAAAGTATTATTATAAAATACAACCACAACTATTTTGTAACATTTTGTTAAAACTGAGAAAAGAATTGTATGGGGATAATATTTAAAACGTAGAAAAGCGTTTTTTTAAAAAAATTGTTTTAGTAGAGCATAAATGGTTTTCGTATATAATGCGTTCTCAAGTTAGTGAGAGAAAATAAAAAAGTATTGATTAAATTTTAATTACATTAAATTAATTAAAGTTATTAATTATTAGTTAATTAATAATTAATTAGTAAATTAGTTAATTAATTAGTTAATTAATTAAAATTCTATATGTTATTTTTAAAATTGTATATTAAAATTCTACTTAGTTCTAGATTTGTTGGTAGCTCTAGATTTATCTATCAAATGAGTAGAGTTTTTCAAACAGTTTTTACATCCATATCAAGTCTTAAGAATCTGTGCAACATTTTTTACTGCATCTTATCATGATATTCACATAGGGAATGTAGCCTTATAAACATTATATACTAAGCTGCTATAAATTATTCCAATTTATGACACAAAACACATTTTTTTGTTCTTAAGTAATCGAATTACATAAAAACCTTTAAAATATACTTTTGAGACAAAATGCGATTATATTTTAATGTTGCCACAATCAAACTACTAAAATAATACTATTAAAAATAATCTAAACAAAGTATTAATGCAACTCATCTAATGGTAAATATAAATAAGGCAATAGTTATAATATCGTATGCGATTACTTGTATGATATAAATATAAATTTGAAAATTGAAAATTTCCCAAATTCTTTTCGAATTTATTTCAAATATATTAAATTATTATAAAATAATGACCATTTCTTAAGAAAAAAAATCCCATGCGTTTTTAAATTATTATATAATACTGAGCTTCAATCACTGCTGTGGAAAATCACATCATATTGAAAATATATTGCTTTCGGAAGTAAATAAATTTTGACATTTTTTTATGGTTCCACGGAAGCTATGAAATGCCTCATAAATTTTTATCAGGATAGAAAACAAACTTAAGTCTCTTTGACGAAAATATAAATTAAGTGGAACATGAATTTTGACACATTGCCCATTCGATGAGAAGTACAGATCACGAAGTGTTATCAAGATCCAGTTTCCTTCTAATCTAAAAACTGTCATCCAAAACTTCTAAGTTTAATAAAAGAAGCTTTTTTATTTTTTAACCCTAACACAGGAAAAAAAAATTCCAAATATTTTTTTAAAAATCTTTCCCATTTCTGTTAAAGTACAATCGTTTTGATCGGCAATCAGTTATATCCAACCATGTGTCGTTGTGGTTGGTGAGATATATGTATGACAATTGGTTCATTTCAATAATGTTGCAGGGTAATTGATTTAAAAGAATTAAATATATATTTTCTAGAAAAAAAAACAAAAAAAACGCATGAAAAAATCCACATGTTTTTTATATAACAAAGAAAATAAATGCACATTAATAATCAAAATTTATTAACTAATATTTTAAAATTATTTCAGCAGAGAAGGCTTGAAGTTTTCTTCTAGAAACGCCTTTTTGAAATCTATTTGTCATCCAGAAGGTAATATTTTGAAATGAACTGCCATAATTAAATCAAAGTTTGCACATTTCCACAAAACCAGAATAAAGCTTCATTATAGAATTAAAATTCGTGCAACTTTTTTCTTGATATCGGAGAAAGCTTATCCAAAGTTTAAGAGTAAAATATTATTAAAGCTATTCATCAATTTTATGCTATGTGGATCTATTTTGGAACAATTTATTCCATTTAAAAATACAGTACAGTGTCAGCAATCCGACCAGAAGACTGTTGATATAACAAAAGCATCTCATAAAGTAAAGGCAACTTTAAAGTAAAGTAAAGGCAAATTAACGCAAGATTTGAATTTGCCACCATTCGTGCAGTAAAGTGTTGACAAACTTATTAAAAAATTTATTTGACAGCTGATAATTTAGGGTTAGTAAAAATGGAGCATTACACGATAGAACAACGTGTTAACACAAGATTTGAATTAAATAAAAAACATAGTTTTTACTTTAAATTGTTATATTTTTATTGAATTTTGCGTGACAACCTATTTACGTAGTATCAAGGTCGATGTGGTGATTTGCTTTCTCTTTAACTCTCTCAAATAGACATTTCGAAAACACTTTTAATTTCTCAACGCCTTTTGAAGCACTTTGATCAGTACCAGATTATACAGAATCGTCAGAGGTTTTTTTAACGTCAATTCAAAATTGAAATTCAAAAAAATTGATCATTCTACAATTATCTTATTGGAAAATGATCAAATCTTTTTTTTTTCTAATTTCAATTCTGGTCAGAGGAATTCTGAGGATTTCTGTTCCATCTGTACAAGGAAAGGATCAATCCCGAACGTCTGCTGGATCCGATATTTTATAGTATATTGCTACGATATTTAGTTGAATGATTAAGTTAAATAAATAATATAAATGGAATGAAATAGAGATGGAGTAAATGTATACAAATATATCTACATTCATTTACATCACTGATAGTTTATCATAAAAGCACAATGACATTGTACGCTTGTAAACTTGGATCATTTCCAAGAGCTTTAAGAAATTTCGTTCTATATAATATTTTCCTAGGAAAAAGCTAAAAAAAAAAAAATTTTTAAAAAAAAAGAAAAAAAAAAAAAAACCTTACATGAAATATATCCACATGTTTTTCATATAACTAAGAAAATAAATGCACATTAATAATTAAAATTTATTAACTAATATTTTAAAACTATTTCAGAAGAGAAGGCTTGAAGTTTTCTTCTAGAAACGCATTTTTCAAATCTATTTGTCATCCAGTAGGTAATCTTTTGATGATCCATTTTCTAACTTCTTAGGAAGCAACAGATGGCACCAAGAGTTCTTTAAATTAAAATTATCAGTTAATATTTTTCATGGTAAGGAAAACCATTTTCGCCCTTGAAAGGAATAAAGTAATGTATATTATTAAACGTATTAAAGTAATGTAGTAACTTTAAAAAATTAATAATATATAATACAATAAAAGTTTTTTTCAAAGAATTGAGAGCATGGATTTAAAGCCCAAAGTAGGTATAAAATTTTATGCGAATATTCATCTGTCATTTATTACTAAAATGATTGACAGCATTGACTAAATGAACTTAGAGGTTTTTATATGGAAAAGTTTAGGCTGAGACCTTATACCTATTTTTGAGAGTCATAAATAAAATTATTTCTCAGACCTAATAATTTTTAATTGTCTCTCAAAGGTACATTGTGCAAATTATTATTTTTTTTTAATTCAGTGAGGAGCCAACGATTGATGTCAAATCAATTAACAGTTAATGAACAAGTTCAATGTAGGGAAAAAAAACATATGCAATATATGATTAAGCTAAGTTAAATAGTTCTAAATATAATTCTGTTTATAGAGAAGTAGCTTATATGAACAAACAGAATTTTATATTTAGCATCAGCAGTCAGTATTCTATGTAATCTAAAGAGTGTCCCAAAATTAACGCAAGGTCTGAATTTGCCACCATTCGTGCAGTAAAGTGTTGCTTACTTAATACAAATCTTGGGTTAACACGTTCTATCGAGTAATGCTCCATTTTTACTAACCCAAAACTATCAGCTGTCAAACGTTTTTTTTTGATAGGGTTGCCAACACTTTACTGCACGAATGGTGGCAAATTCAAATTTTGCGTAAATTTCGGGACACCTTTTACATTAAAAGAGAAAGATTAATTTCATCGAGTTTTTTGTTTGAGATTTAAGAAATGTAGAGGAATCTATTACGTCATTAACTTAAATTGATGTGATAATTTTTAGTTTTCTATGAACTGTCTTGATTATATTAACGCATAATAATCACCAGTTTGACAGCGCAATGCACTGTTTTGTAGAAAATAGTGATTTTTTTCTTTCTATTATTAATCTGAAACAATAGCTGCTTGGGGAGTCAGCGAATGACTTATTTACTTTTATTTAATAACACATTTGTTAGCAGTAAAACATCAACATTCTGTAAAAATAACCATATTGAGAAAATTTTATTTTAAAAAATAAAGGTTTAATTTTTGGGATCTTTTGGAATAAAAGAAAATCTGATTAAAATTTAAAGAATTCTTTTGGAATTAATGAAAGCCTGAAAGTTTAATTTTTTACAGCGTTTTAAGTTCGGTAATAAATGCGAAAAATATCATTCATTGCTATTTTTGATCAAATATCTAATAAATTGAATAAGAGCAAGAATTTACTTTCATGTTAATGTTTTCCTTTTTTAATTATCATTTTTTCCCTTTGGATAGTATGAGTGATAATTCTGAAGTTAATTAACTATTCAATACTAGCCGCCTTTGGCGATCAGTTGGTTCGATGAGATTAATTCTCGATTAAATATTGAATTAAATATTTTATTTAAGTTGATCTCTTAATTATTTCTTCATCAAGATAGTTTTTAGCTTCAAATTTTGATAGTCATATAACTCATATAGTTATAGAAGGCTCAAACAGTCTGTTCATCGTACAATGTATCTCTCTAATTTTCTGTCAGCCCTCATAAAACTTGAACTTTCAAGCTTGAACTAAAGTGGAAGTAATTACACTTCAATTAATGCAAAATAATTTTTTTGTTGAAACCAATCAAGGTTTTTTATAAATACGAGCACAGCAAACAGAATTGTTCGGCATTGATGTCTAATGTGCAATATAGAGTTATTTTCAGAATTTATGCAATAGCTCTAATTTCTCAGATTCACCATAAAATTCAATTTTTAATTTTACTTCCAAAAGGATTTAAATAACATAAGTAATAATATTTGTTTTGGTTTGATCAAGAAATTCACTTCAAAAAATGAAATCTAATTTTTATACATCCTAATGGTCTTAAGGAAGCATATTCTTAGAAATATTCTTGACACTCCATCTTTCAAATAAAAAAAAAATAAAAATAAAAAATACTTCTACGATAAAATCTGACTGAATTATGAATTTTTGAATATTACAATTTTTGAACAAACAACATTTTTATAGTTTTAGGCGAAACAGTCATAGGGAAACTCTAGGCACTGATTGGCATGTCTTCTTTGAGATGCCAGTCTCAATATTGCGCGTTTTTATAAGAAAATGTTATTTAGATTTTCATAATTTAGTCACAATAGATTGGACCTTACTTT
This sequence comes from Argiope aurantia, assembly GCA_026543865.1. NCBI lineage: Eukaryota > Metazoa > Arthropoda > Arachnida > Araneae > Araneidae > Argiope > Argiope aurantia. Next base: position 261,723 of record JAPMOR010059703.1, read on the forward strand.
TATTTACAACTATTCGCCGTTGGAATATTGGTTAGATTTAATTTTTTGATTCATCTATGATTCCGTCAGATAATCAGAAATTAAAGCAGTATTAATTTAATTGTTTATTATTTTTACTTCGCTTATTGTACACATGATTTTTTCTATCGAAGACAAGACATTATAGTACTCTAGATATTTGAAAACTGATTATGGCATGAAGATTTGGATGGATACCCTGTAATAAAAACACACTGGAAATGTATCTGTTTAAAGCAAAAAAGCTATGAAAAATTACGATAAAAACTGCTATATTTTGTAGATTCTTTGGACTAAGAGGTGAATAAAATTGGCAGTGTAAATTTTAACACTGCTGTATTTTCTTGCTTTCCGAGGTTTAAAAATATATAATTTTTTTTATCGTATTCAGCAAAAATTAGAATAAAATTAAATTTTTAAAAACTTTTTAATTTATTATTTTTAAAACAGATTAGATGAAGAATTAACACATTATTTATCGGTCCTTGTCATTAAAATAATAATTTGTTTGAAAAAAAAGCAGTGTTTATGGAAAGAATTTAAACAAAGTTTCCCTTATTAATAATAAATGATTCCTTATCTATTAATATAAACTTCCCCTGTGTAACCATGCACTCTGTATAAAAGATTTTACGTATACAGAATGTAATATATTTTTCATTTTGCATTCAAGATAGCATAGCTGAGAATTGTATTCAAGGGTTTCAGATTTGCCATTTATTCCTCTGAGTGATCTTTTAAAGATAATAAAATTAATAATTCATGTCTGAATTTTAGAGAAAAGCGATACAAAGATGCAAAAATATTTGCGCTATCATCATTCAATTTTGGATTAAATCAAGAAGAGCTTACAATTTTTTGGTTGTATAGATAGTTATTTTCATTGTTTCTATCCCTCCAAACACCATAAATGTTACATGAAAATTTGGATTGGATGAAATAGAGGTAATTAAAAATAATGTCTAAAAGCTAGATCGCAATTTGACTTAGTAGGTCTGTTTTTACCGTAAGATTCTTTTGTTAATATGACTATAAAAAAATTCCTCTCGTCGAGCTGGTAATGGTAGATTCCTTTTCTTCTGTGTTACTATCTGTTGACATAAATTATTGATATTAGAAACAGTCATGGGCTGAAAATCATTTATCCGCCCCTAATTTGCAATTATAAACAAACCTTAAATGCTATAGTTGTTCGCCTTTATGAGGAGCTAATTTAGCTAATCAGATTTATTTTTCTATCCTCAATATTAAGAAGTTGTAGAGAAATAAAAATTTCAACCCACCACCACAACCATTTCCACTACCTTTTAGCAAGATGGACCATTTACGAACTGAAAGTAGTTAAAATCCAAACATTATATATATATATTATCAAGAAAATCACTTCTGGGTATAATTGCTTACTACCATGAGATAACAAAGAATTTTCGTGAAAATGTTCTTTCCCCCTGCATTTTCGATATGCCTTGATAGAATAATATTAATTCAATTTTATGGCAAGTTATATACCTTGTTTTGAAATTTGAAGGTTTATTCTTGCAATATGATTCGTTCTGTCTAATTATTAAACAAATCAGACACTATATTTATAAACATAAATTTCGATATCTAATTCGTAATTATTTTTAAAATTAATTAATATATATATTTTTTATTATAAACCTGAGATTTTGTTGAAGTATTTTAGGAAACTGCGAGATAAAATTATCTAAAATTGTTCACATTTTTCTAGACACAAAATTTGTATATTTAACGAAAAAATAAATCTATTCCTTATTCCATGCTTAAATCTTCATAAATTTCATAAAATAAGTTAAAAATTTGGACATTGAATTAAGTAAAACAGTTATTTTAACAAAGGAACAAATTAAATTCAACTCCATAAAGGTTATTATCGTAAATTTCTATCAAAACAAATTGATGAGCTAATAATGATTAAGTTAATAAAGGAGTATGTTTTTGATTTGCCAACATTTTCCAGAACTTCTGAAAAAATTAATTTGTTTCTAATGGATTGCGTGCTAAATTCGGACGCAAATACCATTTTGTTCAACATTTTGAATCCTATACCTGATAACATCTTTTAATGTCCAAAAAGGTCATCAATGATCATTAGGATTATAACAGATAGTATATTTACTTCTGTATGAGTACATATATAGGATTTATGGCTTCCTACTTCGGAAGCTGGACGGCCGAGTGATCTTACAATAGAAATTTCCTGCAAAAAATATAAAATGAAAAACGTGTTTTAACCACAACACGCGACTACCAGATTTCATGAGGTGTTATTTTAGACGATGCTTAATATATACCGCCAGAACTCCTCTGGCGTGAAGAAATATCGTGTCAAAGTGAATTATTTCGGTAGATAGCATTTTTCTAAAAATAATCCATCTTTATAAAGCTACAACAACTTACTTCGATAATATTTCACACGTGGATCATAACTGGAGAGGACCTGGAGATAGAATGCCGTTAACTTGGATCTTGAGAGATATTAATGTGTGTAGGGTAAGTTGTTCTTCAAATTTTGGCGCATAAACACGTCTTTAGTATATTATTTATTGGTTTATTTATGTTTCCTATGCTTAGAAGGTTTATAAAATATAGAAATGTTACCCTTCTATAAAATTAAAAAAAACCAAGGAAAAAAGACAATATAAAAGTATTTAATATAAATAATATTATCTAATGCATACTCAAAATAAATTTAATCAGCTAACTTGCATCCAAATCTATTCAAAAGCATAAGATTTCGAATTGCATTTTCCATATCTTCATGTTACAGATTATATGAAATTTTAAGGAAATTTCATTACCAAAACCTTAAAGCAAAAGATATATATTTCTAACTATAATTATAAAGCAGAAGAGTATTTAAAAACTAACAAAACTGTGAAACGAAAAACTTATCATGTAGTGCCATTTAATCTTATAATTTAAAACTGATTTATTAAGAATCATTAAAATATGATGATCTAGCTAACTTTCCCTTTCTCCTCTGTATTCTACTAAATCATATAATTTTATCACGTTTTGGCAACAGTTTTAAAGTTTTTGCATTAAGTTTGAAAGAAGAAACACTATGGACATTGTGTTTTCTTTGAAAACTAAATTTCTATTCATACTAAACAGTGAAAAGATGATTGATAAGAGAAGAAACTTATTAATGTAGTTATTTATTTAGAAATAACTTTTACTAAATAATGTAGTTAAAAGTATATCCAATCACTATTATAGATAGAAAATCACCAACTTTTATAACATATTTTTCCATTTCTCATACACGTGCATAAATGAAATTATTATTAGTTAAATATTTATTCTATTTTTTAGGTTCCATTATTATCAATGTGTTTTCATATTATTTATAAGGAGACCGTGTCAGTTATAACATTTACTAAAAAATGTTTTATTTCCTTGTTTAATTTAAAATAACGAATCTGTTTTCTAGAATAATCAATTTTGTTCCCTTAAATATTCATTTAAAAATAAAAATAATAATGGCAATACTTAGTGTCCCGAAATTTCAAACGAAAAGTATTTCTTTCTAGAAATGAATAATTTTTAATTCTTGTTTTATCAATTTTATCAAAATTGTGATGCATTTTTGATTAAAAAAACTGTAATTAAAAAAATATAATTCATCAAAATTATAGACATTGCAAATTCAATTATGCAATTTAATCTTCAAATGTCCAATTAGTCATATTTTAAGATTAAAAAGTCATGTTTTATGATTTAATAAAATTTGAAATTTACCAAATAATTATTCATTTAGAACTTATTAAATTTTACTTAGATTATTAAATTTCGTCAAAGCATACACCAATTACCTAATAACTTCTAATCAAATTTGAAAAATACAATGTTTAAACATCCGTGAGCTGAGTAGCTGGATTGAAATATCGATTGATTCACTTTATGGATTAAAAACGAAAGACTTTTCAGTATTGCATTACCGTAATTTAAAATGTCCAAAGTTTCGTCAGAACTTCTCAGGGGATTAAAGTCTTTTCTAAAGATTCAGCGGATTTTTATCTTTTATTCTAAGATTTTTAAATACTTTTATTCTGAAAAATTTGTTATTTTCCTTCATATGTATCAAATAATGCATTTAAATAATCTAATAAAGGAATTTTATTGATGAAAATGTGAAATGCAATTCAGTGATGGTTCAAAAATATAAAAATTTTTAGAAGAATATATCGGCAAATTAAGAAAGTTAAAAATACTTGTAAGAATATATTCAGATACTTCATTTTTTTTCTTATAAAGAAATTAACTTTAATATAAACATAAACGATAATTTTGTTGAATTAAATTGTGCGAAAATTTTTGGAAAAAAAAAGACCTGGAATATTTTAAAACGTATATGCCTTAAAAATATTGATTAAAATTTTTAAAACGGCATTTCTGCTATATTCATTTAAAAATAACAACTACAAAGATAATTTAAGTCTTTTATGTAAACGGACGAATAATCGTGAATAAAAAAAAATTACCATTTAATTGTAGATGCATCAGTTTCAAAACATTCTCTATAATTGTTAGAATAATACTAAAAATATTTCCTTCCTTTTTGGGTTTAAAATCAATTTCAAAAATATTTTAATTTGTAGAAAACGCATTAAAAATTTAACTTGCATCAAAAATATAAGTCTGCCTCATTTAATTTTAATTTTAGGAAGCAAATAATGTTGCTGAAATTAATAATTTATTATATTTGATTTATTGAATGATGAAATTAAGAAATACACACTTTCTTTTAAGAGAAAATTCATAGCAATAATTCATCAGTATTAATGAATAAATTTCAATCAAATCTCTATCATTTTTATCTGGGGAAATGATCGAATTTGTTCCAAATATATTAATCTATGCAGATTAATGTATTCTTTTACAGATTTTGGGAAATAAATTTTCGCTTACGATTTTATTTTCCCCATCAAATATGACTATATTTAATTTATTGATGGATAAAAATATGAAATATATTTAAATTTTTAAGCATTTTTGTTTTTTAAAAGTCACATCGGCATATTGATTATCTGCTTTATGCTGAGTCATGGGTTTTAAATCTGATATCATTTTCATCAAATTTTGATCATGTGCACATTAAATCCAACGGAGTAAAATCGCCTTGAACTGATGTTTTGTGGTGGTATGGAGTAAAAGAAACCAGTTTAAGTATCATCCTTTTCACCTGATCATGGAAAGTAGTTCTTATACTGATTCAAAGTGGAACGTTAATCTAACTAAACAAAACTAAAACCAAACTTCATGTTTCTGTGAAAAAAAAATATCGCATGCCGTAAAAAGTAAATGTCTGACAGCGGATATAAAAATGTAACAAAAGAATCAAACCAAATTTTTCCTGTTTCATATACAACAAAATGTAACAACTGCAAATTCCCCTTTTCCAAATGTAGAAATATTTAGCAACTAGCCTTCCCAGAGTAGCATTTTCTAATCTTGGTAAAAATATAAAATGTGTAAATTTAAGGAAACATTTTTTCAAAGACATCTGGAAGTTTGCAACTGTTATGATTAAAATACACCACGTAAGCATTTATTCATGAGTTTTATCTACTTTCACGAAAGGAATTTTATTCTTTAAATTTATATACGAATCATCTGCTACATTTGAGAGATTAAAAAAAAATCTGACATTAGTTGAAAAGTTTCACTTCTTGATTTTTGAACGAAAGGCGATTAACTTGTTTTCAATGGACTCACTCCTTTTTTGAATTGGTTTCCTTCCCTTTTTTTTAAGAATCGTTTACAAATTTATTCAGAATAGCAGATACAAGATAATTAAGAATAGCAGAATAAAAATTCTAAAAAATATTCATTACATAAAAAAAGGAAAGAGCTTATTAAATAAAGCATAAATACTTTCTAACGACACAAATTTATTTTGACGCTGGATATACAACAGCTAAAAAATAAAATAAAAGTGTTCAAAATAATTTTCGATTTTTACAGCTTTTCTGAAACGATGTGAAATAAATTATATTTGTTTATAAAAAAATA
>JAPMOR010059703.1:272779-295957 GCA_026543865.1 Argiope aurantia
AATGCATTATGGGATTACATATGGGATGGCTTAATCAGGTATCGCCATCTAGTATCCAAAAGAGAAGATAAGTGTAATGCAACTGCTACAATATTAGTTCTGTAACTTCATAACTTTTTCTTAGATCTGTTTCAAAATTTGAAATAGATGTAAAGTTTTGACTTATAGATAATAGGCGAAATCTGATCAACTAAGTTTCATTTTTGAGTTATCGTACTTGTGCAATCTCATCAAGCAGACATGCAGACTTAATTAAAAAATATAAGAACAAAATGATACCTAAAACAAGTAATTCTTTTTTAAATCGCAAGGTCAAATTTTGAACGATTGTATTATTTGTTTCTCTATGCGATTGTAGCGAAACGCCAGAGATAAAAGGATAACAATATTTATATCACTTATGAAGGTATACATATGGAGTTTATATTTTTGACCAGGATTTCTCTCTTATTTTCTAAAAAAAACTAGTTGACTATTACAATTACTGGTATTCTTCATACATTGGCTTTTTCTAGGAAATTTTTGAGCACGAGTTACACAGCTTTATTCATAAGAATATATGACTTTGCTTATTTCTGCGTAGGCTGCCATTTATCACCCACGAAAATATATGAAATTCGTTTTCTCATTGAATGATATTTACATAATGATAAAATATTTTCAAAATTATGGCTAAAATTTAATTGAAAAATATAATAACTGTATCCTATTATTTATTAATTACCTTTATTTATACTTTGATTAATTTGATTAAAACATACAAATTTATTCTAAAAATATATTTGATGTGCTTGCGTATGAACAAGTTTCCTAAAACCTGGTCCAAAATTATACTCGGTCGTTAATGTTTTTCGATTAACATCGCTAAAATCCTCTTACAATTTTCTGAATAATTTAATGATGATTTTTTAGTGCCCCTTATTGGTTTTGAAGCAGCGGTATTTTCAGGTCATAGCATCAAGTATATTAAGATCAAAATAATTATATATTGTAGCAGTTGCATTACATTTATCTTCTCTTTTGGATACTAGATGGCGATGCCTGATTGGGCCATCCCGTATGTTATCCCATAGTGCATTGCGATTGTAATGAGAAGGAGATGTGATGTTGAACTGTGAAGCGCGCGCGTGAATGTCTTGTCTTTGTGTTTGTAATTGTTTAGTGTGTGAATGTGATTATTAAAGAAATGTTTCCAACAACATTCGTCCTGTTGCTCCCTGCACAGATCATAATAATCTACATACCACCACATATTTAATAATGTTAGTCTGACAGTTAAATTCTGTTCTTTTGAGAAATTATCGTAATTTACATCGTGATAAATAGATCAGATATTCATATGTTCAATATTTTGAAACAAAACTCTCAGACAAAAGAATGCAATAATTAAAACTTCACAAAAATGTTTCATTTAATGTGAATGAAAACAAATTTTAAGACATATAATGTGAATGAAGGAATTAAAGAAAAATGCCTGTGCCTATCATTTTTGTCTCGTTTACTCAGCGGAGCAACTGGATTTCGCATTTATAAGAAAACGTATCTTTCGACGAAGATTTTTATCAGAAATTTTGTACTGTTGAAAAATTTTGGAATAAACCTCCCTTGCGTAATTTCTTTCATCAGTTTGTTTTCCTTTTGAGTTATTCAGTTAGAATATTTAGTCAGAAATAATTGCAAAATTATTATTATTATTTTTTAAATCTCTGAAAATCTGAATTGTTACAATTCCATAAAAACCACAGATCCTTTTTTTATTTATCCTTTTTTGTTTTGATTTTTCATATTCAGGAAATAAAATGTATCATTTTTGCAAATATTTCCATGCTATTCGAAGCTATACAGAATTTTCATATCAAGCAAAAAAAATTAAAATTTACTAAACGAAATAAAGACGATTTTCTTTTCTTTGCAATAAGGTAAATTACATTATTTACTTTCCTATGAATAAGATGTGGGTAATTATTTTTCATATATGATATTAAGGTAGTTCTTTTTGTTATATTTACATTATGAGCATTCAAATTCAAAGCATATTTATATCTAATGGTCATTTTTATTTGCAAACGATAGACATAAACGAATTAATAAAATAATAAAAGAAGTAAAAAAAAAACGAATAAATAAATAAAACGAAGTAATAAAAGTTAAAACGATAGAAGAAATTCAGCAATTGAGTTTTTATTCTCTTCATGCTGAAGTCTAATCATTTGATATGTCTTATCAAATGATTGTAATATATTTCATTCTTACTTTCTAAAAGTATAAAAAGTACAATATTTCCCTTACTCAATATTTTTATGGAATCAAACACTTCAGACCACTGCAATAAAAAAATGAAAATATATCTCTTTGCCTTTGGGTATGATAATTCAAAAACGAATCGAAATTAATTCTTAAATAATAAAATTTTGATGAATAAAAGTTATATTTTGTATCAAAATAGTATTTGTAAAAGCAATTAGCTGATTAACCATCTCGCAATCGGTTTATATATAAGTATTCGTAAATAAGTAAGTCCGATAAGCAGCTAAATGGTCTGATTTTAGTACAGAATATTTTACTCCTAAATTATTGATCTGTATTTAATTTTGGTTGAAAATCATCCATTAGATCAATAGAAATTGGCCCAAATTTATACTCAATTATTTTTAAGATAATATCAGATGTTAACAGTAATAGTAATAATTAAATAATTATACTGATTACAAATTATTATAAATCCATTATAAAGAGCAATAAAAAGAAATACTTTTGTCAAAAACAAAAGAAATTTTAAAAATTTAACTTTTACGTAATAATTTCTTAATATGATTTTGAGTTGCCACAGATACAGAAATGTTTTTATTTCGCGTCAAATATTGAGAGCCATCTCCCAATCATTGATACTCACTCAATAGTCGTATCAATCAATAGTCGCAATAGTCGTTAATCACTCAATAGTCATATCAGTCTGCGGGAGGCTATCTAAATCGTTTGAAATTTCTTTATGACATTAGGATATTTAGGAATGGTGTCAAATAATTAAATTATTATAAAAACAAGCAAAACATTAAGCTTCCGTCTCCATTATGATCGAAGCATTTCTTCATATGGCTTGTTTACAAAAAGTTATAACAGCTTATAATGTGCATATGTTTTGAATAACCTTGTAATTTGAAATTTAACACAAAACGCACCATATCGCTTAAACATAAAAATTTTTACTGTATGAAATATTGCCACAGAAGTTGTAATTAGAAGCAAATATTTTAATATCCAATTCTGTTAATTTAAAATATGCCATCCGTCACATAAACGTATACAGAAATTTAAAAAATATATTCTTTCAACTATTGCTCTCTGTTATACAAATCTTTAGTTTAATTTTCTCAAGATTAACACTTTTCCTTCCTTTGTACTAGTATATTTCCGTTTTCCTATCAAATAGTTCTAAAATTCAATCTCCCTTCTGTCTTTACCAACTCTCAAACGACAGATTATATCCAATTAATTTTTTTCTCGACATAGCTTTGAGAGTAAAACTGAAGTAAAAAAGAAAAGTCTATAATAATTTTTTTCGCAAAATTTATGTTTAAAAGGATATTTTTTTAATTCTATCTTTTTATGATTTCCTTTGAAGTCTTAAATGTGCAGAATAAATTTTTTTAATAGAATTCTTTCAGTGCGGCTTTTTCTACTCTCTATTTTTCTAAAATTAATATTGATTTTGTATTTCGTCAGAGTAAAAATATTTATTTTACGTAAAAAAAGTTGAAAATTTAGTGTTAACGACTCTTTTGCATGTTGAAATCCCCACTTCAAGTTTGCCTGTTTCATTTTTTAGGACAGCAGTTTTAATCCCAGAACTTATTAAAATTTTTCTTTTAAGAATTCGTAAAGATTTTACATTTTCTCGCAATCTATTTCTCTGAATATAATTTTTCACAAAGAAAATTCTATTTAAAAAATATCTTTCAAACGTACTAAGTTTTAATCTTATTAGAATTCAATAAAAAATAAATTGTTTCTTAATAACACGGGAGAACGGTTCAATGAATTATCATTGAAAGTTTAATGTCAAAAAGATTTTTTTTATCTAAAAATAATACTTAAAAAAAAAGATGTTAAATGATTCAGTTCAATCGGAAAACTGAGGAGATTATTTTTACAAGGAAATAAAGTGTACAATTGAATTCCTTTATGAAGAATTAAAATTCTTTAAAAAATAATTAGGTTTAGATCAAGTATTATAATAAATAAACAAAATGAAAAATGTTTTAATGAGTCGTCTTTAATATATTAAAATTCCGATAATTTTGAATTGAATAAATTGGAGCTCCGTGAAAATATAATTATAAAATTTAAGTAAAAATCCACAGCAATACTTGAAGTAAATTAAAATTTGAATCAATTTTTTTTATGTATCTTCATTTTTCATGAAAATTTTAAATCTTTTATTTTTTATTGTGCATTGTTGACTAATTTCTTTATAATTTTATTTCTAACGCCTCTAGAATTTTGACAAAAGAATTATTTTCTAATTTTTTATGTGTTAATAGAAATTTTCCCTTATTCTAAAAAAATTGATTTCTCTTATTTTCTTTTTATTTTAACTATCTTTTTACAATTTGTTATTATTATTGTTTGAATGATAATAAATGAATCACGAAGAATCAAAATCAGAATTATGAAATAAACTTTAGCCAATGCATGTACTTTTTTATATGGAATCAAAATTTAATGAAACTTAACCGATATTAATAAAATACTAAAAGGCTGTATTTCTATTAGATATAAATAATTATGCAAAACTTCAAAACTCTAATATAACAGGAAGCTGCCGAAACATAAATTAAAAAGTTCTGTCTTTACAGAAATGAAAGGCATTTCTTTAAACAAAAGAGCAGAAATATAATATGAGAACTGATTAATATGTTATTTATCTTATTATTTATAAGATGTTTCAAATATTAAAGTTTTTTTTCCAACATAAAGCTTAATCCCGGCTTCGAAGTTGAATGACTGCTGGTTCAAGCCCCTATATGGCGAAAAATTCGCAGAGTGTGTGTCCGTGAACACTTCAATCTTGTCTCTGCAGGTCGATTATCTTCATGGGGGTATGGCACTGAACTTTAGAATATATGGTGCCCACTCAGAATTGTCTTCGTTATTCAAATATAGTTTAGAATTTCTAGGAACTATCTCTCACGGAATCAAAAAGGAAAATTATTGAAAGCAGCATAAAGTTGCTTTTTTGAATACAAGTTGAATTATTTAATAACCTTATACGGATATCAACTTTGAATTAGATAAGCAAGAATGCATTTTACGTGACATTGTTATTAATGCCACATAATACTTATTACACGCAGTACTAACTAATTACTAATATCACGTTATAGCAGAAATGCATAATTGTTTACCAGTGATTATACAAATAATGATAAGAATCAAATGTTTCACTCTCGCAAAAAATTCACTCATCTATTTCAGGTTTCAGATCAGTTGCCAACTCATCAGTGCTTATTTAAAACCAATATGAAGTTAAAATTGATATTAGTAAAATTTTTAATGTTAAAACATATTTTTCTTTCAGATGACAGAAATATATTTTCTATAAAACTGTATTTGTTTACAATTTAAAGTATTTTTTAGAGTTTCCATTTAATCTTTTTTCTTTCAGATAACTTTTGTAATAAAAATAAACTGAAACGAAACTAAATATATTATTTTTAGAAAGAAAAACTTTTAAAATGGAAATATTTTTAAATAGATTTCCTTTCTTAATTCTCATTACGATCTTACAAATATTAAATAAAATTATTGATTCGAGATGGTGCTTGATTCGTATGCAGTTAAAATCAACGAAGAGAGTTGCATTTTTTTGACATGCCTTTTTTCTATCTTATGTAAAAATTAATTTCTTTTTATTTTTTAAATAAAAAAGAGCTCTAATTCTCTCTTTATTTTTAATAAGTTATTGATATTAATTTTAACTAACTACATTAATTAAGTAGCTTTTCAGGTTAATTGAAGTTTAAAAATTAAAGTTTAAAAAAGTGTTCTCTCTTCAGGTTTTAAATTTTATAGTTTTTTTATTTTCTGCTTAGTGCACTTCTTTAATATATTAATTAAAACATTTTTTGAAATAATTTCAAAGATAGTAATTTCCTTGAAAATGACTGTGAAAAATAATTATAAAATAAGTGTATCATAAAATAATTATAAAATAAGATGCTGTCTTAGACAAAATTGTAAGTTCAAGGAAAGGATTAATTTAAAAAAAACAGTCATTATGTAAGAATAGAAAATGTTTGAAAAAACTCTGAAATAAAACAGTCTTGTAATTGAAGAAATGACAAATATCGCCTTCAAACTTGAGAAAAAAAATTTTGAACTTAATATAGCATCTTATAAATTTATATATTTTGCTTTAAATGTTTTTATGCTATTTACAGCTTTTTGAAAACTTTAAACCTACTGTTTAATCAACAATGTTTTACTAGATCAGTAAATATAAAAAAAGAAACATTTTTAAGGAAATTCATTCTTCACATAAATGAAAATTTACATACTAGAAACTTTTAACCAATCGCAAGTGTTCATAAATGCAATAGAAGTGGTTATTTATAGATTTTTGAGAGAATATCAAAACAGAATATAGTGATGGAATTGACCATGAACATTTGAATAAATTAATACTCTAGAAATTTCAGCATAGAATTATAGAAGAATATGGAAACTCTTCTTAAACTTATGTTATATTTGAAAATAAAAATACCTGTATCCATGAATCCAAAGTTCTCTAGATTGCAGGCAAGCAATACTATAATGTCATTTATTAAAATTGTTTGCCTTTAGTAAAATTATCCTACCAATTAAATATTATTTATTATTATATTGGCATTTATGCATCCAATTCTACAAAGTGTTTCTTATCTAATTATGCCTGTCAATGAAGGATTTGTAATAAAAAGGAAGAATTTCATCTTCTGATAATCACAGCGCCTTTGAAAGTAGAATTTCAGGTGGATATCAGATTTAGTTCTCATATAGATGGAATTTTTTTTAAAGAACTTTTGGGTGACAGAGGCTCACAATTGAGCTTTTCTCGGAGGAAAACTAGCAAAATCTTATAATCCAACTAACTGACTGCAGTGAAAAATCCCTTACAATACGACAATTTTTTTTTTAAATACATTGAAGATCACAACTAAACGATCAAGTCCATAATTTACTACTTCCGATTCACGTTCTTCGAACATACTTTGTCTGCCACCAACAGGTCATTGTGAGGCAAAGTAATGTAGAGTCTCCTCATGTTATTTAGCATATTTAATGTTAAACCTCATTATAATTTAATATGATTCATTTATAAATGATTCTAGTTATTTAAAGTTGTTTAAGTATGATTTGCAAAGAGATATTTTGACGAATCACTTTCTTTTCAGATGCTTAATCTCATATGTGTCATCTTGGCATTAGCTGTACCATTTTCATGCTCAATGGAAGATGATGCCCCTCGGCCAGTGATAATTTCTTTACCCATTAACGTTGCTATGCCGACTCAGCGTTCACCTTCTTATGAACCAGAAGAAAGTGTAGAGGAGCAACCAAGAGAACAAAGGATTGTACCTAGAACGTACAACCCTTCCACAGACACCGATTACCCGCAAGAAGAAAACCAGGATTCTAACAACAACAACAACAATTATCAAGCATCCAACAACTTTCTACCCTGGAATCCCGGAAACCGGTTCATGGTACTACAGATCAGTGACTTCATCAGCAGCAGAAACCAACAACCAAATGATTCTGAGGAGCAGGAAAGGGTGGTGGACACAAATGTGAGGAAACAGCGAAAACCCTCTCAAGGGACGTTCGATTTTGAAGATTACAGAGCAACAGAACCTAGTAGGAGTAGATCGAGCAAGGTCAAAAAGCAGAGAACTTCCTCTAGTTCCCATGAAAGGAAAATGAAGAGTAAATATGAGGAACCTGAAGAAGATGAAGAAGACGGTGAGGTGTACGGTACTGATCCAGTGGTACATTATTTGAAAGAGAAAAAAAGGAAAAGCAAGAAAAAGAATTTTGATTTCAGTAATATGAGGCAGGATGATGATGATGAATTCACTATGAGGGACTGGTGGAGTTATTAAATATTTCACAATCATTTCTTTGAGTCATTTGTGTGGATATCGTTTTATCATTTGTACATATTGGGAAATAAAAGTATATATTCTTCATATATTTCATTTTTCTTTCTTTATTATTTTGAAGAGTGTGTGATTAATATGCCTAAATACATTTTAATTCACGATTTAAATTAGAAGCAAAGAAATTTTCTGAAATGCAATTTTTAAGCAAATTTGTTCAATTTTATATTATAGGAAATTGTCAGAAATCTGAAATTAATATAACAAACTTGGTAAATTTCCGAAATAAAAATAAGTTAAGTTTGTAAACTCAAATAAATTTGAGAAAAACTATTTTAATTTATAAGTACTTTTTAAGAAATAAATATTTATCATAAGGATTTTAATTTTCTTTTAAGAAATTAGAAAATTCGTTAAGAAAAAATAAATCATTTATTCAGAACTCAAACGCTATGTATTCATTACAAATATTTCTATAATCTCTATTTTGTTGTATTTGAATGCATTCAAAATAATTCAGTCGTTTAATAATATTTTCTAAATTATAAACCTAATAAATGTCGATTTATTTATTAATCGATCATATTAGACTTAATTTATATCAGCAGGGGAAATGTTGAGTTAAATGAATTTCAGTAGTGCCATCTATTGTCTACGACTTCTACTACAATTTCCATTCAAACACTGAGCTGCCATCTGCTGACATATGTAAGAACCAAAGAATTTGAAATCAACAGAAAAAAACAATATTAAATTGCTAAACTAATTGTCATAAGCTTCATATTTTTAAAGGAAAAAAATACATTGATAAAATACTGATGTTCTTAATAGCTATCCCAATTAATATATTTCAAATGATTTATTTTAAGAAGCTTTAAAGAAATAAAATCTGTTTTTCCTTATCAGTTTTGGTTGAATAAAATTGTGGAAAAAAAAAACGCATGCAAAATTTATAAACTATTGTTATTTAATAATGTAGTCAACTCTTGTTTTATACTATTGATCTAACTTCGCTTTGTAATTCACTGCTGAGTTAAAGACGAAAAAAGAAATATTTTTTAACAAAATGCAAGCCCGAAACATCGCAATATGATAATAATTGAATTTTTAAAATTTTATTCATATCGTAGGGATAAAATGGAAAAAAAATATTTTATAAAGTTGCAAAGCATAAATCCAGTAATTAATCAATGAAAGATAGAGTCATAAATTGTAGTTAAAATATTGATAAAAAAAATTAATAATTATTTTTTAAAAAAATGCTATTGAAATAAGATTATTTTCACCGAAAATCTAATTCTCTGAATTTTAAAGAGGTGTAAATATACTTTCTGTTATTAAAAGGATACGAAATTATTGAAGAAAAGATTTCTTTTTATTATTAAAAGGATACGAAATTATTGAAGAAAAGATTTAAACATTTATTAATATTTAATTAAAAATCAGGAAACTCTTCCTTATTGAGTGCCCATTATCAAAGTAGCAACTACATGGTAACTTAGATAGATCAAACTGATCATCAAAGATCTTCTCTGATCTACTCTATAGAGCGTTTTATTTGATTTTTGTAAAGCATGTCGTATCACGTGTTTCATATGTAATTTAGGAATAGAATATCGATCTAAAAACATTTTCATGCTAAAATAATTTTTAAAACAATGTAAAATTTGAACTAAAAAGTTGAATCAAACAATAAAATGATAAATGGATGTTTTGATTAAAGGATAAGGCTGAAAAACCAAATGTCAATAGTATCTCCGAAATATTCTAATATATTATCGGATAAATAGGTTTATATATTATTAATCGCACGCCATAGGCGAATAATAGTTACGCAAGAGACCATTAGCTTGAGATTTTGGCGATGAATGGCCGGGAAGCGATTAATCAACAAGAATATCTAATGTGTAATTTAGACCCCCCCCCTCTTTTTTTGATCAATTAGAATTAAAATTTGACTCAGACCTGAAATCATAATCACAGAATCATATATAAAATTTAATTTATTTAAGTCTTTGTGTTTTGGAGTTACCGCTTTTGTACGCATGTGAAAGTGCAGACCCACAACCCCTTGAAGAATTTGATTTCAAATTTCTTACGGATTCAAATTTCTTCTGCACTTTAGATGATACATTTTGGCAACAAAATTTATTAATTTGATTCTCTTTATTTTGCACTTACTGTGTTAACTTATATTCGAATGTAACCGGACCGGATAGGCATAGCGCCTCTGAATAGATGTTCAAAATTAGATAGAAATATACAAATTTAGAGTCAAAAGCGCATACCAAATTTCATCTATCTAACTAAATTTTTTTTTTTTTTTTCTCCTTCCCAGAAAAACATAAAAAAAATTTTTTTTTTTTTTTTTTTTTTTTTTTTTTTTTACTCAGGAATATCTAAAACGTGGATTCGCAAAAAGCTTATTCGAATTTTTTGAATTTGAATTTCGAATTTTTTACTGTAATTTCTCTTTGTATATGTTGTATAATAAAGAGTAAAATTAGATTTTAGTTTAACAGTGACTGCATATGCTTAGTTTAAAATCTATCCAGCTTCAAATTTTTATAATTTTCTATAACATCTAAAGCATAATACGTATTTACTTTGTCATATGAAGTACTGAGAGCCAAATGGCTTAATCCACAATTTTCGGTAAAATGAACTTAGCACTTTTTTTTCAATTAAAAAAAGAAGAGTTTAGTTGTCTGTAGTCGACAGCAATGAAATGGCAAGAATTCCGAATTATGAATTTTAAAAGTATCGATTTTTTATTTACTGGCGTATGAAAAACATTACGCAATGGGAGAGCATTTTAATCGTCGAAAAACTCGACCTCGAAATTTGACGAAAATTTCGAGGTCGATTCGAAAATTTCCTATCTTCACGATTCAGATATCTTTGAGTCTGAAAAATATATTTTAGGAATTATTTCTGTCTATTTGTCTGCGAACATGATAATTCAAAAATGCTTTAAGCTTGACGGATGGAACTCTGTATATGAATTTACGACCAAATTTGTAGATTTCTATCAATTTTGGAAGAAGTTCATTCACAAGAACTGTGTCGGTCCCACTGTTTGATTACAAGAGAAATCAATAGCTACAAAACGCAAAGAGCTAGATAAAATTCTGAACAGGACTTAGCATATAAAATATAAATCTTTATCAAATTTGGAACCAAATCCTTCGAGGTGTTGTCGGTTTGCATTTTGTCACACACATAAATGCAATAGCTGAAAAACACAATGATTTAAATAAATGAAATTTGGAATGTGATCTTGTGAATACATTTGTAATTATATATCAAAATTCAGCTTTAATCGGTCTGAAAGAAAGACATTGGAAATGCATGTTAGGTTTTCTAGTACCTTGGCAACGATTAATCGCCAAATATAACACATCCGATTGATTAAAAACACTAGAATCGTGCCAAAGGTCGATATTTTTAAATTATTATTTGCAAATAAAATGTTAATACCGGTTCTCTTTACTATGCTACAAAATGTGAGCAATGGTATCAAAAATTTGAAAAAGACAATGAATGAAATGAAAAGACAAGTAAAATGTCTATTGGCAAATGATTACTGGCTATTTTTTTTGTTTTTCAAAATCCAATAGTGGTACGGAACAAAATTATTTAAAGACAATTGTTATTTTTCATCGACGATGGCCTGATTTTCCCCCTTCAGTCATTAGGAACGATACTACGAAAACGTATGTGCAAGAAATCCCCCAAGACAATACAAAATATGAAGTAAAATTTTCCATATTTAATTTTCGTTTCAAATTTCGAGATGCATTGATTATCCACTACAATAATCGCTGTGATTCTAAGAGCGATGGATTTGTCTGGATAGCGCAGACACATGCAAAAAAATTATTTTTATTTGTATAGATATTAACTAATCCTATTCGATCCTTTAAAAACACCCACAACAACGACTAACCCATCGTTGCGATGCAGGTTTAGCACAGTGAGAATAGCTCCATCTGTTGAGCAACTCGTCTTTTAAATTCATAGGGGGACCAATTAATGACTGTTTGATATTTTCAGGAGACTTTTGAATGGTTTATTGTCAAGATGGATGTGCTATTAATAGTTGTCGTACAATAATTATGTAAAGCAGAATTCAGTAATTACTATTCCACTGCCAGTTTGTTGGAGGAAGCATATTCCGTTTCCCTCATTTATTTTTATATCATTTTGATACGATTTCATTTATTTCAACAGAACAGCTTTCATCTATAATGTCATCAAATAAATGCAGATTCTATCCAGCAAAAATTTCTCAAATATGTCAAACACTATTTTGTATGGAATTCTTGCTTACGTTGAGAGTAACGCATCTAAATTGTTTATTATTAATAAGAATTATTTATAAGTAATGGAAAGCAGTTTCAGATAAGAAATATTTAAATCAAAATGATGAATAACAACGTCCATTTATTTAATCACTATCAGTAAAACTTTCACATTAGAAAGTTATATCAATATGCAAATTGAACTTGCATACAATCTATTAAATAGTAAGTTCAGTTATAAGATCAATGTTTATCTAGCAAATTTATTGTAACTAAAAGTTTAGGCATTAAAATACATTCTGAAATATAAAGCCATTAAACTTTTCTGACTTAGAGCGAAACAATTCCAATTCGAATTATGCTATGCATTTATTTTGCAACTGAAATTGCTCGAAATTCTGCTCAGAATGAACCTAAGAAAAATGGACCATAAGAATTTTTTTGTAGTTAATGTTCTTGAATCAACACATAGAATTACAACTTTCAATTCGGGAGGCATATTTCATAAGTGCGCATTTATTTTGAAACTGGGGACGTATTCTTAATTTCAATCAACCCCATTATAGAACAGTGACCAGAAGGGCGGAGTCTTTAATTTAGAAAACGAAAATAATCAAATACTACCAAATTATTGTCTTGAGTCGTGATATTTCTGTTAATGCAATCCTAAATGTCAGGTTAATACAATTAAAATGTTATAATCAGAGTTTAATTTTAGACATCATGTTTCGTCATATTATTGTGGATCCAATAGCATTGAATTAACACATTTTATGTTGGTTTAAATCGAGACTACCTTCTAATATACAAGGTAAATCTTTTACATCTTAGCTGAACAATCAAAATTGCTAAATCATTATAACTTTTTACACCTTGTTTTTATAATTTCAATGCATTTTTATAAGTCTTTAACCTGGATCGATATTCTAACTGCAAGTAGTATATTACATATTGGAAAGATTGACCTATTTAGATATATATACTATGCAACGAATTTATGTGAACTATGACAGGACATTAATTTAAGATTTATTAAGGTTTAAGATCATTATTAACAAAGTATCTTCTTTAATGTTAATGTAATCAGCTAAGACACATCATTTTCAATATCTGCAAAATAACTCTGAAAACAATTACGTGTATGAAATAAATCTTTGTATTATTTCATATGTCATTACTTAAATCTCTGCTACAAATTAATTTTGATACCATTAGATATTAAAACAAATTAAGTTTAATAAAGGATCAAGGTTAACAAATCAGTATGAAGTGAAAAAAAATACTTCTTTATTATTACAGCATGTCTTAAATGATTAAACAATCTATCATTCAAGATGAATTATAAAATAAATAGAGTCAACCAGTTTCATTTTGAGCTATAGCAGGCATCGCATTATATTCTTACATTTGCGTCATGCGAAAACCGAACAGAGATTGGTTGAAATATGCATTTAAGAGTTTTGGATTCGAAAAAGAGGATAATTCAAAATAATACGGCGATACGAAGAAAGTGAAATCAAGTGTTCGAAAACGAAGAGAAAAATTCTCATAGAATAACCGTCAAAGAATGTTGGGTTCTTCTGACCTTTAAAATAAATACATGAGATAAGGAAAGAAAGCAAGAATCAATCAATAATGTCATTTAAACTCAGAATTAGGTTAGAAATTAAACATTTATGAACAACTGTTGAGGTCACAACATGTACTCAAATTTTGTACTCTCTGACATACACTTCGTCGACAATCGCTCTTTCTCAAAAATTTCATGATTATCAAAGATATATCCTAATATAGCTATTAGCTTATTACGTGTTCTCCGATAGACAGGACTTAAATCATTGCGGAAAAAATTTCTAAAAATATTGAATAATATGATTATAGTGATGACAGTGTAATGGATCAATTGAGCGGTAGTATAAAGTGTCCTCTATATGTGCTCTGTTATCTTTGCTGGGATCTGGAAAAATTCGATCGTTCTAGTTTATCATGGAATGCTTTTACTGCCCTATGTTCCTATATAAATTTTGTTATTTCGAAAATCGTTTCTAAAACTATAGGCTTTAACTAAAAATATTTTATAGTTTTAAAGATATTTTCATAGATAAAAGCTCATCGTGAGAATTGTTTATAGCTCTCACAAATATATTTAGTTTCACAAGCGATTTATATTTATATTTAAATATATTTCGCTTCACTTGATTCAATAAATAGCAGTGACATCGAAATACAAAATGAATAAGAGATAGTCACCTTTAAAATTACTTTTAAGACGAAAACACAGTGCCGAAAATACTCTTTCGGTCAAAATAAATCATTTTTATTCAAGATTATGTGTTCCGAGTGAGTGTGTTTCTTGAATGGAAATGTATTTACGAAGTTATAAGTCTCTTCGTTTGACACAATGACAGATGTTCTTTACCTATATAGAGAACGAAATAAAGTTTTCGTCCTTTACATTTTAAATGTTCTCAAAGATATAAAGACACTGTATTTCTTATTCATTTTAAGAAATCGATAAGTAAATCAAGTTCGAAATTGTTATGCATAACAGGTTAAATAAATCTTCCCAAGACTTGTCAAGTAATACTTTTCCTGGTTTATTTTAAACCTTATAAGAATTATAATGTAATAACTGTTGCTTAAAGTGATCACTTAGAGACTTAAGAATTCTGATGATATTAACTGATTGATAATAATAACCGAATAGAGTAAAATCAACCAAATTTTTATTAAATAAGAATTCTGATGATATTAACTGATTGATAACAATGACCGAATAGAGTAAAATCAACCAAAATTTTATTAAATAAGAATTCTGATGATATTAACTGATTGATAACAATAACCGAATAGAGTAAAATCAACCAAATTTTTATTAAATAAGGAAAAAAGAATGGAAAATACTTACCACAAGGTTATCGATAATTTTTTTTAGAAATAAAAATTAAAAAATTCATTAACTATCGCTTGTTGACAATTATTTCTCAACAATTAATTTATATATCTTTCGCTCATGTACTGGTTTTTAAAATTTGATCTACTGGCATTTGATGTACAAGTAATGGTTTTTAAAAACTGAATTATGTTACACACTTCTTTTCAAAATATTGACTCATTTCGGCACTGGTTGGAGGATTTCACGTCAATACATGCGTCGCTGTCTGGATCATCGATATTTTTTGATGGTCTTGCTCACAAAGTAACGAATTTTCAAAAATTTACAAAGAAGAGGTCTGTAAAAGTTTCAAATGTGTTGACTCATTTTAGATAAACTTTCATACTTGTTAAGAATTTCAGTTTTATCTATAAAACTCAAATCAATTCCTTTTACCTCTTAAATTCATAATTCAATCAAAGAGAGCAACGTTTCATGTCCCTTAAGATTTTAGCGAATAATTTTCAACGTAGCTTCTATTAAAAGCACTTGATATCAATTTTATGTACACGGATTTCCAAAGATGACAAAATTTACTCCAGATTAAAAAAAAAAAGTTCAAGAATTCCAAGCATTTGCCCCAGAACAATAACAACATAACACAATTTTAGACACACATAAATAATTATTCGTGTCCCAACTGAAAAAGATGCAGCGATAATCTGGAATTTCTTCCCGCCAATTCCGGCAAAAAAAGTTGCTAGTTCCTGTATTTGAAGTTGGAAGAAATAGGAATTGCCAAAATGTAGGTCTTACAAAATTTTAATGGCGGAATAAGGACGAAAAGTCACTTTTTATGTCAAAAGAATGTTGACCTGTGAATTCAAACTTCTTAAAGTAATATCTGACTCTTCTCAAACGTCAAGGTTACTTGGGAAACAAACACACATAATAATATAAAAATTGACAAAAAATATGCTGGTGATCTCAGCCTCATTTTAAATTTTCAATGTTGTGTTTGTTTTCTTTTTTTTTAATTACATCGAATCCATTCAACCCATGATATTTTTCACCCAAGCAAAAATATTTTTGAATTTTAATTAATTTCAGCATTATGTATTTCTCTTGTTGTTTTACTATGTTACATATATACTTCACACACTAATTTTTTCATTTGACCTTTAATAATTTAACACTAAGAGTTTAATGGAATGGTTTGCTTTTGGTTTTATCTATCAATTTTGTTTTTTTAAACAAAAATATGCCATTTTATAGAATTGATTTAAACAATTTAACCAAAAAAAGAAAAGAGCAATTATCTAAATTCTGAAAATTTCCATGTAATATCAGCTCAAAGACGTAAAGACGGGCAATTATATTTGATGATTTTATGTCATCAACCTTGTGATGAGTTTGGTTTTGCATATTCAGTGCTTAAAACATCTGATTCGTTTATTCAAAATACAAAAATAATTTTTACAAATAATAAATTACAACCAACAAATACTCTTTTTTGAGTTTTTAATTATAATTAGGGATTTTACGAGTACATTTGGTTTGTCAGTGTGTACAAAAAAATTAGCATAATAAATTTTAATATTTATTGAAAGAGGAAGCTGTAAGTATTCAACTTTTCTTTGATTTGAATTAAAATCCCCCCCCCCAAGAACAAATTACATATAAAGGCTTCGAAATGTCTTCGGAAATTTTTTTTAAAGATCCATCCAGTGACCTTGATTTAATAATACTGATTTCTATGAAACAATAATATTGGAAGATAATTCATGATGCTTATAGAATGAAAGTAGCTATTTCAATATCTCTTATAGTTCTTAATCCTTTATGATGTTTAAAGTATTATTTTTTGGTTAAAAAAAATCTTTAGAAATAACTCGTATTTCAAATGCCCCATTTATTACACATCTAATACTCTCTTAATTAACTGAAATTATTCATTCATAATTTACTGGTATACATATTATATTACCACTAAGGCTCATAGGGCCCCCTTACTTTCAAAATGATACCAAATGGCATCATGAGCATAGATAAATTTAAATAAAGTGGAGAAAAACCATATCCGAAAGGAAACAATTTAATTTGGGGGGGGGGGGGGAGGGGAAGGGCTTTGATGTGAAACCTTTGCTTAACATTGTTTACTACTAATGATAAGTAGACGACAGTAATTATAAGCAGCTAATGATAAACAGACGGCAGTATTAAGATATAAAAAGATCTAAGTTATAGTAATGTTACTAAAAAAGAAAATGCCATTTCCATCATGTATAATATACAAGATGTCCAATCCATTTGTGACTCAATATCTAATCTCTAAACCATGAGAGATAAGCATATAGTTTAAATGGAAAATTCTTAAACTATAAAAAATGTCTTATAATATATTTAGTTATTAAACGTATTACTGAAAATATTAGAAAGTCGGCCTCAGAAAAAAAAATCATTCAAAGATTCCGATTCTCAGAAATGATCGTTGATGAGTTTAAAATAATGAAATTCAAAACTCTGCCAGTTTTATTCGCAAAAGAATGCAATTTTTATAAAATTTAAAATATACTAGAATTTTTTTTATCATAATCTATGCACAAAATATTTTATTTACTAACAATTTCCCCTATTAAAAAAATCAGTAGTTTTAGGAAAAGGACGCACTTTAAAAACTTTTAATCTTTGGTTACTTGTGAAGTCAGATTTTAATCCAACAGACTTTAAAGAAACACTTTAAAAGCATACTTTAAATATAAACCTACTTATTCTGGAAAAATAAAATATGATAACAGGCTTTCATCATAAGAAACAGAAGAAAAATTCAGAATATTCTTTATAAGTGAAACATATTGCTGTAAAATAATTTTAAAAATACTTTAAAAATTAATTTAAGATATGTATTAATTAGCTGTTCAGCAAATAAATTACTGTCATTGAAAGGATTATTTTGAATTTTAAGAAGATGCAAAATTCATTTTCATGCTGTATTTTTTTTCGGAATTTAAGCAGAATAATGCAAAAATTCATTTACTTTTTAATTTAAAAATTTATTTTAAATTTATTAGCTGTATTTTAAGCTGAATGTGTTAACTGTATTAGCTAAATTTGTTAACTATAGGTCTAGCGGTCTGTTTTTAGAGCACCACCACTATACAATTATTTGTAATATTTAGCAAAAATTATGTTTTTTACTTCCTGCAATAACTCTTCTCTATGAAATAAAAAACCCTTGTCATGATTCCAGTATTTTTATAATATTTTATTTGTGTAAAAATTAAGCTTTTGAATATTATTTATATATTTTATCTTAAAGAGACCAATCTGAAATTATTAATTATATCTGAAATTATTTATAACTATCTGAAATTTTCATTCTGTTTTCTCTCCGCGATATTTTAACTGCTTATCTTATTGATATTTATTTAATTTATTATTGTATGCGAATACATTTAACAGTTTCATATCTTTAGACTTTTTTTTTCATTCTTTTACCCATTTTATTTTTCCCATTTTGCTTTTAATTTACAGTTTGTTTCTGCTGGCCGGAAAAAAATTGATTGTTAATTTGTGACTTTCTAAACTTAAGCGAATTTATTCATTACAAAATAATTACATAAGTGGTTTGTTTCATTATCATTTCTGCCCTTACACAACGTCTTAACCTCTCAGTTTCTTCATTAAATAGCTAGACCTTAGATACGGGATGTTAAACCATTCCGGATGTTTTCATCTCAACTTTTTCTTGATTCCCGCAGTATGCCCTTTTTTTGTTTCGTAGTATAATAAATAAAACCAAACACGCAATATTGATTTCATTCTTCCGATCAATTATTTTTTCTTTCTTTCCTCTTTTGATCGAAACATTGTATACCCAATTTCTTCTATTTAAATCATTACGTTTTTGAGCTATCTCATTTGAATATAAATGAATATAGGTGGGGGTGGAACCTGTGGGAGTGGTCTCTCAAAAAATGTTCTAGAATACACTCTAATACACTTGTCATGGCAGAGAACGCTTTGTATAGTTACAAATATGGCGAGCTATTTGGCGATTAATCCTGGCATGTCTTAATAGTGTTTAAAAATCGAATTTGTGTTTTAGACACGTTTTTCTCAACCGATTGAAAAAAACATTTGACACAAGACTGCATTTGTAGTTAGTTACACACTCTGATACCAAATTTGATATATTTAAGTCATTGTGTTTTTGAATTATCAGGCTAACATATTTCTGAAAATGCAGCCTGACAGACAGTCAACACGAAATAGGATTTTGTTTAAAATTTTACAGGTGTCTACATTTTAGATGTTAAATCTATGTATTGATTTTATCGTAACTCTCTTCATTTTGAAATCATCGTGTTAACTTATATACGAACAGCCAGTCAAAAGGATTTCCTCTGAATATATTTTACCTAAAATTTGACAGAAATCTGAAAATTTGGCGTAAAGACCGTATGCCAAATTTCAACCATCTAACTCAAATCGTTTTTGAGTTATCGTTGTCATAAACAGACAAACGGACTCACATTTTATAAAAATGTGTTTTTCAAAATCAGGGAGATCTAAAACGAGGAGATTCATGAAAATCTCGAGTTCGAATACTATATTTCTATACTTTCTCTATGCTACATATACCAGATAGTAAAATGATGGAATTAATTGAAGAATCTAAAATTTTATGCACATATATAATCTATGATAGAAGTAAATCTTTCTATTGTAGCTCTATTGTTTCCTATTTTGAAGGACCATAATTAGAATGAGTCGATTGTCTATCAAACGCCTTTTCTTTGATATTTTCTAATAGATTAAGTTGTCCGAGGTAGCTCATCTTTCGCTGTTTGGTTTCGATTTGAGAAAGTTTCAAATCTTTTGTGTACATCTACGATTATGATGATAACACCAAATGCAAAATTTAATTTATCTAATTCTTCTGTTAGAATTATCAGTTTTATTGACATATAACTCCAAAAATGAGATTTTAGGATTTGAGGTGATATAAAACGTGAATATTCTTTAAAATATTTAAGTCTATATAGTCTAAATTAAAAAAAAATCTATGCATATTTCGTATAAAAGAAAGCAAACAAATATGCAGTTTGTATTCCTGATCGTTAGAAAATGAATAAATTTAAATTATTCCTGGACGCTTACTTAATAAGGATATTAGTTAAGGCCTCTAGGAGTTCAAAGAATATCATTTAAATTTCCTTATTTTTGTCAAAATCTCCCGTCTGTCAATTTAAATTAGTTGCATAAATTTATTATGGTAACTATAGAATATTATTCGATAGAAAAAGCATAAGACAATAGTACAATAGCTTATTAACTTGCATGTGCACAATTATGTGATCTTTTGAATTGATTTGAAATTTTCATTAAGAAACGAAGCGACTTTGCAGTGCTATAAATTTGTTTTACAAAAAAGTAAAACTGAGGTCGAAAGCAGATACTAGATATCAACTCTTTTCAGACTTTTTTATTAAAAAAACATGAGTTTGTTGATTATACATCAGTATTCGAAATACACTTAGGATAAATATTTGGTAAAAAAAAAATAAGCATTCACATATGATTAAAATTAAAGAAATTATAAAACATGATGCAATTTCAAATACGTGTTACTTAATAGACTGCAGTCCATATTAACTCGCAGATTAATAACTGCAGAAAAAGATACTTTTTTTATATTTTCTACTGTGATGATGTTCACTGATGTGGTCAATGAATTCTGAAATAAAATAAGAAATCGTCAATGAGATATGTTACTACAGAATACTTAGAAATTTAAAACTTTAATATTTAGAAATATGTATAAATAAAAATTAAATTCGTTAATAGTTTTTATGCTGTATAAATCGAAACTTAGTAGATTTTCTTCAAATTTTCTTCGTGCGTATTTGAAGAGTAAAGAAAATATTGGTTAATTATTCCTCACAATTAATTCAACAGCTAGATATTTTGTTAATAAATCGCATGAACCTATTTTCATTGAGCCAGGTGTATAATATTTATTATAAGAATCCAGTGAAATCATACCATATTCAAGAAATCTTATTTGAAGAAGACAGAAATGAATAATTTGAACTTGGCAACTACCTACAATGAAAAACAAATTCTGTTTTATCCAAAACATTTGTTTATTTTAGGTTCTATAGGTTTATAACCTATCCTTAACTTCCTTATAGATTTTGCATGGAAATTTTCTTACTTTTTATGGTTAATATTCCAAGCTACTTTATTGTTTTGATTGCTAACATAAATTCTGTTATACAAAATTTTATTTTGAAACGCATATTTCGCGATTGAAATTATCAACATTTAGTTAAATCAAAATGCTTTGCTAATTGTGTTATAAAACTGTGTTCACTCTCATAATTAAAAAAAATATATGAAACAGAATAAGAAAAATTATATTTATTAATTATTCGAAACTGCATATTTTTGATATGCTTGTTCATCCAAAAGTTAAAACTTAGAAATGAATGAGTAATTGGGCATTTAAAATTTCTCAACTAAAACATTTGATAATCAGAATTGGAATTATTTTTATTTAATGAAATATTCATATTATCTTAAATAGCGAGGTAATTTCAAAAAAAAAATATTGCCATATAAATTCTTAACTCTTTCAAAAAATACAATAATAAACTTAATTTTTAGTACTGCTCAGAAATACAAGCAACATAAAAAAGAGAGAAAGGAAAACTTACGAGCAAATATTTTTATGTATGATTTCATTTTTAGCCTTTGTAGCTACCTCCGCCGCCTCCATATCCTCCACCAATTGAATTTCCTCCACTGAAACCTCCAAATCCACCTTTTCCACCACTGACACCACCTCCATAACCTCCACTGGTGATCCCTCCAAATCCACCTTTTCCACCACTTCCTCCACTTCCGTATCCTCCACCACCAACATTTCCAAATCCACTTTTACTAGTGCTTCCACCACTGTATCTACTGCTGCCTATCCCACCAAATCCACCTTTTCCACCACTGCCTCCACTTCTATAATCTCCACTGCTGATCCCTCCAAATCCGCCTTTTCCCCCAAGTCCTCCACCTTCGTATCCACCACCACCAATATTTCCAAATCCACTTTTTCCCCCAAGTCCTCCACCTCCGTATCCACCACCACCAATATTTCCAAATCCTCCTTTTCCACTGCTTCCTCCACTTCCATATACTCCGCTACTGATGCCTTCAAATCCGTAGTCGGATCCACTTCCTATGCCAATGCCGCTACCACCTCCACCAACACTTCCAAGATGAGTTACGCTCAATCCAATAATTGCTACATTTTTTCTGTTGCCACCTCCACCTAAAAAAGAATATTTTAAAAATGAAATTTATATCTCCTGAAAGATTTTTCAAAATTTATTTTTTTTGTTTACTTACAAAATTAAGACTACTCAAAATCAATCGTTTTCATAATAATTAACTATAAGCTAGAATGTTAAAGTTGTTATAGCAAACAAGTAAAAAATACTTTAAAAATATTATTCAGACTTTTACTTTGCATACTAATTAAAACACAAGTGGAATTAGTAAATAGATATCAGATACCAAATGCAAAATAAATATCTATAGGCAAATATTGAAAGTTGCATTTGAAAATGTTTGTATTTTAAAGATGTCCTTCTTTTCCTGTATAAAGAAATTCCCTTTATCATTTAATCATATATGAAATGCACAAAAACAAGGAATTGAAATCATTAAAAAAATTCAACCTCGACGTTATGATTATATTTAGTTGTAAGCCTCCTAAAAACGGAAATAATTAATATATTACTATGTCTGCATGTATAAAAAAAACACTGTGAAAAAGACAAACTAAATTAGATATCTG
>JAPMOR010059703.1:296057-310924 GCA_026543865.1 Argiope aurantia
ATCGAGAAGTCTATTTACTTTTCTATCCCTGTATAGCTGAATAACATAACTGAAAATAAGGATAATGCTTATAAAGTCTCCTGAAAATTGTATTATAGAATTTATGTCTCGGCTTGCTTAGTTTAAAAATGGAAATAAAAAATGTTTGTGTTCCGTTTAAGGTATAAAAACTCCTTTCACTCTATAACGTTTTCTTTAAACAAATAAAAAGTCTTGAGTGAATTGAAATAATCAGTTGACCCTAATAGAGTAATGCTCACCTAACCTTAACATTTGTTTAAGATAAATATTATTCTATTTAAAAAGGATTTAAACAAACTAAAAAAAATCAGCTTTATTTGAAATAACGATTCCTGTACATAAAAACTTAAGGAACAAAGTCTATATTCATTGAGACTCAAGCATAAAAGCTGAAAGTGACCAAGTCAAATCAACAACTAACAAAAACAAAATTAGTCTGAATCTGTTATTCTTTTATCACTTCTTTTGCTTTGAAAAAGTTTTGCATACTTTACTGAAACAATAGAATGCTGAATGATTCAAAAATGTTTAGTATGCAGTATATCTTAAAAATAGCACACAAAAAAAACCCCTTTAGTGAATATATATTTACGCGCTTATATTGAAATTTCTCTTAATATTACACTTATAAGGTTAAGCATTCTTTCAGTAAAACAAGTCTAAAAATCTTTCTCAATTTGTTAAAAAATTTTTTTGATTAATAAATAAAATTAAAAAAAAAACTGGATGCGTCAAAGAAACAAAGTATCAAATGGATGGGAAAAGGCCAGTTTAATTGCGCTACTTAAGCTTCTATAAAAGAAAACAAAAGTTATAATGTGTTGAGTGTATAATTTCTCTTAAAAATATTATTAAGGTAAAAAAATCGTGTAATCCATAAGTGATTTTGGAGTGAATTTTTATACATGAAGTGAATATATATACATTTTTCTCTTCCAAATTTTAATTTCCTTTAATGTTTCCTAAATATATAAAAGTTCATCAGGTTAATCTTTTTAATAAAGAAATACATTACTTTCGTATCAGAAAAAGCAGATATCTCAGAAACATCTTTTATTTACTCTTATTTATATACTTAAAGCATTCTCCATTGTAATTTTTAAATCAATTTCAACCAAGAAATTAATAATAATCTGACTAAAATCTGTAACTGCTCTATGAATAAATGAACTGAAAAATGAACAAAAATCTAAAATTATGTGTTCTGTTTTTTTACTCAATTTTTTCCTCTCATCTACTTTAAACTTTATACGTAAAAAGGGGGAAAGCTAAGGTATAATATTAAATTATAAAAACGCAGCATCACATTAAAATAGTTGGAAACAATATTAACTTATCAGTTAAAGAAATGAAAGTCTAATGATGTGCCAAAAACGGAAATATCATAATTACCAATAATAAAATTTTTGATTTATTACTAAATGCTTGTTGCTAAATATATATTTCCGATGCAGAAGGTATCCACATTAATAATTTTCAAATAGCTAATTATCAAACCTTTAAAAGTAGGAATATAGTTCAAATAGAAAAATGCTTTAAATGACGTGAAATATTATATTTATGTTGTTCAGTCAGTTACAAATTTAAAAACTAAATTTTTGTGCAACTCCCCTCTTCTATTAACTATATTTACTAAAATATTATAGATACAGTAATATTTGAAACAAGAAACTGTTCTGCTCCCAAAATTAACAAAATCACGAAGTTTTCAATATAAATTTTTTAGACTGTTTTAAATAGTTGCTTCAAGTACGTTAGCGGACTCCTACATTACAGGAGACCATTGATTAGTCTAAAGTAATGAAATTCAAAACTTAATATTCGTCATTTTTTGGCAACAGAAGAATGCATCTTTTATTTTAGCTTGTTGAGAATATCTTATTAAATATGTTTACTGTGTCTAAGGGTATATATAAAAATTTAGGTTTCAGAATTTTTTTCAATGATACTTTTATTGATTTAAACAATATAAAGTATAATTATTTATTTTATTAATTTTTTTAATTAGATGTATATGCTATCTCTAATAGTTCATAAATTAATAATTCAAACAACATCAATAAATGTGATGCGCATTAAACTCCAAATACCCTAAAAAGTATACACACACATTATATATTATCTCAAGGGTAAAACATTTCGTCTTATTTCAATGTCTTAAAGACAAATGTCATTTCCAAATTTTGTTTAAAGTAAATGCTAGAAAAACATAAAGAAACTGGTGATTTACTTACCATAACCACCTGTATTTCCACCCAAAAAGCCTCCAAAGCTTCCAGATCCACCTTTTCCATTGCTGCCATATCCTCCACTATCAAAACTACCGAGGTTATATCCGCCTAGATCACCGAAACTTCCACCTCCGATTCCTCCACTTGTTCCTCCAAATCCATATTTCTTACCTCTTCCTCCTCCACCACCAAAACTTCCATAACCACCATAACCGCTGCTTCCGCTGCCTCCTCCATGGCCACCAAAATTTCCGAATCCACCTTTACTATTTCCACCTCCTTCTAAACTTCCATAGCCACCGTTGGATGCACCTCCAATGGACGTCTGAACCGGCACTGCAATCAAGAGAGATTTGCCTCCAGTTATTCCTCCAACGCCATCACTGCTTCCTCCATATCCACCACTTCCACCATAGTTTCCACCACTAAATCCACCGCCACCAATACTAATGCCACTGAGTCCTCCTCTGCCTAGACTGCTACCTCCTTTTCCGTATCCGGATCCTCCAAGTCCAATATGACTAACTCCACTAAATACTCCTTTACTGCCACCATACCCACCAAAATTACCACTACTTATGCCACCGCCACCATAACCAGTTGCAGATGCAAGGAGAATCACTGAGAAAAATAAAGTGCCACGAAATAATTTCTGAAATAAGAAAAAAAAATGCATTAGCTGACATCAAAATTTTATTATGATGTTTTTATAAAGTGCTCATATTATTTGAAATTAAATCTAAAAAATACATATCATTTTTTATCTGCAGTTTTTAAAAATTATTTTAAGAGCATTGACATAAAAAATCATTTTATATGAAGATTTGCTTTATTTATTTATTTTTTATTTTCAGGTTTTTGATACCAATTTTAAATTAAGTAAAATAAAAGACTTAAAATTTATATTTATTCGTTGATTACATAGTATAAAAATAAAAGAATTTAATCAATACATTAGCTTATAGTAACCGGTCGATGTACGGATATTAATAAAATTAGTGATATAGATACTTTAAAGTTTGCGCGAGTTTTGTTTGTAGTTTAAAGTTTCGAGAGTTTTGTAAAGTTTGATGGAAAAAAAATGAAACGAAGTCTCACACATGTGGCTATAGATAATAAATTTTCATAATATTGAAATGGAAGTGCTTACTTCCATGCAATTCTAAGTGAATCGAATATTTTGAACAGCTTTCGAATAGAACTTGTATGGTACAAACAACATATGGTACATTCGAATGGTACAAAACACATGTATATGATGAGCATACAAAAAATAAAAGAAGTATTCAATAAAAACAAATAAGGACTTTTAAAAGAAAAACGTTTTAAATAATTTCGTAGCCAATCTACATGCTGTTTTCACATTCAATAACATTAATATGAATATCTAAGATGGTAAATAACAATGTTTCGTGGCTGAAGAATTTATATCATCAGACATAATGTCAGCCGATTTCATCTAATTTGGTACATATCATCCGACATAAGACCTGTAACCGGAATGGTTCCGTGAATTACATACTTACGGCCTTTTACATAAACTGTTTTTGTTTACTCCTGATTTGTGTATTATTACCAAACATTATCCGTTATATGCAGATTATCTTTGTGTGTGGGATAGTATGTATTTATAGCGTTTCAGAAATTATTCATTTTTTTAAAACTTTTTAGTCATTTATTCTAATTTATCAATAATTTTCGACCAGGTCCGCTTTTTTCGTGTTACTGATGGCATTCTAATGTCAAACGATTCGCGTTATTTGAAACTATTACAAATGAACCAAAATTGAATTAAATTGTTCATTTGAAAATTTCGGGAAATGCATTATTTTTTACATCAAAAATAATATTAGAGTGCTCATCTTCCTGTAAAGGCATCTATATTTTAATGCCAAAACGTTATACAAATATTTAGAAGTAAACCTCACAATTATTTACACTGTAACATTTATGCGATTTCGAGAAATAAATAAATAAAAAACAATGAAAATATCTATAAATTACCAATAAAGATTCCAGAATCTAGCTGACACTGCATAAAAAAAATCACTTCGTTTGAAGATATATCTTATTTCAAAAGTCATGTTGAATAAAATGGTATACAGTTCATAAACTCATTATTCGAAGTTGGAAAAAAAAATATAATCAAAACATTCCTGAAGGCATCATTTTACCGGTGAAATTAAATAGAATAAACACTTTTAAATATTCGTAGCATTCCGGACATTATGCTGTATTTAATTATTACAAAATTTAAATTAGATGTTTGAATATCTAGAAAACAATTTTTGTCTTTCTTCTATTCAAGGTACAATGAAAATTTTGCTTTGCGATGGGACAAAATAACATGCTTTGCGATGACACAAAAAAAAACATGTTTTGCGATGAGACATAGAAACATATAAGCAATTATTTTTTGACTAATACTTTTGATGACAGAAATATAAGCAATATTTCAAAAGGAATTCAATCTTTGTAAAATACTGCCAATTCTTTCATGGTGTTATAGCATGTTCTGTAGTTTAGAAAAAGAGTAGCTCGGTTTACACCGCTTTTAATGTGTTTGTAAAATACTTTGTTTATCTATTTATCTGATTGATTTATTCTGGATGCAGTTTATTACTTTTTCAACGGATCGTTGCTATTTCTGAATTAAATGCCATCTGATAATGCAGTCTGGGATTTCTTCGATATATTTCTTGTTAATAACACAAAATATATAAAAGCTTGCTTTAAAAAATGCTGTTAAATTTTTGAAATTTAATGCGAAAAAATATTATTCTTCTTGAATTGAAGATTTTTTTTAATATAATTCAAAACTGAAGTACAGTTTTTATTCAAAATTTAATTCTTATGCATCAATTTTCTGATGAAGAAATTATTTAGTTTTAAGGGAAATATTTTAGATTTCAGTTCATTATATCGTTTAATATTTAGCATTCAGAAAATATTTGCGCATAATATTTCCTCAACATAAATCCTTGTACCATGCTTTTAAAAAATTCTTTTCTTTCAATGGAAGAAGAATTAAAATTTTTGGCAATAAATTAAGTTGGCGATTGTAAAGAATTTTTCATAAAATCTTTCCCGTAAATAATTATTGAATAAGAGAGCCATTGTATTTTCTTTATTCTTTGAAACAGGAAATTCGAGTTTTATTGAAAAGACAGAAGTTATTAAAATATGATTCAATTTCGTAAATAAATCATTTTTCATTTTCCTTGATTTATTAAAATAGACACAATCAAATTTTTAAAATAGAGCAACTGATAACTTGAAATAAAACTCTGTGGCATTTCTTTCTTCTTATGTGATTATTCAGTCTTCTGGAAAAGAATCTATTCTTCTAATATTTACTAAAAAATCTCATTAAATCTATTTTAAACTTTTAGTTCCCAAATTTACTTTTCTATTGAAATGGATAAAATGCATAGTTTTTTAAAAGAAAAAGAAAATATCAATGCTTTGTTATTTAATATAAGTTTTAAACGAGTTTTTTTTTATCATTTCGAGAATTAAAATGATCAATAAAATAACAATATTTTAGAAATAATTTTGATATTCTTACATTTTTGTCATAAGCAATTATACACCTATTTTTAAAGCTGTGAATAAAATATCAAATAAATCAAGAAGTAAAAGGAAATCCCATTGTGTGTAATTCTAGAAGAATTTTGTAATTATTTTCTCACATCAAAGTTTTTGTAACCGTACAGGATTTATACATTAAAAAATGCTTCTTCTTTATTTTCTACAGTTTTATCATGTCATAGAATAGTTCTTTGTGTATACTGATACAAGAAAATTAAAAATTTAATCATTATACTTTTAATTTTATATAATGATTATTCTTAAAATGATCCAAAATGAATATACACAGAAGTTGATATTAAATATTATGCTTTTTGGTCAAATAAAACTTAAAGTTTTCTAGAGAGGTTAAAAAAAACTTGTTATTTAAACATTGTTATTGAACGGAATTCTAAATAAAAATATATTTTATCTAGAATTTCTGCTTCAGTTTTAATTTCCAGATTCAATTCATATAAAAAATGCTTTCAGTGATGCCAAAATGCATTATTCGGACATTAACAATTAGTGATAAGTTTCAAACTAAGTGGATTAAACAGATATCTAATGTTACCAGGCTCATAGGGGATGGGGAAGACTACAAGCTGATCGATTAAAAATACTATTAACTTAGTTGCCAAATAATCAAACTTTTAAAAATTTCAAATTCATTGAATAATAAATTATTAACATTTTACTAATTATTTCACATTCCTAACTATTTCATTAAATTCACTTATTTATAAAAGTATTTAAAAACTCGAAATATATTCTTAAATATAACATTTTTAAACTTGAATAATACGTAGTCATTAGTAAAAAAGGAAGAAATAAAAAAAGACTCCATTTCCACATAGTTACTAAAATAAAAAATACAATTTAAAGGAAAGGATTGATTTATTCATTAAATTAAAACTTTAAGGAAATGTCAAACTAAATTGACTAGTTTATTAAAAGAGTGGTCTCATAATCTACACTGACTAAGGTCTCATGCTGATAATGTAATAAATACTTTGACATAGATTTTGTTCTCTTGCAAACGATAATCTTATTCAGTACAAATATTTCAGGAGTCTTCATAAAATATATTGTAGATTTTGTTCTCTTGCAAACGATAATCTTATTCAGTACAAATATTTCAGGAGTCTTCATAAAATATATTGTTTTCGCGAAAAAGTTATTTTCCTTCCATACCAGAGTTCAAGAATTTATACTGTGACACAGATTTTGTACTCTTGCAAACGATAAATTTTATTCACCTATGTTATTTAAGAACTCTTCATAAAATATAATGTTTTCTCGAAAAATTTATTTGCCTTTTATACTAAATTGCGGGAAATTATAATTAAATAAAAAGAAAAGATTTAATTAAAAAAAGATATTTTCGATTTCTTTTTCGATGCAGATTCGTTTACTATTAAGTACTTAATCATATCACATAAATTTTCGAATTTCCTTTCGCTCGAGATGTTAAGGATCATGAAGTACTCACCTTCTGGAAAGTCATGATGAAAATGGAAGTATCCAGCAAGGGAATGAAGAGTCAGTTATATAGAGACAGGAGACTAACCAATTAGGTCAACTGGTGTGAGCTGGGCCATTCACTTTTCACCTATTCTTTTGTAACTCGTAAAATCCGTGCGACAGTTTTGAAACGGAGGAAATAAAAACACTTCACAAATCTAGACGATTGTTTTTCGTTTCTAACATCGTCTAATTCAAAATTTAATTATTTTTCTTTTAACCATGAGAATGCTTTTTACCAAACACTTCAGTGCTATTTATTCCATTTTAGATTGGCATGTTTATATCGCTCGTCGAGTTTTGTTATAGAATGTGAGCTTTTAATTTTTTTTAAAGTATTTAAAAGCAGTTTCTATTTTTTCACTTAATGTATGTATTTTTGTTGATGGTAGTTTTTTTAGATGAATAATTTTGTCTTAATTATTCTATTAAGAAAAGGAAATTTTATATCATAGGTAGTTTAAAAATTACAGAATTCAAGGTCATGAAAATTATTTTGAAGAAATTGTAATTTATTTGAAATTATTAAGAAGGAAAATAGTTTAACCAGAGAGAATAGAAAAAGTATACTGTATGTGTTGACAATTTTAAAATCTTTACTAACTTTAGTAACTATAAGCAAAAGTCAGTGTTGCAATGATCATTATCTGGTTCGAAAATATGTTACTTTTTTGTGGTCTACTTACTTTCTGATGTCAAATAACAATTTACTTATTAAATCAGAATGAATGCTTTGTTTGAAGATTTCATTTGTACTTGTTCTTTTTGTCTTAAAACAAGGAAATGTATTTTAATAGTAGTGATTTTATAAAAACTAAACTAATTTTATTTGTTTTTATTTTGGTTTAGTTTAATCAAACGTAGTGGCTTATGAATAAATGCATTCGATTACACACAAG
This sequence comes from Argiope aurantia, assembly GCA_026543865.1. Lineage (NCBI taxonomy): Eukaryota > Metazoa > Arthropoda > Arachnida > Araneae > Araneidae > Argiope > Argiope aurantia. Next base: position 304,303 of record JAPMOR010059703.1, read on the forward strand.
GTCTATTTTGATATTTTTTTTTGGACGATGAAAATTTAGAACACACTTCAAATTTATCCTTTAAAAAAACACGAGGTTAGTTTAAGCTTACTTATAGTATTTTCATATAAGAATGAAATTGTTTATAAATGTGAAACGGAAGCATTTTGAAATGTTCTATAATTTGCAGTCCGTAGATCTATAAATGAATAATTTGATATTCGCAATTAATTATCATAATAAAATGTGAATCACGTTTATTGTGAAGAAAATTTCATAAGAAACTTTTTGTCCACCACCAAATTCTTAAAACGCAATTTACCTATAAAAATATAAGATTTTTCTTCAACAAATATCTGATGCCTGAAAAATAAGGGAATACGATAGCATTATTTATAAAAAAAAAACTATATACATATATATTTACAAGTAAATTTCGGTTATTGCCAGTCAAAAATTTAATCTATTATTTACTTATTTAAAATTTATTTTACTTAAATTTACTTACCTGTTATTTATTAAGGAAATAAGTAAATTGATAGCTGGTAAAGAATTTATTATTAATTTATTTACATTTTTTTCTGCTGTAATTCAAATTTAGCTTGTGCCGGTTTGATGATTGACAGTAGTTATTTTTGCTATGATTTTTTATTATAAGTATACCCCACACGACCCCGCATTCACTATTTAATCTTTATACTGGGGTCACAGCGATAAAATATAACTCTCTCCGTATCAGCAATTCGTTTTTTTAAATTCATTTAAGCGTATTCCGTTCTGTTTTCATATTTCTTTTGTTAATTCTCAGTAAAATTTGTCCATAACTTATTTTTTAGATATGGGATATTTCATTTGATCACTTGGAGGTGATAATAGGCATTTTTTTATTTGCTCTATAATTTTACAAAATTACTGCCATTAGCAACATATTTCAATTAAATGTTTATATGAGTATGTTTATGAAAAAAAATTATCAGAAAATTTTCATGCTCTAAAGAATCAAAAGAAAAACAAACAGAGAATAAATATATGAAATTATTAATAATTACGAAATTATTAATTTTGTAACAAAAGACCTAATATGAACTCATTGTGTTGCGATTTGCAGTAATAATGCTCCAACATCAACAACTCTTAATATTAAGCAATATTAAGACTAATAGAGATAATTAAAAATTTCTGCTCTTATTCCTTACAGTTTACTCCAATTGCACGAAAAAAAACTTGTTGCAAATAATATTCATGAAGAATTTCACAGTATATTACAAGATGTTGTTATTGTTATTAAATACATTAATACACTAGTCTAAACATTGTCATTTTTCAATATTCCATGATGAGATCAGTTCCGTACTTGAGACATTATTATTACATAGCGCAGTCAGATGGCAACATATATTGTAAAATCCATTCAATAATAAAATTTGGCTCGAAAAATTCAGATCAAATTTTAAAACAGGAAAGTTTAAGAATGAATTGAGAAATTGGTAAAAGGAACTAAGCGAAAATGACTTTGGCATAATTCTATGCCTTCCAGAATTTACTAAAAAATAATATAGATTCCTCATCAATTAAAAACAGAATTTCCTGTTATATGATAAAAATTGTGAAATCTTTTCGAAAAGTTTCGAAAAATTTCCAGATGATGAATTAGAGCAGATACGCATTCATCTTCGTTTGACATTTTAAAATGAAAAAGAATAATTAACTGATCTTTTACACCTCGCATTCAATTCAAGTCTCCAATAAACCAAAAAAAAATTGTTTATCCATTGGAAATGTGTATCCCAATTCGAAGAAATTAGTATTTTGATTCAGTTTACATTGACTAATTTAAGTAGAATTGTACTTCAAATATAATTGTCATTAAAGGAAAATATTCATTGGAACTAGAAGGTGATTTACAACTTTAGATTTCCAATTCAGATGTGAACCTCGAAACAATCATGAATTCTTTGCAAGTTGTTTTTGCTCTCGTGATGTAAAACTTTTTAAAAGTATTTTTCATTAAATAAATATTTATAAACACATGCATCAAAAAGACCAATTCTTCATAAAATTATGTGTTTTAGTATGTAATGTAATGAAGCAAAAATAAAATTGCAAATACCGGAAAGAAATTGTCTTTAACTACTTTGGGGATTTGAAAAATATCTAATGCCTATTCAGAGCTCGTCACAAAATTTTATACTAAATGGGGATTGGGAATGAAAATAATGTACTCACTAATGGATTAACATATTGAAGAATTTAAGATTATTTGTTTGGAAACTATTATAGAATAAACGTATTAAGCATACTTATTATTTTCCAATTAATTGTTATGAAATTATGAGCTTCAAAAAGGCAAGAGAAAAGAAAAGGAAAAAAAAAAAACTTCCGAAAAATTCTGTGACTAAAAACCAGCTCATGTTTCAGTAAAGAAAAAACAACAACACTTATATTTTCTTCAAGAACTGGACGATAACAAGCTTCTAGCTTTAAATAAGCAACAAATTTACAATATAACAGAAAATATATGTCTCACGATGAGGATGAAACAAATGTGAAATATTAATGAAGATTTCTAATGAATAACTGATACTTTCAGAATCTGAATTAAGATTTTAGTGAGCATATTGTTTCAAGATTATTTTCTCTATTGTTTAAATTCAATATCCATTTTATACAGAAAATGCATTAGTAACTCCTCTATTTTGTGAAAGTTCTAAATAAAAAAGTTTATAACAATTATATAATAAATTAAATTTTATTCCTAATATTTTCTCTAGGAAATCCTAACTTTAAAGTTCCTTGGAAATTATAACATTATGTAGGTGAGTGAATTCTTAAAAGTGATGTATGAAGAAAAACATTAAAAATGCTGAAATAGGAAGGCATGAAAATCATGCAAAATGTTCATGCAATTACAATTTGTGCATAGAGAAAAATCTATTATTAAAATTTTTACGATTATTTTCGCAATACATTTTTACTACGATTCAATTTTATTTACAGTCTTGCAAAAAAAGAAATTAGAGTTTTGCATTCAATTGAACCAGGTGGCAATGGTTTTTCATGATACTATAAAGATGAAATAAATTCTACAACTCGATTATTGGAACTATCTGCAGTAAAAAACGAACATCAGTAAAATGCAGTTTATGACATCATAGAACAGAACATCTAAGTGCTTTTGAAGTATAATTCCCGAGGTATAGACATATTCAAAGATACAATCTTTATTTCACTATATTTTGAAATTATGTCAATGCTGTATTCCTATTGTATAACTTCTGATTAGTATGTAAATTTCATGAATCACTGGATGAGGGACGGATACATTTGTACTAGATTATTTTTTACATTAGATGACCATTTTATTAGGAACAAAGCGTGTTCATCAACATGGTAACATCAACACTTTTATGCCTTCAAAAAATATTTTTGATGATGATGATTTTTCAAAAAATATTTTGATTTAATTTTAAGAATATTTTTCAAGAAACTAATATGAGTAAACTTTCATAAGGTGTGACTATTTTCTTGCACAGCATTACGAATGCGTAGATATTCTGCAACTCGAATATGCGGATGTGGAAGAAAGAGTATCAATTTACTTATAGATTTCACACTAAATTTTCCTCAATGGAAAATTATGTTTTTCGAATTTTCAGACAATTTTTGGTTTATTTTTTTGTTCGCAACGGAAATAAAAGATGTAAGCAGCCTAAAAAAAGTTCATAATATTTTTTTGTTCTAACAATACAATTTAATTTACTGTTTTAGTTGTTATTATTATTTATTCTTTTTGAATCATCTGCCTAATTAGGAAGTTAAATTAAGCATTACTTTTTTATTTGCTTAATTACACATTAAGCTATTGACCTTGCCTTCCATTTTAAGGTCTTCAGTCTTGTTTTTTAGTTTTAAGACATCTGATTCTCTAACTGAATCAAATGGCTTGTTTGTAATTTCATTAACACAGGTCAAATGATTTGTTTTCAACATTTTGATCTGGTTCATTGGCTCATACACAAAAACCTTTTTTAAAATTGAGATAACCTATATATAAATTTTACGGTTCGGTTTCGCTTTCCTGTTCAAAATAAATTAAAAATTCGAGGATGAGAACAAATTGAATCCTTTTGGGGTATTTTCATAAAGCCTTGTTTAAAAAAAATCATAAATAATTTTTGTCGAACGATTCTTATAATTGAGTTAATGGAAGTTCCGAGTTGGTGAGTTTCGTGTTGCCACTTCTGAAAGTTATATTCTCCTTTTCATTTTGTCTGACTGCGGTTTTCCTGTAATATATTTCATTCCAGAGCAGGAAAAATAGAGAAAAAATATTTACTGAATGCATTTCCTTCCTCAAATTTTTAGATTTAAAATGAATTATGGAAATTCATGCTGCTCTTCCCCGCTAAAGACTACTTCATGTATATTTTTTCTTCTGTTGATCTAGATTCAGATTTCTGAGAACTTAAGTGATCAGATGTTTTAATTTTACTAAAGAGTAAAAAAGCAAAAAATTGAGAAAAATTAAAAAAAATTATAATAAAAAAATTAATTACACAAAATAATCCAAAAATGAAGAAGATTCTATAATAAAATTAAGATTACTGAATTATCATTTTCTTCGATTAGAAAAGTTTAGAAAGAGAATCTTCAAAACATTATTTTTCAAAATATTAAAACTAGCTTATTTTTCTTCTTATATAAATGATTATCTGATGAATATTTTAACATTTTAACATTTTTACTTTACGGAGCAATCTATGGAATAATCATAGGAAGAGAATCAGTAATCAAAATTGTCCTGATGCATTGTAATTGTATCAGAACACTTTTCGAAAAAAAATTTGCGCCTTTTATTTATTTATATAGAATACGTTAGAAAGAAGATTATTCAACTTTTTTTCAAAATTCTAATCGATACAAATTTGTAATAAATGAATATAAGTAGGAATAAAATTTAAATTCTAAGTAAGTCTTAAAATTAATTATAAAATTTTTTAAATTAAAATGACACTTGGCATAATAACATGGAAAGGAAAATCTGAAATCAAAAATTTAAGACAAGATTAAGTGGATCAAAATATAAATGATTTAAGCTTATTAAAATCTTTTCAACAAATTTATGAACCTAGTCTTCTTATATTTAGTGATAATTTTGTAGAAAAAGGAATACTGAAGTCTAAATTTTTGAATTTTGCTGCCTCTCAACTATTCTCAAAGATATAACTCATTGAATTAAAACTTAAAACCGTTTTCCTAGAGATAGATTTATAAAATAGCTATGTTTGCAGTATAAAAGAAAGAAAATCCTCCTCTCATACTACTTTGCATGCTTTTATTTTCAAAATTTGTTAAAAGTGAAAATTAAAATTGTTAAACGATGCAAATGTCAAAAATAAATAAGTAAATAAATAATAAATTCTGAATCATTCTCAGGTTTGAGTTCCAAATTTCCTCATATCATTTGTCATGACTTGTCAATGTTTATTTATACAGTAAAAAGCAGCAAGAAAACTTTAAAATTGAACCATTTTTAATTAGACCAAATGGCAAAAAGCCATCATTTTTAAGAAAATTAAAAGATGTGGATGATGGATAATTAATTTTGTGAAGAATGTCTTTTAAAATGACACAGGAAGACTGAAAGCAACGGATGCGTTGCGAAATGAATTGTGGGCAATCTTTTAGAATGTGCTGAACTGACAATCGGCACTGTCATTCTGTACACTGAGTAGTGGGTTCTCCCAGCAACAAATGCCTGTGCGTGAGTCGAGTGTGACCTATTCTTAATCGAGAAAGAGTTGTATCATGCTTTCTATTAGATAAGTTTGGCCAATGATAAAAAATGTATTAAATTGAATGGAGCTTATTTGTATTCTTGAGATCCCATTCACTTTGCCACTTGGAATGGTGGTTGATTTTATCCTATTTTTTTATATCATTGAAAGGGACAGGACAGTTTGAAATAGTAGTGGCAGATTTTGCCAGATTGTCAGCTAGTTCATATCCCGACATGAGAGGGAACCCAGCAAAGAAGAATAGAGAATACTTGATATGTAAGATGTTCGTGCAGTTCGAGAATATTAAAGGCAAAAGGGTGATTTAAATGATGTAGCAATGTCAGTGACTGAAGGACACTTAACGAATCTGAATATATGATATAATCATCAGGAGGAGTATTAGAAAGTTGAGATAAAGCATGAAGAATAGTAGTGGCCTCGGCAGTAAAAACAGAGCATGATAGATGTTGAAACGAGAAAATGGAATTGATAAAAACACATGCAAATGAAGAATTTGAACCGTTTATAAAAATAGGATTAAAATTCATATATTCTTCCCTATGAAGCAATGGTTAATGAAGGAATCTAGTATGAAAATCTAAATCCCTGCATCGTTTGTCAGAAATTTGACCCCAAAATTTTGTTTTTCTATTTTACCTGAAAAAATATATTTGGCATCATGCATGCCCATCTTGCAGTTATGAATAAAAACTATGAAAACATTTTTGTTTGCTTTTTTTGTCTACTCACACTACGCAGATTATCTGTTATAATAGTATCGGTAAATCTGTAAATTCTTTGCAACAAAGATTGTGTAATCCAAAACTTTACTATAATAAACTTTCAGCTTTGGACTGTTCTTC
>JAPMOR010059716.1:0-13322 GCA_026543865.1 Argiope aurantia
CCTCTTCCGGGTTAGTGTCGCCAGATTTGAAACGGGAAAACCATTTCTGATTGTAACCTCAGTGAAAAGTTCGTTGAGATCGCGAAATGGCTGCACTGCATTCCATCCTTTCTCAAAGCATAATACGAGTATGATTATAGACACGCATTTTTATAATCTAAAAGTAAAAGAATATTTTCATTCATGAATTTCATTCATAATTCTGCAAATATTTACTTCGTTTAGATATTTATAGAACCGCACTAATGTTAATAACCATTAGATTTTAAGAAACAAAAATGAAGAATACAATATTTTAAAATATTATTTTAAGAATATTTCTTTATTCTGTTAGCGTAATTCAAATTTAAAAGCAGTAATATAAAACAGTAGCCCATAAAACCGAGTAATTCTACTATGTATGTAGTACACACACATACATACACACGCACGCACACACACACACACACAAACCACACACACACACACATACACACACACACACACACACACACAAACCACACACATACACACACACACACACACACACACACACACACAATGACCAATCCAGAGCAGGTGTAGGTTATCATATATCGCTCTCAGAAACATGCATCCGATTACCAGTGGACTGTTAACACTAGTCAGTCAAATCTTCAATTCCATATTTTTTAAGTCAGAAGAAGTTATTTATATCTGAAAATTGACTATATTTTTTTAACTGCTATTATAGGTGTCATGGCCGCCGGAGGTGACGTCATAGTACTGGAAGGTAACATGCATGTATTTTAAATACATTTTGCTTTCTTTTTCAGATACAATTTTTATGAATAAAATTAAAGAAAACGATTTCCATTAATGGTAAAATTTAAAATCATAAATATGAAAGATATAAAAATCAATTTATAAAGTCACAAGGAATTTCAATTGCAATGTTAAACATTTCTTTTAAATACATATATAATCATAAAATTGTAGCTGCGAGATTTCGCAGCATGTCAGAAGTAACTGTGTAGGTCATTTAAACATGTAGTTAAACTTCACTTTTCTAATAAAGATGATGAGCATGATTGATTTAACATCAACAGAAAACGGTTTTAAATAGCTAAAGCAAAATCTAAATTAAAGCAAATTCTAAATAAAGTTTCAATGTAAGAACAAGAATGATATATCTTGAAAAATCATGAAGTACGAGGTTAACGAATATTAAAATCTCCAAAAGATTAGCTAAAAAAATTTAAAAACTAATGAAGAACAAACTCCTATGTAGTTTTAGTTAAGATTCTGATGTCGGAATAAGAATTGAATGTCCCGAAAAATTATGGAGCAAAAAATGAATGATGATTACGAACTGCAAAAATATTTTTCTTCCATCAAGGATAATACTTACACGGTACATTAGATGCAACATTTGAAGTGGAGTTTTACAGAGCAAATTTTATGGTAGTGTGAATTAATCTTGATGCTCCTGTGCAATGTGTTATGCTAATTTAATTTGTTATTCCAATGTGCATCGTGAGAATGAAAAATAATGCAATCTCGCTTCACAGCTTAAGATGCTTGAAATAGAATGATGCTGTTGGATATGGGGCCTAGTGGATCATTAATTTCAAATGGCCTTTTCAATAATTTATTTTTGGAAGTTACTTGAAATTATATAAACTATGTACGGTAAATTTACTTTGGGAGCAAATTATTAGGCTACTCCAGAGCCTTGCAATCTTACATTCCGTTGCCTGCCACACAAAGGGAGGCTCACATCAATTACAAAAACGACAGCGCCATCTGGAGGAACAAAATTCTGTAACAAATGCGTAACATAGGCAGTGAAATTCATCACATGATTTAAATTACTCTTTAATGAAAATTGAGTTATGATAGCATCATGTCAATTTCTTCTTGCCGCTTTGAACTGGAATGAGATTTTTTCAACATATAGGATAATTATTGGGTTGTTCGGAAAGTAATTTCGTTTTTTCCCGACAGAGGATTTAATTGTATTTTTTTGCACCCAACTTCACATTTAAGCCGTATCATTTTTATATGCTTTGAGAGCTCATATAGCAAGGCTTGTGTGTGAAAAATTCCAATGAATTCTACGCAGTAGTTTTTGGTTGGTGCCCTTTTAAATATGGAGAGCGATAAGCAGCATTTTCGACATATCTTACTGTTTTACTACAGAAAGGGTAAAAATGCTGTTCAAGCCAGAAAGAAATGGACCGATGTGTATGGAGAAGGTTTGTTGACAGTACGCCAGTGCCAGAACTGGTTCGCTAAATTTTTTAAACGGTAAAACCTTCACCTCAAATGAGGAGGTCAAAAACCATCTCGATCCGTTTTTTGGCAGCAAAGACCAAAACATTTTATGAGCGTGGAATGATGCTACTACCAGAAAGATGGCAAAAGGTGTTGGACCAGAACGGCCAATATATAATTTAATAAAGTATTTGTTTATTATACGAAAACTGTCTTTCATTTCCACACACACACACACAAAAAAAACGAAATTACTTTCCGGACAGCCCAATAGGATATTTAAAAACTAGACATCATTCAATCAGTGAATATTACTAGAGTATTAGTCAAAAATAGATTTTAATGAATGATCATTAATAGAATATACATTCAAAGATTGAATTTAATGAATGAACATTAATAGAATATTCAATCAAAACTAGAATTTAATCAATGTACCTAAACAGAATTTTATTGCACAGCTGATTCGCCTTTGTTGATCCAGAATCATAGCTCTACGCATTGAACTGAACGAACTCGATTCCAATGTAAATACAGACTATGTAAAATACAGATTCTATGTAAAATACAGACGATTAAATTAATTTTAAACATTAATCTATTTTTAAAATACCCTTTTTAAATAAAAAATATTTTATTTAAAAAAAATAAAATATAAAAATTATTAATGTTTTACTCTCTCTCTATATACTATATGTATTCTTTTAGCTGGGTACATCCAGTGTTTATGGTTGGCAAAATTGGAGGAAATGAGTGATCTTGCGCCAAAAATTCTGGAAGTAGCTCTTTGTATACAGAGAAAATATGGAAACACAGAAACGCGATTCGGCAGATCGATAAGGAATCAAATAGGTAAAAAAAAAATCTACTCGATTTATTTTGAGTATATATGAATATTTACAGAAAATAAAATGTTCTTGCAAATGGGCATGACTTGTGAAACCAACTTTTAACTTTTAGATTTAAGAGTTATTTTGAAATTTAGTTAAAGGGATGATTATTGTCCCTATCTTACAACTTTCACACAAATTCAGTGTAAAATGTTTGATTTGCAATAAGGGATTTTAAGGCAACTCTAATAAACAATGCACAATCTAGTCCTGATTATTTTTGATAGACCCTCTTTTGATTTCTAAAGAAATTTTGTAGCACTTTAAAAGTAGCATAAAAAAGAACAGATTATGATACGCAAATGAGATTTGCATTAAAAACGTTATTAAAAAGGCGGATATTTTACAGCAAATAAAAAAGGTTCAAGGCGTCTCCTATAGATACCAATAGAAGGAACCAACTTTGGGATACAGATGAGGAAGTCACTGAACGAATGCTACCTGTAATTAGACAATGTAGTTTTATAAAATGTATAATTTGATTGAATCAGCAAATTGTTGAAATAGATGACACAGCACAGCAGTTAAATGTTTTTAAATGAATGCTCATTATATAGTTCAGGAAAGTGCATTCATGGTAGCGCTGTTTATCAATGATGTTTTTGTATTACTTTATTTTTTATACATTTTTTTTCAAATATCAAGGTCTCGTGCAGTAGATGCAGAATGGAGGGCTCAATAACTAATAACGATGCTTTGTTCTACACAAAAACATGAACACAGCAGGCACACACACAAAGAAAATCCTAAAGAGTACAAATTTTGTGTACACTTTTTTTTTGCAGTAAATAGCAGCGCAAAAGTTTCAAATCCCTAATAAATAATCAAAACAGCAGAAACGCTAAAAATGCAATGGCTCAACTATTCTCTTGCGTTCAACTCAGGAGATAAGTAGGGAGTCAAAATCGACTGACTCACTACTTACTGAATACTCGACTGTGTACAACTTTGTCTCCTGGCTTTTAATAATTTTCCTGGCAGAACTAAAAAGATCTCGGAAAACATCGTAACTTCACTTCTAATCGATATATCATCAAGGTTATTTCTGGAATTTTCGATTTTGTCACCTAACTATTCAAATTAGCCGCCAAATGGTCCTCAAATTTTATGCCATAGTCGGAGGTCACTGATCTGTCATCCATTAAAGCTATGCGTAAAACTATATTCCTTACCTTTAAAGTAAACCATCATTACAATTTGTAAAATTATTTTTATAAAAGCATAAGCCTCCACATTACTTCAAACCGCAATTGAATTTTTTTCAATTCCTACTATTAGTTCACACTCTCCCTATATATATATATATATATATTTATATATCTTGTTCAAATTCTCAATCGTTAATAAAATACTTTTTATTCATCCACTCAAGTTCAAATACATTTTTTTAACTTGTAGTGGATGACACTTGATGTTAATACAGTTTTTTTCAAATATTAATTCACTAATTAAATTTAATTAATTCCGTCTACCATTTTTCCCAAACCCGATATTATCGCCAAAAGGTAGCTTTGCGCCAATAACCAAAAGTTACTTTTCATTATGAAGGCGCCAAAGGATTGGCACATTCTTGCCAATCCTTTGGCGCATTTTCGTGAGCGTTGATAGGTCGATGGGAAAATCCCGAAGTACTTTTCGAAGTAAATTGTAAGTTTCTCAAAGTTTTTTTTTTTTTTTTCCGCTTGTCGAAGTTTTAGAAATTTTATGGTTACAATAAAAAACAGTCAATAGGTTCTATTAAATAATGCCTTCAATTTTATCTGAAAATTTTTATACTTATGTTTTTTTATAATTATTTAATAAAAAGTAACTAAAATAAAAATTGTCTTTGTTGACCTATGTAGGAATTGAATTAAAATTTTGTTTTATATTACTTGTTGTATATTTGGAAAGAATTTGAAAAAGCAAGAGAAAAAAATAGTTTATCAAATTTGATATTGTAAAGAAATTTTTTATTCTTTATCTATTTCTAAAATACTAAAAAAAATCTCTTATTTTTCAGCATCTCTGTGGAGCCTTACTTAACCAGAAGAGGAAATAAAATTATTCATTTGTTGATTCTAAGGGCTTTTAGCCATTCACAAATAATATTTCTATGAAATATCTCGCTTTTGTGCTGGAGTTTAAATCTTCTTTGGATTTTAGATCAATTTCTAGTCAGCTAACTCGTCATCTGACCATGGTTCAAAATTACGAGGTCTGTCCCAAAATAGCCCTAGTGTTGCTTCAAAACGGGACATTAATATAACCAAACCAAACCAAAACTAGTCAGCTACCAAAAAAAAAGTGTCATGTTTTAACCAAAGTGTCACTAGTTATCATTCTAGTTTTATATTATATTTCTAAAAACATATAAAAAAGAATTGCATAAATAACTTTCTTTAGGCATCTCCTGCGGGGACATCAAATGCTTTTTTGTCGGCTGCAAGACGACCCATTTCGTCCTCATTGGCGATGTTGTGAGCGACTCCTTCCATGCAGCCTCTCAGTGCGGCAGCAACGAAGTGGTCGTTTCACGAGAATTTTGGAAAGCCGTCATTCAGATAGAAGACTATAAATACCAGACTCTGCCCGATGAATATGTCACGGTGAGCTTTACATCTTCTATACAAAGAAAAACTTTTGTAATCTTCAAATAATTTGAACTCGAGATCTTGATGTACCTTAAAGTTTCAGATCTCCTTGAAATGGAAAGACACATTTAAAGCCAGAAGGCGCAGTTTCCCCCAAACTTTCTCGCATACTCTCTAATAAACTTGTCAAGCCAGAGAACGCCTTACGTGGCATTAGCTTACAATAGTTACGAAATATTAATCTTTGGCGTGAATTTAGCATTTTTACGGAATCTATCGCTTGTACCTTGGCGAGTTTTTTTTTCTTTTGGCGATTTATTTCTGGCATACGGTTAACTGTAATTGTAAAGAATGAAATTTGTGAATGATACGTTTTTCCCATCTGAAACAAACATTTGATACAAAACTGCACTTATAGTCATAAAATCTCATACCAAACTAAGTATATAAGACTTTGCCAAACATCTTAAGTCATATTTTGATCTCTCACATTTACATGTTTCTAAAAGTACAGACCCACAGACTGTCAACCCTTTGTTGGATTTAACTCAGAATTTGATAGGTGTCTATATTATAGATGTTAATATCTGTACTGAATCTTATCTAACTGGCTCTCTTCGTTTTGCAACTATCGTGCAATCTTATATTCAAACAACTGGACAGACAACTAATGGATTTTATAAGAATCTGCAAATTTGGTGCAAAGACCGTATACGAAATTTCATCCATCTAGCTCAAAGCGTTTTAGATTTATCTTTGTCACTGTTAGACAGGCGGACATTTTCCGAAAAGAGGCTCAGAGGCGTCTAAACGTAAAGATTCGTCAAAATCTCGTTTTCGAAATTTTTTGACAACTACAATATGCTCTCTCTACTACATATACTAGAAAATAAAAATGTTTGTCTGTGAACACGATAAATCAAAAACATTTTAAGTCGATTGACTGAAATTTCGTATGAAGTCTTTATAGCAAATTTTGAACGAAATCCATTCATTTGAAATTTGTCTGGCTTCCTGAGATAAGTGAACATAATAACGACAAAATTGAAACACCTAACTAAATAAAATCTTGTACTCAAATAGCATTTAAAATGTAACTTTGGAATAAATTTTGAATCAATTTAGGCCGATCATCTGTCCGCCTGTACTTTCGCATACATGTAAAAGCGATAACTCTAAAAAGCAATGACGTTTTTGAATTGTTATGTTAACAACGAATGTTCGCGAACAAACAAACAGACAGACTTCTCAACGACAGATTTCAGCTGATATTTGAAGCAGATTTATAGCATTCGGTTAAAGATCACATACGAAATTGCTTTCATCTAGCTCAATCCGTTTTTGTGATATCGCATTTACTAGGCAAACAACAAAATTCCATAAAAAAAACTGCGGACTCAGAGAAGTCTGGGCTATGGATATTCATTAAAATACACTGGTGTGCAAAACTTAAGCAACAGGTATGTTTTTTGCCATAACTTCACGAGAAATCGTCTGAGAGACATGAAATTCAGAAATGAGATACAGCATTTTGTTCTGAAAGAATGGGATGAAACCATGTCCCGACCTCTCTTCAAATCAACTGGCGTTGGGAATCGCTTGTAACATCACGGAAAGAGACCGTTTCGGTGGTCCTGGAGTTGTCGTCTGGGGAGGCATTATGATGAACGGGCGGACTGAGCTCCACGTTTTCGACAGAGGTTCTGTAACTGGAGATCGCTATTGTCAGGAGGTGATCCTTCCCCATGTGCGTCTGTTCCGAGGTGCCATTGGATCAGACTTCGTTTTTATGGATGACAATGCATGGCCACACAGGACTCATGCTGTTCAGGAGCTCCTGGAAAGTGAAGATATCACTCGAATGGATTGGCCGGCGTGCTCCCCTGATTTAAATCCGATAGAACATGTGTGGGATGCTTTGGGGAGATGCCTTGCGGAACGATTACATCCTCCTGGGAACACCCGACAACTTAAACAGATGCTGATTGAGGAATGGGCACTCTTACCTCAAGAACTGTTGGACAATCTGGTGCTGAGTATGGGGAGACGGTGCGAAGCAACCATTGCAGTAAGGGGAGGGCATATCCCATACTAAGGAACATCTGCTTGCTGTTCTTCCTCTTGGACAGACAATCATGTGTAACGATACTATGAGTTCAATAAAACTTTTTTTTTGTTTGATTCCATATTGTATGCATTGTATTCATTTCTGCGCAACTATGCTTTCGTCTTTCTTTCAGATCAAAATTCTGTATTTCATTTCTGAATTTCATGTCTCTCAGATGATTTCTCGTGAAGTTATGGCAAAAAGCATACTTGTTGCTTAAGTTTTGCACACCAGTGTATTATTGCTCAACAATTTAACGATTAGATACTTTCTCTTTATAAATCTCCTACATATAAGAAGTCCTACTCCTATGTATAACAAGAAATGATCAATTTTACATTAATATTTACAAAATGGGATTTTAAGTAAAGGTGTAAATTTTTGACCGTAAATTGTTTCTATTAAATTCTTCAACGAATATCTTCATTCCTTAAATGACACATTTTTGTTGTATTTTTAGATTTACTCAGTGGATAAAAATAGCGATGTATCGGCTGATCCTGAAGTAGTGGGGAGTAAATCGTCGTCCAGTGAGCATACTCTCAGTGGTAAGTTTCCGTTCTTTTTTTGAAAGAGCAAGTTTTACATATATTTCATATCTCAGATCCGACAGAAATGTTTAGTATTAAACAAGAACGTAAGATGAGTGCATGCTTTTTCACATCAATTCTACTGAAAACTGAAAGCATTAATGAGCATTAAATATTTCTGACATGGAGATGTAAATACATTGTTTAGCATAATGCTAAGTAGGTCTTTGATTTCAAGAACCACATTTCGATTTTCCTACTCTAACGTACACGGTGCACGTAAGACAAGTAAGTGCATCAGTGAGTTCAAAAAAACAGAACTGCTGAACTCCAACAAATATCAGCACATAGGAAGAGAGAATTCTAATATTGGCAAATAACTTTATCTGATGGCCAATGATGAGTTGCCCAAATGAAAAGTGGACAAGTTGAGCGAAAAGAATACCTTTATTGGAAATCAAACGAAATTGCCAAGGACGTTGTAAACATGTCCCAATGTTAGGTAACAAGTATTTGCCTTTGTTGTAGAAGGATGGTGATTGATTCTTGAGAAAGTCCTGCACAGATTGCTTCACTTCGTGGTCCGAATGGAAACTTGTCCCCTGTAATCCTCTCTTAAATGACCCAAAGATGTGGAAGTTATAGGGTAACAAATCCGGACTGCGGATGTTCCAACATTTCCCTACGGAATTTTTTAAAGATCGTCCAAGCTTCACGGGAGTCGTGTGGGCCGGTATTGTCACGGAAAAGGATCACTTGTTATGTGAAAAAGCCCAACCGTTTGCTTTTGATTGATTTCCTTAGTTTAGTCAGAGTGCTGCATTATTGTGTAGAATTGATCGTGTTCCTTTGGAGCACGAAATAAGTCGAATGGTCTATGGTAGTAGAAGAATCGAAAATCGCATTACCGAGCATTGTTCCGATCTGAACGCATCCATGTATAGCACGTCTTTACTTTCTATCGATTTCCTCCACCATGAATAGCTTTCACTGCTGAACGCAATATGCAGTGCACACCTCCTACCACTCTTTATATATATATATTTCGGCGAGGCTGCTAGCTGCAGTTTTGCTTTCATTTGAACAACTCTTATAATATTGGGAATTATTACTGTGAGAATTCTCTGTTTATGTGTGTGGAAATCTGCGATTAATCGCATCGAGCTCTCCTATGAATCAAATAAAACTTGCGTTCACTGGTCAATTAAGGTACAGCATGAATGGGAGATATGAATCGGAAGAAGAACGTTACCAACTCCGACCTCTGGTTGTGTTTTTAATCAACACTATTCAAAAACTGATAGCCTGATGTGATTGTGAGTATTAAACTACTGGATGAGATCGGGAACTCTTCTCTTGGCTATTCTTCTATTTTTTTTCTCCGCTTGGAACACAATTGTGGACTAGTTTTTCCCCACAGTCACCCAGGAGGGCAACTTTTCTCCATACATTAAAAACTAAGTAAATTTCAACATTAGATGATACATAGTTGCTCCGGGTCACTTCGACCAACGAAAGATACTTCACTTCTTTTGACTCTTGAGTCCTTGATGCATGGGCAAATGAAATTAGAACCACCTCAAGTCTTGGTATTAATACAGTGATGTCCTTTGGTAAAGATTGCAAGTTACTGTTTCAGTAAGCACCAACTTGCACTGTCACTTGTTTGGTCTCAGCAAAGTCTGTCCAAGAATTTTTTTGACGCGCTGATGCAATTTGATCTTGAAAGACAGTAGTGGTATGGTGTGGTATTTTGATGTTTCTACTTAATTACAGACAATATTATGTATGCGTTCCTACAAATTCTATTAACATAACGGTGTTAACAATGGATTGGCAACTGGTAAGCTGCGTTATTAACATCATAGTTTTTTGTCACTATAGTTTCAGTTTTCAGGGTTTATACAAAACCTATTTATTACCTGAAACCTCTTTTACTTATATAGAAATTTCACATCCTCAAATCTCTAATTTTGAATGATTTAGACTGTAATCATAATGGCTGAGGTAAAAAGAAAGCATACTGTTGTCTTCACTTTCATTCTCCTTTTCAGCATTAGAATTTCTGTATTTATACCTAAAACGATCATCCACTACCAAATTGATCTAATTAAAATAGGTTTAGGTACAGAAATAAAAGGAGTTAATGTGAAAAAAAGAAGGAGTATCCTTATCTAGGAGGTTATAATATCAGAGACAATCGTATATCTTCATTTTTTTCAGTTTATTTCCATTATAAAGCATGTTTTTGTTAACATCCTTGAAAACAAAAACAAAAGAAAATAATAATGGGTAGATTTTGGGACAATTCTTTCTCCCTTTGTCCACTTTGATCTAAAAGTTGAGAAAACCAGCACTGACCAACATGTTTGGAATAAAAATCACATTCAAAAATTCATTCATCTTCTCCAATGCGTTTTAGAGTTTACCTGTTGGCAGACACTGCAGTCATCCAATCATTCTTATGACAGAATTAATCTACAATTGACTGTACACACTCAGTTAAAGAAAATTATAATATAGATTTCATTCACCTAAAGAATTCTCTTTTTAACTTATCGTGTACACGGATGAACATAGTTCGATTTTGTAGACATAATTTCGAAAATTGCGTGATGTTAAAGTTAATGAAAAACTCGAGGTCATATTGTTTGACCATTAGTTTTTCTAATATACTTCGTATGGAGAATTTATTTAAATAAAGGGGAAAAAATATTTATTTTTGAACGACAAAAAATGCTGTGTTTATTTGTTACATATTTCTTCGAATTCGCTTTTGCATTTAAAGTTGGATAATTAGTCTGGCTGAAATAATGAAGAATATTGATGAAAGAAGAAGACTCATTATTTTCGATATGACAAAGCGAATGGAAACAAAATTTATAATGAAAATCAATCCCTTTATGCTTAATGAAGAAATCTATTCTCATCATGAAGTTATAATACACTCGAACACTTTGTAGAATTGAAGTAATCGATTGTAAATTCCGAAGTTTCAATCTCACTCACATTGAAAATCTGGTGATTTTTTAATTTAAGATAAATAGAGTATTGAACAAACAAATAATTTCTGCAATATGATACAAACAGTGCTATTTAGAAGTGAATGAAAATTAGATTGAAAGATCGGAGAACAGACTGACACTAAATCATCTTAATTAGTAATGAAAACTAGTAAGTGCCAAACTGCGCATAAATATTCATTGGAAACTAGAATAAGCTTTTCAAATGATTCTATTGGAATTTTCAAAAAAAATTGAATTAATTAAAAGTTACTCATAATTTCAGCACATTTCGTCTATAGATTAGTAAATATATTCCCACAAAAGTGCCTTTCGTGCCAATTTAAAATTCAAAGAATTTTATTTTATAATAAACGCTTTAAAAGTTAAGTACTTTCCTCCCTTTTCTTAACATATTTTTGAAAATATTTTCAAACTTATGAAATATACATTTCAGTATTGGAATGAAAGTCATACTAATTATATTATTCCATCAAATTCCTGTCTGGTATATTTTGCCTCTTTTAAAAATGATATAAAAATTATTCTCAGTTATTGCGTACCTAAGTAAAAACAATATTTTTCTTGGAATACTAATTTTAAAAGTAAAGTATTTTGGCTCTAATTTCAACAAATGCTTTAATATTTTTAAAATATAATTTACATAATATTTTCTTTCGTAGTGATCATTAGCGTTGCGTAAAGGCTGGTTAATATGATTTTAATATATAATATTAAAATGATTGGGGAATAGGTGCCTAGTCGATTTATACAAAATATATGTAATCAGATTTTACATTTTTAAATAAAACAATATTTTCATAATCTTTCTTTAAATTATAAAATCCATATAACTTGAGTAAGAGTTCACTTTTATGTTTCTAAAATCTAAAAATTCACTAAAATTTATTGAATTTTAAGCAAGAACATTGGAACATTAAAATGTTCTTTCATTTTTTAAAATTTGATTCTGATCAACTGAAATTCATGCATTATGTAAATTAAAATCTAGAATTTTTTTAACCACGTCAAGGATGATCGTACATTTGGTATTCCTAGTTTAGAAAAATTAAATCTTGTTTTGAGATTACTCTTGGGTGCTTCGAAAACTCGGATGCATAGCAGGAGGGGATACTTGAGCCAGCATCTCTATACAAGAGTCTATGAACTGAAAAACAAGAGCCTAATATCCGAAAACTGATACTTTGTCAACGAACTACCGTAGCTATTTATAGTAGAGGGCAGTGCATATGAAACTGCAAGCAGATTCATAAAATTACATAAAAATATGAAAGACTTCAGCCTAACAACTGATCCTAGCGACAATAAGGAATTATCATTGTTAAAAATAGATAATGGTTTTCTTCGTGAAAGATTTTAATTAAGTGAAAATAAATATGCAAATGTTTGTTATTCTGGAAAAGAAGATTTGTCATTTTGTAAAAAAAAGATTTTTTTTATTTGCAGCAAGCTGTTCTGATCTTTCGCTGGAATCCTATGAGCAGCAATATGGAAAAGAATTGGTTAATTATCTTCATCCTTTGCACCAAGGCGTAAGTAAGGCCATTTTAATAATCAAGACAAAATCATAAATTTTTTTTATCTCCGTCGAATATATTTTGTGATTCCCTCAATATTATGATGTGCAAGGAAGGTTTACTGTAATAATTTATTAAAAGAATAAAATTAAATATTAAAACTGCTCCGTGGCTGGAATTGGTTTTCATACTTCTAGAAATACAGAGCAATAGAAATTAAACTTTTAGTTTAATTTTATTACTGTGTTTTAAAGCAAACCCTTGAGAATTTTGGGACTGAATTCATAAAATCATAGTTAAAATCATGGCATATACTTCGGCCTGCATTTTCTTCTTCAAGCTTTCACTGTAAGGCGCTTTACCTTCGGCGTCGTATTTCATTTGAAATTATTCATGGCGGACCTTTAACGAAACAAGGTTTCGAATCTGGAACTTTTTATTCCTGAA
>JAPMOR010059716.1:13332-36124 GCA_026543865.1 Argiope aurantia
GAGGGAGAGTACTGTGGTGAATAGCATATAAGCCAGTTAACAACTACGCTACACGAGCGTAAGCTTTCGTATCCTGGTTTAGTTGCTGGACTGCGAACCACAAGGTCCCAGGTTCTATCCTGGCGCATCCCACATCGCTAAAACATCAACAACAAAAGCTACATGAATACGCCATAGTGTAGTAGGAGAACTACACATAAAAACTTCTCTGGCGAGAGAGAGAGAGAGCCGAGATCACACTCTCCCTAGTACAGGAATTTAGTTCGCTTCTACCGGAAAAAAATGTACTAAACAACAACAGGGAGACCACGTGATACATGATTGGCAGCTAGCTCCGCCCAGGAAGATCACGTGGTTAACTGAATTCTTAACAAACAATACTGGTAAAACAAATCTCAAATGTCATGGGTCAGGTGACTAACTATCTACCAGTCACAATGCGAATATAATGCAACATTTACATACATTTTTTATATAATATATTGATTTAGTCTTAATCATATAGCAAAGATAGCGTACTTACAAAAATTACATTTTACACCATCTCGACGTTCATGAAAATAGATATGGTTATTAAAACAATGAAACACAATAACGTAAAATATGCTTGAAAATAGTTTTAAAATTCATTAAAATGAAAAATAAATGTAAGAGGAAAAAAACTGACAACACTGAAAAATTTATTCTAGTGATGATGCACAGGTAGGTTATAATTCAACTTCCCCGATAAACAGCTTTCTACAATGCAAACGGATGAACGGATTGCAGTGAAATTTAGTATATAGACTATACACGGGATGCACTCATGGAATTTTGAAAAAATCTTTTAGTTCCAAAATGTCCACCAGAGAACGTCTGTTCCAGAAAAAACATCAAAGTTAACACAATAAACGCCCAAAACGGAATAACAAAACAATATTAATCATCCGGAACAAGAATTATGAGTAATAAAATGTAAATTCGAGAAAAGTTGTCAATTCTAGGAAAAAAATATCGAGATTTGCATGCTTGCGAAGATGAGGAAGCTTTATGCAAGACAGGTTAGGATAACGAAAATTTACAATCTTGTCATGTTTTATGTCGATGTTTCCGGCTGTAATGATGACGGTATCTTGTTGCGACGTTGAATGACTTAAAGAACTCCATAACGCTTCATGTGCGAAGTATCACAACTGATCAGTTACGATCTGCTGTTGAACACACTGTCCATCGACTTGAAATTTTGCAGGTGAATGAGGATGGTCACATGGAGCACCGTTCCTAGAGATGCATTATCCACGATTTTTTGAATAATAACAAATAATTTGGCTATTGTTATTTTTAAATATTTGTTCCGAATATCTGTTATTTCAATCATATTATTAATTAAAAATTATTTATTAGTATTAAATATAAAATTCATTAATTGTAATTAATACTTAATTTACTAACTTAAATAGCGTGGGTTTGAATTAATTTATCTATTTCAGCTTATTTCTTAAATTTGATTTTTTTTCCAAAGCTATTTATTTAATTTCTTTATTAGAGTAAACCATTTTCTGAAATATTTGAATTAAATATATATGTCATTTCTTTAAAATGTTTACTTTAGTTCTATATTCTACCAATAGATGGCGCCTGCAGTAAACAGAATATATGCAATCAAAGTCGTCACAAGCAATTAAAAATGATCGTTATGGAATAGCGCATCGTCAAATGCAAATATTGGAAAGTTAAGGTCGCTCCCATGACATGGAGCAGTGACTTCACACTTTCCAGTAAAGTCACCGCTCCGATAATTTTCAGTGATATGCAATTCAATGATACGATAATTCAAAGAATAACCGGTCCGTTCACTTTTCAACCCATTCATAGATTTCTCCTTTTCTGTTTTGTTCGAGAGCTTCCATTGGGCAGATCGTATCGATTGTTACTTTCTATCGTGATCCAAGAGCTGTAATCGAAATATCATCAGTAAAATCGTATCAAGGATTTGAATAACACACTTCTATGAAAAGTATTGAACACTGGTATTTGTGACTTTTTGATATTGGTTACGTAATAACTGCTCTTAAATATTCGTCATCCCTAACCGTTCCCAACATCATCATGGATACGATTAACAACTGCTTCTCTTGTGCAATTTCGTCCTAATCTGTTCTTGTTTCTCTAAACTTATCTGTTTTTCTCAAACAGTGTACTTTTATTTATTATTATAATATATATTTTATTTATTTATTTATTTATTTTTATTAACCTTTACTTAATATGGTTCGATGACAAGGTGATCAGAAACTAGTCAATAAATGTTAATATTGTTTCTGTATTCCGTTTTGGTAGTATATTTTGTTAAATTTAATATTTCTCCGAAAAAGGCGCTTTCTAGTAGACATTTTGGAACTAAATTTTCCCCCCAAATTACGTGAGCGCATCTCGTGCATAGTCTATATACCAAATTTTGTTGCAATCCGTTCATCCGTTTGCATTGTATGATGCTTGTATATAGGAAAAGTTTAGTTATAACCATCCTGTACCTTGAAGTTACTAACAAGAAATATTTAAAATAGCAATTAATTTATAATTAAAACCCTAATTCAGTTTTGAAAATTCCCTTTAGCAACAATCTATTACATAAGAAGTGACAAAATGTTAAATCTTGTAATCAAAAATCTGTACATTTAAAGAATTTTAAGCTATTGTTTCTTCACTATGATTGTCGAAATTCACGCATATTTTGCCAATGTTGCCCTGTTATCATATTGATAATAGGGTTTGAAAATCTGTATTCTGCTTTAGAACTTTAATGTCTAAACTAAAAGCTTGGAATATTCTCCACCCTCATTATTAAAAATAACTAAATATTAGAAATAAGTTTTCTGTATTTGATACATTTTTTGTAAAAATATTTAAGTCCTGTTGCACTATTTTCTAAAATTTGATTTTTCTCAATCAAATTAATCAAAAGAAATATAAAAGACTACGAATAATAACAAAAGCAGACACTGAGATAACGTTGCTAAAGCTAAAATACTAGGTTCTTAATATATTTTCTATGACATAAAAACTAACACATTTTTCTTCTTTCCACAGGCGTCGTGAAAAGAATTCTTTATAATCAGGTAAATCATTAAAATTCGTATCCATTCATTTAGAATATGAATCTGTAGGAGGCATAAAATATATTTATTCATTTATCAGAGAAAGAAATATTCATAATATCTTTATTTTCTACAATATAAATTAAAAATTCTTAATTAATGATTTAAAGAAGAATAGAAATACTCATTTTAAATCTTTTAATTTCTCAAAAATGCGTGTATTTAGGCAAATTATCAAAATCTTTTAGCAATCGCTTTTTACAGAGAACTTTAATATAATCATTGATTCAAATTGATTTTAGTGTTCATATATTACTCCAAATACAAACCAAATGCATACCAAATTTTAAAGAGGATGCAAGGGATGCATAAAAAAAAAAAGGCTTTTTACCGTTTTAAAAACTATATGGCAACATTTTGAAATATATAATTAATAAAATAGTTAATGATTTATTTTAACTAGATGGATGATTCTCTCATATTTTTCCTTTAAAATATTATTTAACTCTAATTCAATAAAAATTAATACAAGCATCAAATTTAGATGAAATACCACGAGGCTTCGTTTCGAACAGCGTTGTATCATAGTTAATCATTTAACATTATCATAAAAATGGTTAATATGTATGCATTTTTTAATTACTGATTAATTCTTTATTACTCAAATTTTTAAAAAGACAAAAACTTATGTGTTCGGTAGGTTTTTTTTTTTTTTTTTTGCTGATACTAAACATGTATTTTTTATATTCGAATTTTTAATAATAATAATAATAATAATAAAACTTAAGAAATGAGAATCCTTCGATACAAACATATTGCAAATATTTGAAAATGTTCCACCATATTTGAGGAAGTATTAAATAAAGTGGCGAAATTGTTTTGTTTATTGTAACATCACGCAAAAGCTTGCACTCAAAGGAATATTTTTTCTTTCTCCCGTGTTTGTGCAAATTTGTCCTCATGGAATGTGAAATTCTAATCAAATTAGTAACAGCCAATGGCCATCTGTTGCTAAGGAAATGTACTAAAATTGCTTAGAAACATGTGCCATCGATTTAAAAGGCAACTTTTTATTTCGTGAGCATTGAAAGGATTTTTATCATTATTATGTTACAAAGGCTTAACAGAAATTCAACTAGTATTGGCTATTTTATAGCAATTATTTTACTTAACTACATTTTTTTCAGGGTATTATTGTCAGTGTATATTTTGGATATCCTGGTTTTAAACGCTCAAATGACGCTACCAGAAGTGTGCAATTCAGTCAAGAAGTTTTTAAAACACTCAAGCAAGCTGGTTTGTAAGTAATCTTTTAAGCGTTTTCTCAAAAATTCTTAAACAAACGGAATTATATTCAATTTTTTATGATCTATAGAATCATAACAAATGATTCACGATTAATTATGTTTATCTTGAGAGAAATAAGGTTTTCAAAAACTATAATTTGTAAAAAAAAAAATAATAATCTGGAACGAATTTATATGTTTATAAGCTTGCACACGTCATGATTTGATTAAAAAGAAATAGTTGTTTATAAATTTTTCATTGTATTTAAGTATAACAATCAAGTCATTGATGTCAACTAATAAAAAGAAAAGTCATTATATGAAATCTACGGGAAATATCTTATCTTTATATAGCCTATTTCGTAATTTTAGGATATATTTATCATATCAGATTTATTTTAGAAGTTAGATATATATTTATATCTAAAATAACCGCAAGAAACAACAAGATGTAAGAATATGGTATGTATTTTGTTTTATTTACTTATTTTTTGCAACGAAAATATATTGTCCATAACATTTGCTTATAAAAACTGTTAAATTATATCGTTATCATATACATATAACATTAACTGTTATCCTATTCATGTACACTTTGAAAAAATTAATATACACAGAAAACTGTTATAAAGTTAGTATATTCAATTTAGTAGAATTTTATGCATATATCCCTGAATCGGAAAAGGTTATCTTAGAAATTTTTAGTTTATTTGTGCGAAAATTTAATCTATGAGTATCAGTTAATTTCCATTTGTCAAAAGTGGCAACAAAAGAGCTTGGCTGAAATTTGATAATTAGCCTTTACACCAAAATTATAAATATGCATAAATTATTTGATAAAGAATGATAACAATAAAGAATAAAAAATAAGGGTTCGTTAGCAATAAAGGACATTTCTGCCAAACAGATTTTCTTCAACTAATTTTGCAGCTAAAAGGATCTCGTATTTTCTTACCGAAAATACAAATTATTTTTTAACCACCATTTTGATGTGCTTTAGAGTGCTCAAACTCTTTCAGAAATTTCTAAACGCTATGCGGAGATTTTTTTAATTATACTTTCTTGTATGAAATTCCAAGACAAATAAATAAAATTATGAATCTAAGAATGGAACGTGTAATCTTCTTCCGTATAAAATTCTCCGGAATTCTGTTGAAATCTGTATTTTGGTACAAGAATATTCTAAATTTTATCCAATAGTTCGTCCCTCTTTTTTTCATAAGGTTGTTCATATATATATGATGTTTAAGCATGATTACATATCGATATACGCAAACAATTCCCAAGGAGTTATTTTGGATGTGAAAAACTTGGAAAGATTCACCAACGTCTTGAAACTGAATATGTCGATCATTATAAAATTCTTTCTTCATACATTGATGGTACAAGAGAAACGTTATTTTTATTCTTCTCGTCTTTTCTTTGCAGGCAGGTGAACATAGGCATATCGAGTGGATTGATATTTTGCGGACTTATTGGGCCTCCCACTAGAATGGAATGGTGCTGTAAGAATTGCATTTTAATCCTTCTCTTTGCATTAAAATGTTGCAAGAACGGATTCTTAAAAAAATACTTGAAATACTAGAAATAGAAGGGGTAGTATCATGCAGCAAAAATCAAATTCGAATAGGTATTCGCTACAAATAAAAACATCATTCGCGAATTCCACAGAGTACTGCTTGAAATTGTACTACAAATAAAGCCTTTCTGATTCATCATATCGTGAGGCAGGAGCTTGACTTGCCTGTAATTGTAATGGATGCTTGTAACATGTATATCGCTATGTTGAGTCTAATAAAGGCCTTAAAATACTCCAAAGTTGTCTTTCTTTAATAGTATAATACCTCATAAGTGGGCGCAAACAATGTAGCTATGAAGCGAACCATATGAGTCAT
This sequence comes from Argiope aurantia, assembly GCA_026543865.1. NCBI lineage: Eukaryota > Metazoa > Arthropoda > Arachnida > Araneae > Araneidae > Argiope > Argiope aurantia. The sequence continues at coordinate 19,591 of JAPMOR010059716.1, forward strand.
CACTAATTCAAACAATTAAACGCTTGATGTTGAAAGGAAATGCATAATAATGAGGTTGCAGACATTTTTTTCAGTGTTTTGGGGTATCAGTGAAATGAACTTGTACCAAACGGACTTGTATTTATTTGTTTTGACGTATAGGTTATACGGAGTAGGATATTCCAAAATTATTGACTATGACCGAATAGTTATTTGCTTCCAGCTCTTCTACAATACTATGTATGTATCCATGCACAGTGTAAACATAAAGTCTTTCTGTTTACAAAATATCTTTACAAAAGAATCATTGAATATAATATTACAAAATCCTCACTATGAAATAATCGTATTCCTAATTGTTTTTTAGACCAAAAGATAACGCAAGTAATACAGAAATAGTGATTTTATATTCGATTTGTATCAAAATAGCATCAATGCTGGAAAAAGTTTAATTTGTTCCTTGGTTTCCTGAATTCAAATTGGCCTTAACTGTGTGGCGTTGGCAACAGGAGATCAACTTGTTCAGCTGAAATACATTATACCTGTGGCGTTGGCAACAGCAGCTAAAATACATTGTTACTATTAAAATTAAATATCTGATGGAACATTATCATGTTTTCTTTTCTATTTGATTTTTCTGCAGTTCGTTTTAAATTTGGTTGATCATAGATGTGTATCGTATATTGTGTTGTATCGTATATTGTATATAAGTTGTGTGTTTATTTTTCATTGTCAAAACTGCTTAACGGGGAAAGTTAGTGATAATATAAGTAGAAAAAAGAAAAATATTTCATCCGAATAGATCTAGGTTATTAAATAAACTAGTCTTAAAAATCATATCTAAAATAATGATTAACATAATTTATTTTTATTCTTTTACTGCTCTAGCAAAGTCATAACATTTCTTTCTATATATTTTTATTAAGAACTACTGGCACATAAATGGCGTTAACATATTTTTTCAATTCTCTGAAATATTTCCTTTAAAATATTTATTATTTGATTAGATCTAATCTTAAGGTAAAAGATCGTATTCATTTTCAGTGATAGGTATGGCTATAAAAATTGCCCATCAACTTTCCAAAGTGTACGAAGAAAATGCAATCCTTTGTGGACTGGCCACCTATTTCTTGACTCGCAGATTTGTTGGAGATATTTTTGATCCAGTGAAAGAAAAAATAGAAGTCAGCAGTTTTATGGATACCGAGTTGCATTTCGAAATTAGCGCGGAACCTAAAAAGTAAGCCAAATCTTTATCGAATATACTCTTCGGTATATTGTCTTATAAACTATTCTCTAGATCTCTTTTAATGAAAACCAAATGGAGACTCTTGCTTTGGAAAGATCAAATGGTTTGTTTATTTTTGGTGATTTAATGATTTTTTAAAGTTTTTTTTAAAGCGAAGCCAATTCCTATTTATGGAACAGAAAAAAAAATGACAAGCAATGAAATTGGTGATTCAATGCAACTGCTACACATTGAATTCACTTAGTCAATTTTGAAATTCTAATTATGACTTAATAGATTGACAACACTCTCCACAACATTTCTGATAGCATTTTGCAGCTTCATTAATTAGCGAAACATCGAATCAAACGCAGCTGCAAAAACATTCATTGAAGCAGTCGTATAGTGATTTGTTTATGAATTGTTATTTTGAATGGCAACATTTTACTGTTGTTGCTCAGCACTAAGCAGCGTTATGTTAGAGTTACATTTTTAAAACCAAGCTGCAAAACTTTATTGAAGTTTTATAATATTTTGTTATGTTGCCTGGGTTACAAAAATATTCATTTTAGATCTCGAATCTGATACCTCTGAATTAAAGCATTGTTTACAAAAGAATATTGTTGGGTAACCACACAAGGGATACTCCGCTCCTCCTAATTAAAGGCATTCGGATTCTATTTGAATTATCGGACCGCCATAACAGCATTGGAGGGAACTAAGCTTGAGTCCTAAAGACAATAAAAGGCCACGGAAAACCCTTCCAGTGGGAAGCACGTCACATCATCGGAAGGAGGTAGCTGACCCTCACTCTTTCTGCTGGGTGGCGAATCCTCTTATGAGTTTCCCCCGGTGGGAGATATTGTTGGGTAAAGAAAATCTGAAAAGAGTAATTTCGCACAATTAAGTTTTATGTCCTCATAATCACTAAGTATTCTTATTAATCCTTCCCTTATCTCAAGAATATATTCAATACACTATGTTTTGTTTCTTGTTTTGTTCTGTTCTTTCAGATCTGTTCCTGAAATAAAATGCATAGGTCGTGAAGACGAGAAGAAAGAACTCACCAAAGCTCTTGCAGTATTGAAACATGAAGTGGGGGAGTTGGAAGACAAATTGGTTCCCCTTTTTCTCGTCATAGGCAAGATGGGAATGGGAAAATCGACTCTTCTGAAGTGGACTATGGAGAAAGCAGATGATATTGGATTCTCGTGAGTCCTTTATGTTTTTAAATTCAGGAAACTGTACTTCAAACTGGAATGATAACACAGCCACTACTCACATTAAAATCGAGGATTGCGAATAATGGAAATTAAATTGAGACACTTACATAAATATAGCTGATATAACATAAATAGGGTTGAAACTGTAACAGATCTTCGATGTAGACAATAGCTTTGCATACAACCTGAGGAAACCATAAAATATTCGAGACACTATCAATTCTTTTGATAGTTGGATTGAAGAATCTTTTGGTTTATTAATATTTTATATTTCTCATATATAAGTTTACATACAGAAAGTACGGTAAAAGTAAAAAAATATGAAGACATTGTGACGAATCTCCAAAAACTTTCCTAAATTTGAAAACAAAATTTTGGAATTACGTTTGTCAGAATGATAATTTACAAATTATTTGACTTGGACGGGTAAAATTTGGTATGTGGTGTTTCCACTAAATTTCTAGATTTCGATCGAATTGTGAACAAAATCGACTCCGAAGAAATATATTTATTCGGCTGTCCAAAATGAAAGGCAAATAAAATATCTAAAAATATAAAGAAATAGAGAGATAAAATTTAGTACACGGATTTAGTTTTGAGAATTTAAATCCTTATTACATACCGGGCCAAAATGTAACAAAGACTTGATTATCTGTTGGTCATTATTTCCTGACGCTCATAGACATAATAGTTAGAAAGACGCAACAACTTAAAAAATTGAAACATTTTGAAAATAAATGAATATTTGTATTTTGAGCTTGTAACTACAATGGAAATTCTGTATCAAATTTTGACATCAATTGGTCAAAAATCAAATGTCCGTTTTGTATTCATTATTATATTATGAAGTACAACCCTCATGCTCTAGGATCTGAAAATAAAAATAGGAAAATTCGTGGTATTCACAACCTTGTACAAATCCGCAATTTTATCGTTGAAAGGAAAGATGACACTTTTATTATAGTGTATGCGAGAAAGTTTTGTAGAGATGACTCACGTAAGAATTTTGAACATGCGTTTTAGAAAATTATTATTTTTGTTCACATATTTGATTTAAGCACCACGAGTTTTATTATTAAATATATATATTGCTTTTCATCTATATAATTCGAAATATTTCTAAATCACTATATTAAATTAAGGATTTTTTTTCTTCTCTTTTCCGAATTCGAATTGGAGTAATAATGCGCCGAAATTTATCATATACGTTATTAAACCTACTTGTGATTACAGTTACAAGCTTAACGAAGAAATAAAATACGATATTTGTTATAGCAAGTTTGTCTTATTTATTAAAATTCTTTCAAAAGTAATTGTACAGTAATTGTTCAAAAAGAAAGTAATAAAAAAAATTCAGTAACACTAATTGTTCAAAACTAAGTCCTCCATTTTGAATATTTTCAGTTTTTCAAGCCACGTCGAAAATCTTTCCTTCGAAGAATCTTTTGAAAACTCTTGGAAAATCGTTCACGAAATTTTGCAAAAAAGCGGGAATGATACTGAGGAGAAGATACTAAATCTTGTTGATAAGAATCAAAAGGAGTTTCCATTGCACATACTGAATGATAAGATGAACACTGAGGTAAGTAATAGAGGGTGATTCATATTGAATGGTACAAAAACTCAATAGCATAGTGCAGATTCTGCCATTGATTTATTTAGCTGAAACAAGTTTATTTTGGAACTATAATTATGCGAGTTTTATTTGGCAACAGTGAAAATTCTCCTAGTAACGAAATAGACGCTAGAGGTCGCTAGGAGAACACGCTTGCTGCCGTCATTATCATCAAACATTGCTTAAAGATTTATTTCTATGTGGCTTTGCAACTTAAGCTTAAGATGGATGATTTCGCGAACAGATTTATGTTTACGGATGAAGTAAACTTATGTAGCAAAGTTAATCACCGTATTTTAAAATCCACATAGAATATTATTTTAATATTTTTACATTTTAAATCTACATAGAATAATACGACACCAGCATGATTCTTTAAAGATGGACGTTTTTAGCGCCATATCCAGCAGTTGTTCTTGCTTCTTTTAGTATTCACAATTAATTAATTCGGTTTTAGCTTGATGTGCATTCTTGTACTTAATATGAGTTTTATGACCCTCTAATTGCTTAAATGTATTGAAACTGTATTAGATTTGCACTTTTTTTTATTTCCTTGGATGTCAATGTTGTTTACATTTATAAAATTTAATAAAGCATAGAAAAAAAGGCTTTTGTACTACTAAACTATTCGATCCAATTCTATTCATTATTAAATTTAAAAATAGCTATCATCATAAAAGAGTTAAATTATTTTTATTTTTCAGTTCCAGCTAATTATGGCATTATACACTGAGCAAGACATTAGAAGACTTTTGATAACTTTAATTATAAAGGTAATTTGTTTTATACTATTATTGCCTATTTCATCGTCGAAATATGAATGACTCTTGGAACGAATTGATCAGAAATTCGTAATTTTTGCATTTTAAGTTCCCCAGTAAATCCTATTGTATTAATTATTCCTTAATTCATTTTAGCTGCTTTTTGTTCTACTCATGACTGCAATCTCCTTACATATGCATGAAATTCTAAAAATTGCTACCTTTATAAATCAAATGCTAGCATGCGTGGCACAGAAATAATTCTTATTGTGGAATGAAACAAACAAATTTGAACAAATCATCATACGAATTTCAGATTGCTTCGTTGAAAGTTTTTACAGCTCAACACTTTGATTGGCTATTTAATGAAACAGCAAAATTTTATTCGAAATCTTCTGAAGAGGATTCGTCATTTCACCCAAAAGTTTATTGCTCAAATGAAAGAGAATATAAAAGAAAAAAAATAGGCTTCAATGAAAAGATTAATAGAGCACAAAAATCGACTTACCCGTCGCCACTTGTGTAATATTTATGGCTTGTCTACGGAAATTGACGTTTATATCTTTTGAAACAATTGTTTTACAGAAACAATTTTTGTATTATATTAAAACTCAAATAATTGTTTTAATAATTTCAATGCCATTTTTACGTTTTTTTCAAAATTTTAATTTTTTTCTCTTAATTTTAATATTTTGAATTCATTTTGATACATTAAAAATAAAAATATTTTAAAATTTAATAATGAAATTCAAACTCATCATTTAAAACATTCAATCGCGTGTTTTTTATCAATCATTAACTGCGTTATATGCGTTTTCAATTCCAATTTTATTTCATAAATTTACTATTTTTAATTTGAAGTAAGCTGATTCAATTGAATTCATGTATTACAGTCATTTCAAAAGACAGGATGAAATGTTTTTCACAAAATTCTTTTTGCAGCTTATAGTTCAATAATCAGGCGAGTAAACTGGCCAGTAATTTTATTAACTAGAAGATAAGTTTTAAACACAATTCAGAAGAAAATTTAAAGGAACATGTTTGCATGTAGGTAATACTAATTTCTTCTTGTATCTTTCCTTAACCGGAAGTAGAGCATCCAAGTTGCAATTCACATGAACATACTTCGATATTCGTAGCCAATAACGACAGTGCCTTCTCTGCATTTTCAGTTTTTTTAAAATCCTTACTTACCTATGGGTTGAATAAGAAAGATCTATAATCTATTTGAAGATTAATTCAAAGGCATAGAAGGGTATATCACGTACCTAGTTCTGCATGCAACCATTTAAGTCTTGTGATATTTCTTCCAGCATTATTATTCATTATAGGATGCATTAAAAACAGTGTCTTAACGTCTCCTTCCCCTACGACAGTAAACCAGCTGTAGATCTCAAAATTACATGAACCATTCATATTGAGAATGCTCACATAATAATTATATGGGCTACTGCTTGGATGTTATTATAATGACCAAGGGCCCTTTATCATACATGCAACAAAGGCGATTTATTACACATGCATAAAACCTAAAATTTTAACTTCGTTTTGTGTTTAAATCTTCTTTTCTTGCCATTATTTATAAGAAATCCATTTGTAATCAGAGCAATTATTTTAAGTTACCATATCTATAATAATTAATTTAAATTGGGATATTAATTCATTTTAAAGAAATTAATCCACCTATGTATACGGATCTTCTGAGGAAATTGGCAACGAAAATGTTTCTTGTATGGGGATTTATTTATATGTTAATTCTATCTGTGTAGATCAAACTTTATCCTCTTGTAATGACGTGAACACTTAGAAAGGTGCTGAAGACTCCGGTATAATTTTTATCATTGACTAAAAAAACTGAGGCAGCTATGGTATATTATCATATTTTTTAAGTATAGTTTACAAATGGATGGTGAACGTATAAACTACAATTGCAGAAAGTGACGTAAGTTAGAATACAATGGCTTATTGTTTTCGCATAACTTGCGATTTCCATTTTTACTTTGCTGTTCTATTCTCAGTGAAGAGTTTCTTTTTTGCACAATCTTACCATCTTTACTGTTTTATAGAAGTTTTATAGATTAAATACAGTGTAGATAAGGAATTCAAATGTAGAAGTTCTCATATGTGCTTTTGATCATACGCACAATATGTTTTTATTAAATAAAGAATTTGATTAAGGATTTTGAATATTGCGATCTATCATTGCACTCTCCTACCCAGAATTTTTTGTGTGTCTGTCGAAATCTTCGTAAAACTCTGTGTTTCATCGCCTAACCAAACAGAGGACTGCTTAAAAGAAATTCAATATAGGGTATGGTGGATGCTTCTTCAGAGAGGAGTATCTTTGTGATTATGAATGAAATATTGCCCGGTAGAAAATGGCAGCTCAAATATTTGCTGAGAAATGACCTTATAAATAAATAAATTCTCTCTGCTCCTCGAAATATATAGCAAGGGTGGCGGGGTTGTATTGACCATATTTCCAACAGTGGCACGTACCTCTTACGGAAGAGATTTGTGTCTGGGCAGGTCTTTGCCAACTTGTACTTCGCCATAGATCTACGCTTTTGACTCAACCACCGGGTTATTCGGAAGTTAAATGTTTAAGTATAGAGGGTTTATCGCTTATGGTTATGAGCAAATTTTTTATCTAGTGTGTCTTATTCTGCCCATCCATAATCAGCTAGCTTGACTAAGCTCATGTCAATGTCGTGATGAATGGGGAATCGTTCACTACTTAAGATACCGTCCATTAAATGTACTGGAGCAAATTTTCTTTGTTAGTTTTCAATTGCAATAAATTATTTTTAAGAAGTTTACCAAACAAGCAAAGTCTCAGACTTCATATTATTATTATTTATATTTAAGAAAAAACAAGAATTTATAGAAATTGATAAGAGATTGCGAATAAGCTAATCAAATTTTATCACTTTCAACGAATATCACCTGATATCATCTAGCCGATTCCTATATAGTTGGTACAAAAAATGCTTAAAATAGCTTTGAGAGAAATTGAAGAAAATGCTATCTAATTTTTTAATCAATTACACAAGATATAATAATTGCTACATTATCAACCTTTATACATTTAATTTAATAATTTACTTACTGAAATGCAAATAATGTAATAAGTAAATTTCATTAATTTAGTCTTTATTTTTATCATTCGTCATTTCATATGCCTTTCTTCACAGGCCTCCAAAGCCAAGCCTATACTTATCGGCATCGACAATTTGGAGCATGTCGGGACGGAGACATGGCTTTTCTTGCAAGAGCTTCTTCTCACTCGAGTGGCAGTGGTAGTTGGAACCGTGACTTCAGAGTACAATCCATCTATTCCTTTTGTTAAAAGCCTTATAATGCAGCAGTTCAACTCGATCATCATGCGGCCATTATACGAAGAAGAACTCGGGCTACTAGCTTGTGTCGTCCTTAATGTCAAGGCCATAAACAGAGAGTTTCTTCCGTAAGTGATCAATTTTATAGTTTTTTAGTTTGAAAGCGTGGAAATTATAATCGAGAAATATACAGGAAACTTAGTTGAACAATAGATAAAAAAAATTAATTTACAGTAATGTTATGGCAGAAGAAACCCCGCTAACACTTCTGGTAGCCGATGGGACATTGGTAAGGAGGGTTAGCGCATGGATGTCTATAATCTTATTTCCATAATTTCTGCTTCAAAGCAGCAAAATATAATTGTCCTAACATGATAATCCTGTGCATGAAAAGAGTCAAGGATTAAAGTATTCGAGGGTTTCTGTGATTATTTCTTAATGAAAGATTAAAATGATAATAGATTAAAATGAAAGGCGCCCGAAGAGTGATTCTTAAAATGGAAACAAGCTGAAAAATTAATTCAATAGATTAAAATTCATTATTTAACTGAAATTAATTAATTTAGTTTAATTGAAGTTCATTAATTCAATAAAATCAATAATATTGTATCAATTAGCCCTTTAAGACGAAATAATTTCCCAAGGTTTTAACATCTGCCTTATTTCAATCGAAAGTTGTTGCTCTGTTGAGAATATTATTTCTTCCTCTCCTCATTAACTCTCCTCAGCAAATTTTCGTTGTGACACAGAATGTAGCTCCATAAGTTTTTCTGGCTACGTTCTTCCATCAACTTACCGATGTCGTTTCCATCCACTTCCAATCCCATAATCTTGGTCAATGACGCAATCTTTTCAATAAAAGACCCACATATATTTAGCCAAACCCCACGGAGTCACACTCGATAATACCAAAACTTCTTTCATACAAGTATAATGGTTCTTTTCAAACATGAGCTCAACACAGACCGATACAAGCCGATTCAAGTGTGATGTCATGCCTCCTCACCAACCGTTCAGCGAAACATCGCTAGTTAAGAGACATTTCTTAAGCTTTTATTTGCTCGTTATGCGATGTCTGTCTGTATTTTATTCAAGATTATCTTGAAAAATATCTTTGATTTTCAGGCATTTCTAAATAGAATAAATTGATAATCAGCTTAGATTTGCTTTCATAATTGATCAAAACAACAAAATTTTGCAGATGTTTTCGAAAATTTAGCGAAGGAAACGCCCTCAGGCTGGAAGAAATTCTAATGATCCCTTCTCTCCAGAAGCATTTTGCCATCTTGCCATATTCCAATGTTTCAAAAAAGAACCTTCAATCGAAATTCCTTCTCAACAAGGATGTTCCATCAAAAGTAAGTAAATAAATCAAACTGCACACTGACGAAATTTTTTCATACAATTATAAGCAATTCATTGTATTTAGAAATCTTGCACTGAACATTACGCTATATGCTTTAAAATTAATGCAGTAGCATTAATCTATGTGAATAAAATACTAGAACTTCTATTTATTTTGTAAAAGAAGCCAAACTAAACCGGATAATAAGAAATCTACTGTCAAAGGCATGCACTCACAGCCAGCAGCACAAAAAGAAAACTAAATCCTTTAAAATTTCAATAATTCTTAACTTAAAAAGTTGCATTAAATGTCAAATATTTCTAAAATTTATATGTATTTGTAATATATATGACTAGTTGGTATCCGGCGCGTTGCTGCTGCAGAAGAAATAATTTTGGAAATATCATTTGAAATTTGAAATTGCCAACTTGTTTAATTAGGAATGACATAAAGGATGATATATATTTTCTTCTCGACAGGGAATACATTCATTGAAATTGAATAATATACAAAGGAGAATATAAATAACATTTATTCTATTTTTTGATTTTATTATTCAAGTGCTTTTGGGTAGACAATATTTTTTGTCTACCCTAAAAAACTATGCAAAAACGGATATATTTCTCGGCTGTCCGACTTATAAGCATCCCACATATAATTGGCCATTCGAATTTGCCATATTTTTTACTTTGGATATATAATTGTACCATGCCTATAACTTTCGCACAAATGCAAATAAATAAATTAGTAAAATTTTATTGCAATCGGATGAACGGTACGGCAGAGCATAAAATTCAAGCAAACAAACATTCATTTTTATATGTTGGATATACTATAAAGCTAACCTCTGTATCTCTCTCTCTCTCTCATTCTTTATCTGGCAAAGCGACAGCGATGTAAGAGAATTTTTTCAGCTTGCTGCATAACCACAGTACCATACTAAGCATATTTAATTCAATAGTATATACATAAAAGCCTTAACATCTTGTGTTAATTTTATATTCTAGACATTTGGTGATATGAGAATAACTATAAAGCCATGGCTCATAGGGATCCACTCTGTGGATTTCAGTCTTCCCGAAACTGAAAAAATAATTACTTTGTGGCCAATTTACGTTGGAAGGGGAGAATTTTCTTGAGGTCTGAATTGCATTCCAGTGTTTATTTAAAAGCCTATTTGTAGAAGAATTCAGGATATCCGTGGTTATAGAATTTCAGGAAAGGATTCATTATCTTATCAAAAAATCGTTTGTTAGGATGGTAGCTCACAAAGATGTAAATATATGGATAAATGTATTCGTAACATAAATCTGCTTGGCGAATTATATTTGCTTTTTTCACGCCTTTCCTCTGTACACCTTTGTTTATCTTAATTATCTACATCGAATCAATATTTCCCAACTAGAACCATTGGCAGTTGCTTTGGTGCAGTCAATATATAATTTTTATCATTCAGCGAAATGTTATTAGTTCTTTTCCCCATTTTACAAATAGATATTAATGCGAAAAAATATTTGATATGGTTTATTTATTGACTTCTAAGAATAGTTACACATGCTTATGAAATATTGTTACCGGAAATTCCATTAAAATCGAACGATTTCATTGTAATGGGTGTATGGCGACACAGTCAGCAGACCTCAATAACAAATAACAACATTTATTAACACAAATATATACCAAACGACAAGACGACCAAACACAGCGGAGACGTACACAAGCAATACACAGCAGCACAATTAGAACAAACAGCAGTCCGCAAGTAGTTATAAATAGCAAACACCCACAACAGTACACAAAGCGGTCAGACAGAACTCAGCAGGAGGAGGGATCTACGTAGCTACTCTCTACGGTCTTTCCAAACGCCCGCTGTTCTCCACTGTCTCCTCGCTTTAGCTGTACTCAACTGCCGACTCACAACTGTACGACTGGCTACTCAACTCACGACTGAATATGCTTCTAAGATTTGGCGCAGGGCTCAATTTTCAATCCACTAATTGTTTGAGCTACATTCAAAGCTTGCGCTTGCACTGGACTGATCCACTCATTTGTCGCTGACTCAATAGACACTCTATACGATTGACTTCGGCTTAGACAGCCAGCCTTTATAGTCTCCGGTGCAGTGCAAAGAAGACTTTCAAACAATCAACACAACTTGCCTCCTACTGGTCCTATTGCCAAAACTCTTAAAGATTTTAGTATCATCCATTTTGTCGCCTAGTTACCAAATAGTCGCCAAGCCCGGCGGTCATGGATCCTATTATCATCCAATAAAGCTGTCCATAAAACTATATTTCATAAGATGGAACTGCCTGTACTAGAAAGCAACGTTACAGATTCGTAAATATATTGTCTTCTTTTCATGACAGCTAAATTTCATTCTGCTTTATAAGTATGGTGTTAGAAAAATATAGTGTCAGAGCAATAAAAATTAAAGAAATAATAAATTAAACATCATCAGGTACTCTTTCTGTATTCGAGATATTTATATTTCTTTGCATAATTTTTTCAAAATTCTTTTATTTTTCATTCTGTAAATAACTATAAATGAGGGCGATTTCTGTAAATATTCAGCATTCGAATATTCTAGATAAAAGAAATATGCAATTGAAACAAATGTCAAATGTCTAGAATTTTAAAATTTGAGATAAAACAAAGGTATATTATATTGATCTTTATTTTTATAACTTTATTACATTTTGATCCTAAAATTACTTTATATTTTTAGTTTGTTTGTGATGTGGTTGATTCAGAAGGAATGGAGAATTTACAGATTCCGGCTCACTTATTAGGTACAATCTTCATTGACTCTTTGAATCACTATATTAAACTTCCATCGGCATTCTTTTTACTGCTTCTGTATCTTTTCAAAATACCTAATAGAAAATTGGTTTAAACACTAAATAAAATATAACAGCTAAATGGGAGAGTTTGCATTTAATAGCTTCAATTACTTCATCTTATTTATATTAATAATAAAGATGAAAATGTGTCTGTGTGGGTGTGTTGGCATCTTACCTACCAGACCAGTTGACTTAGAACTTCTGAACTTGGCATTTATATACATTTGAAGATGGGCATGTGCACCCCGGGGCGATGTGTTAGAAATTTTAATTAATTAAAGATTTGATAAATTTTGGCTTTTATTTTCGTGATAACTTTAAAAATATTATAGTAAGAAATTTATTTTTCCATCCTTTTCAAATTTAAAAAAATGTCTTTTCAATGATTTTAATACAATATTCATGTGAATTAATTAATTAATTAGAATTAATTTTGGTAATTTACATTTTTTTTGCATAATTTTCAACAATAGATTATATTCTGCTTTGAAGCTTCAACGTTTTTCACTGTTTTATCAAATATTTAGTTCGTTATTTTCTTCCATTATTGAAAGTTAAAGAAGAAGGATTCTGCTTAACATTCAAGTTACAGGTGGAATTACAGGTGGAATACCTCTAAATTGAGAATACAGATGTGTTATACATTTGTGTTTTCAATTTTCCAATAATGCTATAATGAAATGGCATTTATCCCCATCAGAAAAGTTCATATATACTATTGATATAAAATGATTTTAAAGTCTAGAGATATGAACATTATATATGTTTGACGGAATAAAGGCATTACGTTATATCTAAAGGATTTCACAGAAATTATAATCAATATCTCCAGGTAAATAGCCAGTTATCAAAGGCCACTAGTATAAAATAAGATTAAATTCATAGATCTGTATTTAGTTTGCAAAACGTTTTTGCTGATAATTCGGATTTATGTTTTTCACATAAAGCTAAGACGTTTCAATTTTAGTTCGTTCTTTTTTAGTATCTTTTTTTTCAAATAGTATTCATAAAACTTCAGTGAAATGCTGTTGCTACTAAACTTCTGGAAAGAAACTTCGAAAGAGTAAACTTAACTAGAGTAAACTTAACTAGCGAATTATTATTTAAGACAGAAAGTAAATTGAACCAAAAATGAAAATAAGATTAATTATCAATGAAATAGGATTATTGTATATTTGAGGCGGCATTTTTTATTTAAAAACATCTAAAGAAAAAATACCTTTTAACTTTCAAAGCATTAATCTTGACGCAAATAATTAAAAGTATATAATTTCTTGTGGATAAAAAGACCATTTTTGGGATCATCTATCTGCCATGCCACAAGCGAGATTTGGAAATATTATGGGCGAAATTGCGGAATTGAAATGATATTTGGACAACAAATATTTATCCCCCCCCTCCTAATTTCGTATAAAATCTCTGCAATACAATTTTGTATTAGGTTTCTTTACAAAAATATAAGTTTTGCATCAAATTTTAGATAAAAAACTCGTCAAAATGATTGTTGTCTATCGGTATATTTATGTGTAACGCGATAATATAAGCAAGTATCGAGAAAGTTGCTTGAAATTCTGTATAAGATGTTGCACGAAGTATAAAGAAAGTATAAGAATCGTCAATGAATTCGAACTTAAGATTTTAATGAAAGTCCACCTTTTAAACGTCCCTGATTTCGAAAAACACATTTTAAAAAATGTCCGCCCGTCTGTCTGTTTCTATGTGACAAAAATAATTCAAAATTGCTTTGATCTAGAGAAATGAAATTTGGTATGCGGTCTTCACACGAAATTCTCAAATATATCAAATTTTGAACAAAATCCGGCTGTTCTGTTCGAATAAAATTTAGCATGCTAACTACAAAACGAAGAGATCCAGATATATAAAATTTGATACACAAAATTAACATCTACAGTTTAGACACCTGTCGAATTTCGAGCTAAATTAAAAAAAAGGATTGACCGTGTGTCGGCCTATACTTTCAGAAACATGCAAGTGTAATAACTGAAAGACGCAATAACTTTATCAATATATCAAATTTCGTATGGGATTTTGTGACTATAAATGCAATTTTATGTCGAATTTGTGTTTCACTCGATTGTGAAAAACGCGTCTAAAGTACTAGTACGATTTTCGGATACTATTAAAAGCATGCCAGGTATTAATCGCCAAAAAACTTCCGCCAAGGATGACCCGATAGATTCAGTAAAAATTCTATACTGGCGCCAAAAGTTAATATTTCGTTATTATTACATGCTCATACCATTCAAGGTGTTTTCTGTAATATCTTTATTAGAAAGAACACGAGAAAGTTTTGTGGTGACCAGTCCCACTGATTTGATTTTTATCGGATTTTGAACCTAAGTTTCGAGGGAAAGAGATATAAAATAAAATCTCTGTTCTCTTCTTCTGCGATGAAGTTAATCAAGAAACGTTTAAAATTGTAAAAGTTTAAGAAAGAAAAATCAAGGAAATTACATTGTAGAGCTAGCTGCGAGGAACACATTTAGAATATGTGTCTGCTGTTGTAATCACATTGCTGCTTAATTTTAATAAACCATTCCTTAAAACATTGGATGTCATTTGTGTTTCACTTTTTATAAATCTACTAACATAAACAGAAGTATCGACTTCATTGCAACTTTACAGTACAAGTGTTTTAGAGGTTCTTCATTTTCAAATTTTTAATTCGATTTTTTACAGATGTCGTCAGGGATCACACCACAGGTTTGAATCCCGAAGAACAAATGCTAATAAGAAAATGTGCGCTGCTGGGTGAAAGTTTTGGACTTTTCGTTCTAGAAGCAGTCTGTCCAGAATACCCGACGGCTGAAGTAAGTTTAAATAGTGATAGAAGTAAAATTATCAAATCAAAGGTTTCTTTAATTTGTTTAATTTTTTATCGCATAAGAAAGTACACCAAGATAAAGTAATGTAATTGTCCAAATCAGCGGGTGTGATCACCCTAAAACTTTCTGGCGTACTCTCTAATACACTTGTTGTGCCATAGAACGCCTTCCATGGCACTGGAACACAATATATATGAAATATCGACTTTCGGCATGAATTTAATATTTTTACTGAATCCTGCAAGATAGTATCGTATCATTTTTGGCGATTAATATCTGGCATGCGATTGCTTACATCCAAATATCGAATTTGTGTTTTAGACACCATTAAGACTTTGTTTCTCAATCGAATGAAACAAAGATTTGACACGAAACTGCATTTGTAGTCACAAAATCCCATGCCTAATTTGACATATTTAAACCATTGTATTTTTGAATTATTGCGTTTACATGTTTCTGAAAATACAAACTGACAGACAGTCAATCCGTTTTGTCTCAAACTTTGACTGATGTTTATACTGTAGATGTTAAATCTGTGTACCAAATCTTATTTATCTAGCTCTCTTCGTTCTGTAGTTATCGTGTTAACTTATATTCGAACAACCGGGCAGACAGGCTAACTTTGAACCTATTTTACTCAAAATATGATAGAAATCTGCAAATCTAGTGTGAAGACGGTATACCAAATTTCAACCGTCTAGCTCAAAGCGTTTTTGAGTAATCTTAGTCACAAACAGCTAGACGGGCATTTTCCGAAAGTGCGTGTTTCGAATTCAAGGATGTCTAAAACGTGGAGATTTGTCAAAATCACGAATTCGAATTTTTTTATAGATTTCAGTATTTCGTATACGAGAAAATAAAAATTCAAACTCGAGATATTAATGAATTTGCACGCCTCAAACCTTCCATTCCGTTATCTTCAGAGTTACAATGCACAAAGCTTTATTGAACCTTTATTGATTATGAAAATAAATGTATCAACAGTGTCAAGAAACTGAGGTATTATGATACTCTAAAACACGAAAGAAATTTCCTTCGGGAAGTTTTCCGTTCCTCTACGTTTTTCAGGCATCATCTATTAAAAACTTTCACACGTAAAGATGTATTAAATGCTCTTCAAAAATTTCTTTTAATTATCGCTATATGTTTTTCTAAAAGTATTTGTTTGTTAAAAGTATTGTTCTAAAAATGAACATGAAGAAGATATCATACTGGCTAATGAAAAAACGCTGCCAGTAAGGAGGCTGCAAAGAACTTCAAAATTTTATAACAGCCATAAACATTGATTAGAAATTAAAAAGTTACCACCTTTTATTGATGAATGATTGCGTGATGAAACTGAACAGAGCATGGGGA
>JAPMOR010059716.1:51040-99237 GCA_026543865.1 Argiope aurantia
CATACAAAGAGTACTTTTTATTATTTCCATACAAAGAGTACTTTTTACGATTTGTTATGTACATTTTTACTTTCTAGTATACCTAGTATAGCAAAAATATAGTAATTGTCAAAAAATTCTAACTCGAGATTTCGAAGAATCTTCACGTTTCAGACTTCTCCGAATTCGAAAAACACATTTTTGGAAAATGTCCGTCTGTCTGTTTGTGACAAAGATAACTCAGAAATGCTTTGATCTAGAACGGGAGAAATTTGATATCCGATCATTATACCAAATTCACCGATTTTTATCAGCATTGAGCAAAGTTGGCTAAGAGAAAGTCTGTCTGTCCAGGCGTTCGAATATAATTACAAAACGAAGCTAGGAAGATAAATTCGGTACTCAGTTTTAACATGTATTTTGTAGATACACTTGTGAAATCGTGGCATATAGCCAAGAGATTGGTCTGTGTGTACTTTCAGGAACATATAACTCAGAGATACAATGACTTAAATATATCAAATTTGGTTTGGGATTTTATGACTACATTTGTAGCTCTATGTCAAATTTTGGTTTCAATTGGTTGAGATAAATGTGTTTAAAATGCGAATTCGATTTTCGAATAATTTAACAGCATGCTTAGGATAAATCGCCAAGAAAACTCGTCAAGGATGACAAGATAAATTAAGTAAAAATGTGAAATTGATACCAAAGATTAATATTTTGTAACTATTGTACGCTAATGATATGCAAGACGTTCTCTGTGATAACATCTTTATGAGAGAGTATGCGAGAATGTTATGGAGAGACCACACATGCTGGTTACGAAATATATATTGTGCTTAGCCCTAGGTGTTTGCAGAGAATGTTTTGTTAGGTGCAGAGAATGTTGCTAGGTGCAGAGAATGTTTTGGAGAGACTACTCCCGCTGGTTACGAAATATATATTGTGCTTAGCCCTAGGTGTTTGCAGAGAATGTTTTGCTAGGTGCAGAGAATGTTGCTAGGTGTTTGCTAAGTGCAGAGAATGTTGCAAGGTGTTTGCTAGGTGCAGAGACTGTTTTGGAGAGACCACTCCCGTTGGTGACGAAATATATATTCTGCGTTAGCCCTAGGTGTTTGCAGAGAATGTTTAGCTAGGTGCAGAGAATGTTGCTAGGTGTTTGTTAGGTGCAGAGAATGTTGCTAGGTGTTTGCTAGGTGCAGAGAATGTTTTGGAGAGACCACTCTCGCTGGTTACAAAATATATATTGTGCGTTAGCCCTAGGTGTTTGCAGAGAATGTTGCTAGGTGTTTGCTAGGTGCAGAGAGTGTTTTGGAGAGACCACTCCGGCTGATTACGAAATATATATTGAGCGTTAACCTAGGGGGGGGTAAATTTTAGGACAGTCGATATTCCTTCCTGTGAGAGAGCATCTATCTTGAAGCATGTAATGTTTTTATACATGTTACTTACTCTAGAGAAGATATTATTCATATTAAGAACATAAATGAAAAATTTAATCTGGCGTTGAACAAATTAAACGATTTCTAGTTTGCGATTTATAACTAGGTCTCTAGGCTTAAAATTAGATTCCTTCTGCATAGGTTTCAAACGAAGAATAAATAATTATTTAGTGCAGTTCGTAATAAATAATTTGTTCAATTGCAGGACTGATCATCCTCTAGCTCCAGAATTTATAAAATGTTTGCAAGTCGGATGTGCAATTCTTAAAGTTTTAGGATTGTATGAAATTGCCTATAAAAGTGGAAAATACCATCTGGCACTTCTTTCAAAACATGGGCATTCTTTTGTTGATGTAAGTTTTGAAATTCCCTTTTCTTGTTTGAGAGAGAGTTTAAAATGATTGCATTTTGATAATTTTTCACATGCGAACTACAGAAAGGGAAGTATTGAATTATTAAGCAATCCGAGACAGAGATTTGGATGAAGTATATTTATCGGTGTCTGAATGTAATAATCTTAAATTACACAGAAATATCTACACAAATGAAATTTAGTAAATAGTTTTAATACTAATGTACTATAAATTTCTTTTGAATTTTAAATCAAGTCAATAAACAATCTAAACAGAAAACATTTTCGTAAACAGCCCCAGAATGCATATTCAGTCCTTCTTAATGTATTACTGTAAAATGAAACACAAAATATTTCAGCGTTTGGATCATTTCAGAGTTTAGACTGGATTATTTAAGATGTTCAGAGATAGGAAATATACGAAAATAAAAACAGAAAAAGCGAAGATGATTTTTAAATATTTATCTGATTTGTTTCATGCACTTTGAATCGGTTATTACGATGTTATGAATTTAATAATCGATTTTTCATTCACATCCTCTCATGCTAGAATTATAAAATTTTGCATTCTTATATAATCTGTATAACAATGCATTTTTAAAAATATCTTCAGAATTTAACTATGATCAAACCAATGAATTTAATTTAATTTTTGTTCCGTACTAGTGGCGCCATCTGATAGCGAAAATTTGAGGAAAATGATCTAGAATTCGTACTCTTTGTAATAATTCATTAATAATAGCTTTGGGCGAGCATCTATCTATTCGTCAATCATATTAATAGTATTAATCTAGTCATAACAATCAACTTTGCGAATGCTCATTTTATTGTAACAAAGGAAAATATAATTTTACTTAATAAACATGATTAAAATAAGCATAGAATATTAATTAATAAGAAATACTTGCATCTTTCCAGTTGTTAAGACTCGGGTATCTGCTAATGTTTCATCCCGCGATTTCTTTCAAAGCTTTAGGGTGTTGTGAAAATTTTCACTATTTTCTCAGTGATTTGTGTTGATTTAATTACGGATTTAAACGACTTAGAATAAAAAGAATGTATAAATTCTGGTCAGATTCAAATAAAGGAATATGATGAAAAATAAAGGAATGTCTTGCCTCATCCGAGTCTCGATATTTATTCGGCAGCGATTCATGGGCATCCAGAATAAGAATGAATTACAGATTTAAATGCACCGAATAGATTTTTTGCATACAGCTTTCAGACTGCACATTTTCGAGCGCGTGTACAGAAAGCACCCGTTTTATCCAAGCATCCCCGAAGAATGCTAGTCTCTAAACAAAAACAAAAGTTCAACACTCTGGTTTTTTCATTGCGCCATCTGTTGGCGTTCAAGCAAATCACCAATTTGGATGGAGGGATGCTGAGGCAGTTTTTATTGCAGAGTAATGTTTTGAGATTTCTCTCAAGAATGGAGGGGTGGTGTTGAAGAGTAGGCTGTTTATAATATAAGAAGAAGCCAAGAGTTTTCATATGAAACCGAAAGTGGAGAAATCAAACCAGTGATTGGGGCTGGAGCTTTTATTTCTGGATATCTTAAATATATACATAGGAACCGGAGGTTTGAGGTTCCAGACTCGTTTCCACCAAAGAACCGTCGTGTAAGCGGATCTGGAGCAAATTATATCAGTCAGGGCCAAACGTCTTTCCACTGGTGTAATTTGGAAGTTTGGAGAGGGGGTGCTAGCTAGGTGTCGTCCTCGTCTTCTGACCACGGTTCAAAATTACGAAGTCTGTCCTCAAATAGTCCTAGTGTTGTTTTAAAACGGAGCGTTAATGTAACTAAATAAACTAAAACAAATATATTAGTAAAACTGTGATTTTAGAAAGTGTTTCTATTAAGTTTATTGCTCGATTTCATCACTTGCTACCAAGAGAACATTTTTTTTTTACAGATTGTCAAATCTAAAAGCTTGCTTTTATCCATTGTCTGGAAGACCAAGCCGAGCAGAAAACGCGAAAGACAAAGCACGAAACTGGGAAATGAAATCAGACAACTGTAAGTCTTGTTTCTGAAAACATTTTCGCTCATGTGTTGTGTATTGTCAGAATAATCCACAATCCAACCAATGTAATCAAGCCGAAAACGATTCATTTTCTGCGTTCATACATATTTAATGTCTGTAGTACACAACCCTACCAAATTTTGAGCCAAATCTAATACGCGATTGACCGTCTGTCGGTCTTTACTTTTCGAACCATGTCAACACAAAAACTCAAAAATGGATAGACTTAAATATATCAAATCTAGTAAAGGATTTTGTGACTATAAGTGTAGTTCAGAGTTAAATTTTTGCTTCAATCGTTTGGAAAAACGCAGCTAGAATATTATTAGCCGCATACCAGACAGTAATATCTAAATAATTGGCCAAGAATCACACGATAGATGAAGTAAAAATGCTTCATTCAAGTCAAAGGTTAATATTTCATAATTATTGTATGCGACTGTCATGCGAGATGTTCACTGGGAGAGCATTTTTATTAGAATGTAAGCACAAAGTTTTAAGGAGACAACTCCCTCTGATTTTTCTAAAGATAATCACATAGGGTTGTTGGTGTTAATTATAAATATCCAGAGGATATATCATTCTTCAATCATAGAGTTGTGTATAAATAATTCGATTAATTAAAAAAAGCGCTGGTGAAAGAGTCTATATTTCGATAGCATATTACATAGAAGACTAACTCCTATGGAATATTTTAGAGGAATATTTTATATTCCTCTCTTAAATTTGCAATAACAACTTAACCCTTTCATTACTGAACAGGCCCAACCAGAAGTGCAAATTCTATACTTGCCAGCCAGTTTCGAAGAGCGGTGCAGGACATAAAACGACTTATCACCATGGATGTTGTGGTGAAAGCTTATAAGCGAGTTAACAGCTACGCTACCCGAGCAATTGCTTTTGCATCGTGGTCATGTTACTGGACTGCGAACCACAAGTTGTCAGGCTCTATCCTCGCTCATATCAATTCGCCACATTGGTGACCTTAGACGATGATCCTTCAACCTTTGTACAGCTGTTGTGGCGCCATCTACCCACAACAAACCAAAGTCGTCAGACTCACTTGACGCAGCAACACGAAAAGGCCGCAGCAACCCAAAGTCGTCAGACTCACTTGACGCAGCAACATCAATCACTCACCCACACACACTCGCCATAACGCTTGGCGCTACTCAAATGGGTGCAGGCGCATTACAATCAGTAGTTAATACATCATCACTCAATAGTCATATCGTTCGTCTCAGCTCCGACTCACTGGAGGGAGAGTCTGTGGTGAAAGCTTATAAGCCAGTTAAAAGCTGCGCTACACGAGCAATTGATTTTGCATCGTGGTCTTGTTACTGGGCTGCGAACGCCAAGATCCCAGGTTCTATCCTCGCGCATCCGAATCTTCCACAATGACCCCACTTTACACCTATCATTTGAAAAAGAAACTAGCCTTCCAGGACAACATATGCACAGCCGGCTGGGCCGGGTCAGAAATGAATGAGTTAACTGCGTCCTCATATTGGTGCATGAACAGGCAGTTTGGTAATCGAAATATCTTAAAAGTGTTACGTTAGTTAATGCAACCACTGATCTGTCCCAAAACAGTTCTATTGCTTCTTTAAACGAAGGCGTAACATAACAAATTTAATGGAGAAAATGTCAGAAATAACGTTTTCCTAAGAATTTTTTTTTAATTCTTTTGAATTTCGGGCTTTAAAGTATTCTTAACGTTTGCTAAGATAAGAAATGTATCGCTTCTCCCACAGAATGTAATTTTAAATTTTTGATGTAATTTGATTGCAATTGACTGGCATTCAACAGGTGTTTTAAACGACTGATGGAGTATCCAGTTGTGGAGATAGTGGAACTCAAAGCTATCATATCGGCCTTCAAATCCGTTCTCAACATGTTGTTTGAGAAATCGGAATTATTAGCGGCTGAAGAATTGGGTATGTAGAAATTTTTTTTAGAGTTCTGATACCACCAACCTAAACTTCATGAAGCAAATGATTTGAGGTACACCGATTTTGTGTTGAAAATATTTCATTTTAGTATTTAGTTAATATAAATTAAAATTCTTTTTTTTTTACATTACAGGCAAAAAACTCTTTCAATTGCTAATTCTCTTAAAGCATGAAAAAGAATTAACTCGCATCCTCAGTGTCCTGGCTCGGATTTATTTTTTTCAATGCAAGTAAGTTAAGAACGAATTTTCAAACTTTAATATGTTGCAAAAAAAAAGAAAGAAAAGAAGAAAGAGCAAAAGTAAGGGAATGAGTGCTGCAACCATATTCTTTGATACATTAAAATATCAAAACATAAAACTGAACTTCACGGAGGACACGAGTTGCAAAATGTGCGCTTGGAAAGTAGCAGTTGGATTCTGCCACATCTTCACCAAAACGTAGTTTTCTTTCATGCTTCAGAATATTCATAGAAAGATATATTTTCTATTTTCTAAAGTAATCCAAAAACTCAAAACTCACTCTCTCTATATATATATAGAGAGAGTGCAAGCGTGCTTGGCATAGAAATTGTTTTGATAATTTATTGTTGAAAAGCAACCGTCAAATGAAAACATTCGCTCCACTAGGTTTTTCAATTGCTTCATCCAATTTTTGTATAGATTCGCTTTATTCAACATATTTCTTTATCAATTAATGGAACCACAAAATATCAAAAGAAATACTCACAATAGGGCTTGCCTTTATCATCGAAAAGTCCATTCAATAATAGGAAAGAGGATGTAAAAAAAATCAAGATGATAGAAATATGCAAGTAGAAGATTTAATCGAGCGCGAAAATAGCCTCAATCGTCATCGGATAGATAATTACTATGACTTGGAAATTGGTGCTCATATATGTCAGAACCATTGTCTCACAAAAATTATTTTTGTATTTTCTTAGAATAAAATAACTCTACTTTCTAAATGATCTCAATAGCATTTCCATGTGATTTTTTTATTTATAAGTTAATCTTATACACTATCTATATTCATCAGAATTTGATAAAAAAAAAAATTTTTACACCTAAAATATTTAGTTCTAATAATAAAAATGCAAATACTTACTTCGTAAGAGTAAAATTAAATCAAATGTAGAACATAAAAAAACTTCGTCTAAAATGCATTAATTTAATTTGACATGCTGATCTATTAAATATTTGCTTCTGAATAAAAATTAATCAATTTTAAAACTTTTAAAAATCCCAATAATGAATTTAGACTATATATTTAATTACATTTTTAGTTTTTCATATTAGTAATTTCTGCTGAAAAGTATTGTTCCGCTGTTTTCTTGAGATTAAATTCTACTTTATTTCAGAGAAGATAAGTGCTTTGAAATGGTCAACCAACTGGAAAACGCCTTTCAGCAATGTGTGGATTCTGTTGCTGACGCCATATATTTCTCAACTCTCGTGCTGGCTCTCGGATTTTCACGTAACTTTTTAATATCGATCAAAATTTTTCTTCTATTTATGTATAGAAAACGGTTTTCTAAGATTATGTAACTTCAATGGAGAGGTTCTGAAATGTCTATCAAAACAAAATATGCACATCAGGTTCTTGGTGGGAAAACACAGTAGCTTATATCTATGAATATTCTTTAAAACTTATATAAATAAATAGTTTTTATATTTTCTAACCTTCTTAGACGACTAGCGGTTGTTTAGTTCGCTGTTTTAATATGATTGATTAGTTTTGTTAACCAATTTTGATTAACTGAATCTTATCACAGCAAAATAAAATAAAATTTTAATTATACTTGCAGTAAACACAGAAAATTCTGTGTAGAAAACTGACTGGTAAAGAGATTATTTTTTAAACTTTGTTGTATCTTTCTTGTATCTGGAAACTTTTTCATGAGCACTTCTTTTTTTCAATTTTTATGTTTTTTTATGTAATGTTTTTTGTGCGTCGTAGTTTTAGATGTTCGTGAATGTAATTAGATGTAGTTAAAGTAGATTAAAAGCTTTAGTAAGTTTTTGGAGAGTATTGAGTTTTATATACTACATCACATAAGTATTGAGAATTAGGAATATTGATCCATAATATAGTTTGGAGATCGATATCCGACATTATGACTGGTTATCTCAATTTCTAAAGCTCAGAAATGAATTGGTAGATAGTATTGGAACAGTGTCAAAATAATATTTTACAATTTGGAATACAAAGGGGGGAGGGGGAAGCGACTCTGGTGACGTTTACAGGAAGTCATATCTTTTATTTTTTAAGCATATAAATATTAGAGAAATGGAGCCAATTGTTGAAGTTTATTTTACCAATTATTTTCAATATGAATATTTATTCTCTGTATCAAGTAAAATATTCTTTTAACATTAATAACATCGGAAGCTAAATTCCAACTGTTTAACACTCCAGCAGCGCAGTGTAGTTTTCTCAACGTTTCTGTGTTTTGAAAGGGTAAATTCTAGAAGGCGTGTCCAGAAGAGAAAGATAATTTTTAATGTAGCGTTTTAATTGTCGCATGTAACAAGAACTTTGAATTTAAACATGCTTATTTTTTTTTACCTTTTCATATAGTGTGTGGGTGGCTGGCTCACATATAAATCTGTCGTGGTCACAAAGTCCTCCATGTCGAGAGTAATACCACTGGGGGTACAGGATCAGGGGTGGTCGTTCTCTGATTCAGGTCTAAATTACTATCTGTGGATGAGTGAATAAAATACGTGCATGAAGTCCGCCCCGTAAAAAGGGTTGAGACGTGCGTGTAGCCAAGTCGTACTCTTGGCCCTAGATGGCGCTACTGAAAACATAAGAGATGCACCCTTGGCTTTAAATCACTGACTTCTAAAGTCAGTGGGCTTGCATATGAGAAGTGCCCTTAGAAACAGCAACAACAACCTTTTCATATATAAAGTGAACAAAGGAGAAAATATTATAATTATCAAGCAATTCGAATTCGAGATGTTGATGAATTTCTAGGTTGCGGATCGCCCTCGCCCCTTTTGGTATTGAATTCGTCTGTCTGTCTGTCTGCTTGTGAATATGATAACTCAAAAGTGATTGAGTTGAAGGATAAAATTTAGTATATTATCTTTACATGTAATCTGTAGCGTTTTTGAGTCTAAATTTTTATGAAATCCCTTTACCAGAAATTTGTCCATCCATCCATGATTATAAACGCGATATCATCAAAACGTAAAATGTTAAACAGATAAAATTTTTACATCACTTTCATAT
This sequence comes from Argiope aurantia, assembly GCA_026543865.1. Taxonomy (NCBI): domain Eukaryota; kingdom Metazoa; phylum Arthropoda; class Arachnida; order Araneae; family Araneidae; genus Argiope; species Argiope aurantia. Next base: position 60,036 of record JAPMOR010059716.1, read on the forward strand.
CTGAAGGCTAGATTTTTATTAAAGTTCTAACCGAACATGTGAACAGGATTTAGTCAGTTAAGAAATATTTTAAGCGTATTGTACAACAATTGATTTAATACAAAGTAGAAGTAGAAGTCACGCCTGAACGAGCAGGCGTGAATGAAAAAAAAATTATCTTTTATCAACGTGTTGCTATCATCTTGTCATAAGCTCAAACTAAACAATAAACTTAATTTTTATTACAAATTAAACATAGAAAAGTGCAATTTTAACACTTTTCTATAAGAAATTGAATAAATATTTTTACAAAAAGAAAAGGGTATGAAAAAGGTAATTTTATATTTTTAATCAGATCTTTGGACCTATGAATTATCCTTAAAATATTCTTGATGCAGTAAAGTTTCAAATAAAAGGAAAAACCGAATATATTATAATTAAAAAACTGTGTGAGTTATGAAAATTTGAATATTACTATCTTATATAAAAGTGTGATTTTGGATCACTCTCATCTCAAAGAATATACGCCAATCAGCTCGGATTTTCTCCATGACTGAATTGTCTAAATTGTTGATTGCCTTAAATTAGTGATATTCAAAACATCTAAACTAGGTCAGAGTTAGTCACAAAAAATGGCAACGGTTTATTTTTATTTATTTAAAATTTGAAGTGTCAAGAATATTTCACTGAAAATAATTTATAGAATGAAATGCCTTAATATAAAAATCAGAATCTAAATTTTATATAGCATGTATAAATTGAGATCTCATAATTTTTTTAGAAGTACATTTATTGATTGAAACAAAATAAAATATTTTTGTCAATTGACTCCTTTTGAAAGTAAAACAAAAAACTGAATTTTATGATTAATCAGTGAAATTTTTTTGAATAGTTCTTGGAGATGCTGCTTAAATTATAAAACATATTCTATATTGTACATAATTCTTTAAGACTGAGCAATTTCCTTCTCTGTATTAAAATTAATAAAAATATATATGTTTGGTTTCAATAAAAAAGTTCTTTTTTATTGAAATTTAATCTCTTCCGTTTCAATTTAAAATTCAGAACGATGCATAATACATTTAACAGAATTGTGTAAGGATGTTGTGATAACTTCTAAAAGGAATCTATTTAAAAATTAAAATCATTTTTAACACTTACTGTATATTCATAATCTAAATTATTTTCCAGGTCACAGAGAAAAATTCCAAGACAAGATCAACATCTGCAGCGAATATGCGGCAAGGACTCCTCCTCTGCCAACTCACCCGAAATTCAAGGACAGATTATTCTGCCTGTGCGCGAGCATGTGCATGTGGTACGTATAATAGTTGCACAGTTGTAATGCATTTTAGTTCACAAAATTGAAAAAAATCAATCTTCATTTTTTTGAGTGCGAAATGTAGAAAGTAAAAGAATCGTAATCATTAAATAATTCGTCCTCGAGATTTTGCTTAACCTTTACGTTTCAGAATCTACCGAAAATAAACATCTTTTTTTCGATATTTGTCTTTCTATGCCTGATCAAGATAGGTTGAAAATTAGAAGTAGCTAGACGAATGAAATTTAGTCTGATATTTTTCATCAAAATTTCTAATTAAAACTCACAAGAAAGCTGTTTATCTGTACGCATATGAATGTGACACCAAAATACATTATCTAGTTCGATGAACTTTAACCTTTGATCTCATTCAATAAATGAAATAAAGCTTTCTATCAACTTATTCTAAAGAATTCTATCAACTAATGTGTTAATTGTTCGATTGTATTGTATTCGAATCTTTATATGTCAAAAAAATAAATAAACAACATTTAAGTTAAGCGTACGCAAATGTTGCTGTTGTTGCAGCAAAGGTCATGTTGCTGCACAATATTCTTACCACTATTTATAATGCACAACATTCTTAACACTATTTCAAACAAATTCATATAGTGCATTAGTTAATGCGTATTGTTTTGTTATTACCATTATTTTTAAATATTGTCTTATATGAATAGTTAGCCTACAATTTACGGTCTTATTTTCATTTTGACGGGTGCCTAGTAGGTAATATGCAGGTTACCTAAGTGCTTTGAGCAATGAAACGATTTCCCTCCCTTCAACGGATTAATTGATTTCTGCACTTTAGTGGTAATATATACAAGGTATTTATAATTAAACTTGCCCTATAAACAGCATCCTACAGCAAAAAGAGTTGAACGGATTGCAACGAAATTCGGTATATAGATTATACACGAGATGCCCTCACAGAATTATGGAAAAAAAAATTAGTTCCAAAATATCCACCAGAGGGCGCTTTTTCTGGAAAAGCCTTAAATTTTACACAATAAACGACCAAAAAGAAATATAGAAACAATATTAACAATTAAGAACAAGAGTTATGATTAATAAAATGGAAAACCGGGAAAAGTTGAATTCTCCATAACACTTCATGTGCGAACCATCACAACTGATCAGTTACGTGTGCTGTTGAACACACTGTCCATCGACTTGAAATTTTGGCGGTGAATGAGGGTGGACTCATGAAGAACCTTTTCCTACATCGTTCTGGACACGATTAAAAACCGCTCCTCTTGTGCAATTTCGTCCTAATCTGTTCTTGTTTCTGCAAACTCAACGGGTTATTTTTTTCAAACTGCATACTGTTATTTTTTCCTTAACTTTACTTAATGTGGTTCGATGACAAGGTGATCAGAAACTAGTCAATAAATATTAACATTGTTTCTGTATTCCGTTTCGGTCGTTTATTGTGTTAAATTTAATGTTTTTCCGGAAAAAGCGTTCACTGGTGGACAGTTTGGAACAATTTTTTTTCTATATTAAGTGAGCGCATCTCATGTATAGTCTATACGCCAAATTTCCTCGCAATCCGTTCACCCGTTTGCGTTATAGGATGCTGTTTATAAGGGAAGTTTAATTATAACTACCCTGTATATAAATTTGCGATAAAATATTGAGAGAATCTCCTGCTGATTTGGGAATAATTGCAATTTTATTTTGTTATAAAATGCATGAGCTCGTTTAACGAAAACTTGATTTATTTTTAAAAGGAGCTGCGAACACAATCTTCTGGATGCCAGCGGAATTTGGGGCAATCGTGCCACTAACTTGCTGCAAATGGTGCGCATGGACAACTACTGGACGCTGATGGGCTCTCTCTGTTTGATTACATCCGACATAGAAAAGATTAGAAGGAATTTCGTCATCTACACAGCGCAGGAACTCTCTCACATCAAGCGGAACTTAACTAAAGTAACAAGGTTTATTTATTTATTGATGATGGTTAGGTGATTGCATCAGAAAAATTTCTATTACTTTTGTTGCAAATGAAATTTCAATGGAACTTTATCAATGCAACTTTAAAATAAATTAATAGAATAACAGTTTAGAATAAGTAGAATAATATTTTGGATTTTGAATGACATTTTTGATTTCAAAACAAATTCTTAAAAATTTATTTTAATATTACATTTTTTTTTTAAATTTTAGGATATGGAAAGAGTAAAGAAATCAATCAACAATTACGTCCCAGTGCTAAACACTAGCATTGAACAAATAGAAAAGAATTTCCAGATCGTTATAGAAAGGTGCAAAATCTTAAAATTGTAAAGGCAAAGTTGCGATTCAGACTAACAAAAAATGTATTATTGTGTATATATATGTGTATTCCTGTAGCCGTTTAATACATTTTTATTTGAAAATAGTTTGTTAAATTTTGTAAACATTTGGTGACTGAAGTTTTTTCTTTTCTTTACTTTTCCAATAGACATTCAAAAAAGGATTTTGTTAGTTTGTTGGATGAAAATTTGTGTATATGTTTCCTTTTGTGTTTAATAAAAAGATAGTATTAAAGTATTTACTGCAACTATAAAATGTTGTTACATGTTTCATTTTTGAAAAATTTGCTGAACAAGTATAATCACTTACAAACGAAATTGATGGCACATTTTAAAAAACTTCCTCATGGCTAAAAAAAATTCATTATTATTTTAATATTCTCATTATTGATGAAGAACGTGCTTCTGCGCTCTGTAGTGTTATGGGAAGAGTTCTATAAATTAAAAAATCTTGGTTTCAAATGAAGAATATTTTTAATATTACTTAGTGAATATATTTAAAACTATGTTCTTCTCAGATACAAGATATATTTTTTAAAAAAATTTAAACTATTTGTAACAAATGGAATAATTTGACAGCAAATTTTTTCGTCTTCATTTCAACACAGGTAAAAACACGCGAATGAGTGTTTCAACATAACATTAGAAACACTGTTACAGAAGGTGTATAAATTTAAATTTTAAAAAATTGTAGAAAACGGAGGAAGGAATTATACGGAAATAAAACTGGTAAAAGATTTTTTTTTTTAAATTTTGAGATTTAGCATAATGCAAAAATAATTTTGGAAGATTTGAACGTCACTTTCTATGGACAAGTGTCGCTGTTTCTTCTCAAATTTAGTTATCAAAGTTGAATTTGTTAGATGATTTTTAGGCAAAGTTGACTTTTTTTGTTGTTGAATTAGACAAATTTTTAAGTGTGGCCTTTCAAAATACCATTTTTCTCTTTGTGGCCTTTTCAATGGATTTCAATCGAAATATGACAATGAAAAGAATTATAGAAATTTCACAAATTTAAAAATATACTTTTATAGTCAATTGAAACAAAAGTTAAACTTTTGGAAATGAGGGATTGTTTGAATTAAATAAATGGTTTTTAAAGGCAATATCAAGAACGTCAACCTTTCACAGCGAATCCTTATTAAGGCAGATAGGATTTTTTTTAAAAAATGTTTTTTAATAGAATGAAAAGACAAATCAGATGCAAATTTATAACTTCAAATAGTAGCAGTAGATGGCGATACTAAATTTGAAGCTATTTTTCTGGACCATTGATATGAAAGTATCGAAATGAAATATCTTGTGTCGCCATCTATGAGTTTTTGATATAAATAAAACGATGCGTACAAATTCAGTCATTCATAAAATACTCAGACATTATAATAAGCCACATAGTGGCTTGTATAGATATGGATATAGTTGTAGATGTAGATGTTATATAGATGTAGACAGTTTAGGCATGAATATTTTATTTAAATAAAACAGTTAACATAAATTCTGCATAAATAAAACTATTGTAATTCAGAGTCTGAACTATTTTTATACGATGTTCACAAACGATATAGTGATATACAACCACGTTCTATGCCCCTCCATTCCCCCGTTGAAAATTTGCCCAGTTTTCCATTGTATATCATTCGTTAAAACGGCTTTTTTTTAATCTTTAAATTAATGTTTAGATAACAAATTTCTTTAGTTATCCACAATTTTTTTTCAAGTAAATTTCATTAGACTAAGTGTGTTTTGGTGATGGAAAAAAAAAAAAATCTGGGGTGGCGAATAAATATTTTTTTTCCGTTGACGCAGTCCTCTCATTTTAATTGTCTGTCTACTAAAATCTTTGAAAGGAATAGAATTAAAAAAAAAACACTTTGCGAAAAATGTTGATTTTTATGAAGATATCCTTTGTGTCTGTTGCCACCACGAAATAAGATTTAAAGGGAGCGTATTTTTATTCAAATGATGGAAGAAAATAAACAAATGACTCCACTCTGAAATATAAAAAAAAAACATTAAACAAGAGAATAAATCTAAACGTGTTTTAAAAGAACAAATCTCTCCGGAAATAAAGGGAGCAAATAAGATTCTTATCTAACAATGAAAACGACCCAAGAGGCAATGAATAATGCCTTTTTTGTATAAAAAAGATGAAAAAAAATCAAATGGTACAGAATATATTATTGAAAGAATTTAAGCATGATGCGTAAATAGATATGCATCGTAATTATTTAGCCTGTACAATGCATCGTTGTAATATATCTATGTTTATTAAAAGAAGTATTTGTGATACGCTTGCATATGAATGTCTGCGCTAAACAGGGCAGACATTAAATTTAAGCATTATCAGACTTGGGAAAATATACTTTTGAAGTTGAGAATGTGTTACATGAAGCAATATTTTAAATTTTAATTTATTATAAATTAAGTAAAATTTTGATATTTTCTCGTCTTAACATCCAAAACTTAACTGCACCAAATGCAGTTTCGAAGACAGAAAGATTCATTGAAGTTTTTAAGTTCGCTTTATTTTCTCTCCCGGAAGGCAGGCATGCTTTATTTACAAGCGGCGCGTACAAACACTTTCGCTCACAGCAACTGATTAGTCGAGAAGTGTCGTAAAAAGAGAGAGAAACAAATTATCCCTATCTTATGTACTGTGATGTTTTAATAGGGATTTCCATGGCATGTCAATCAAAAAGCAAGGAAAACACAGGGATCTTTTAGAAAAATTTGTAAAGTCAGCAGTATTATGTCCCTTTACGCAGAGAGGGTGAAAGTGTCGGCGTTTAGCCGATTCAGCAATTTTATAAAACTTCAATTGAATTAAGTAGAGAAAATGGAATTGGATCAGAAAATAAGAGACCCAGGGGATTTTCGGGTCACGAGGAATCATTATTAGGCTTAATTGTCTGTATTTCCTTAACAGAAAAAATCCCTTTTTTTGAATCCCGGCCTGAGGGTGACCCTTGAAAAAGTCTTCAGGCCGGATTCTTTTTTAGATTTTGTTATATTTTTTTTCCCTATTAACTTGATTTTATTTTATTTATATATATATATTGTTAAAAGAAGGGGCGATTTTCTTTCATTGTACTAAGGAAGAAATTCTGATAATATCTGAGCAATTTACATGAGGAAGCAGTGAATGAAATTACATTGGCGCCACAGAAAAATTTCAATTTGAAACAGATTACATAGAAATTTTAATTTTCAATGACATTTCCGTGTCAGGAGGTTTCGACTTTATTAGACAAATCTTATCTGTATTGAGAACCAAGAGCATGAAGTTATACACAAGAGATTTAGTATCAAATTAAACATAATGAATATTTCCAGCTAACCAGATAGTCATAAAGACGGTAAGAATAATCTCATAAGTGTATCATTTATCAAGATGAAAAAAAATTCTAATATGATTTCCCTTACAAGTACCTCTAACAGCAAACAATTACACATCTGAACATAATAAAATGCAAAGAATAATTACTGGGTTATAAATAGAAATTCGCCTATTCTTAATAGAACTGCCATTCCAGTTAATTTCAATTTAATTCCATTCATTTCATTTAATAGTTCCACCAGTAGTACTGCTTATATACAAATAAAAAGAAAATACTTCATGTTCGGCGCAGTAACACGAATGGCATTTATTTGCATATATTGGAAATGTAAAACATAATTTGCGTTACAACGCATGTCTATTACCATTTTTCTTTGGATAAAAAGGAGGTGGACTCTGCAAGAACATTAGTTTCTTCTCTGTTCGTCATGCCTACATTGCAAGAAAAAGCTCTACTGGTAAAATTGTTCTACCAGAGCTAACAAAACTCCGTTGCAGCTCTAAAGGAATTTCGTCGTATGAAGAAGATACGAAGAGGTCCAATGTTTCCAGGTGCCCTAAGCTAGATGATGCAGAAATTTGAAAAAATTGGGTAACGTGGCATTCTTTCAGGTTGAGGATGAAAAAAAAGTAAGACTTCCAGCGTCGAAAATGCTGCGATCGCGCTTGTTGAAACGAACAGTCAGTCGCCGTATAATAGTGTGAGTTTGCCATTTGTTTCCCGTGTTCTGGATATGCCGTATTCAACTGTACGAAAAATCGTACGGCAGATTTTGCATTTTTATCCACACAAAATCAAGTCTGTTCACCTGTTACAAGACGGGACTTAGAGGTCCGTAAAACTTTTGCACTTCAGTTCCTTGCTCGAATGGCGGTTGATATAACTTGGCCCTGGAACATTCTGTTGAGTAATGAGGCCTACTTTTGCCTCAATAGGCAAGTTTAATGGTAAACTGTCGAATTTGGGCAGAGGAAAATTCTCACGTTATCCAGGAAAAACCCTTGCATCCTGAAAAAGTGACAGTATGGTGGGGTTTTATAGTTGTCTTTATCATTGGATCGTATTTCTTTGAAGAGATAACTTCAGATGAAATCCAAACTTGTTCCGTCACAAGACAACGATACCATATGCCGAGAGATTTTGCAATCCCAACTCTTCTACAGCGTGGATGCTTTCAAGCCATCATTTTCATACAGGATGGTGCACCACCTCATATTGATCGTCGTTTAAAGCTATTATTAATACAGCATTTCACACAAATACTAATTATCAGTTGAAATAATTTTGCAGTAAACATTTTAATGAATTTTTGAAATGGGAGGTGGTCTTGGACTTCGTATATATTACTGTTAGCTTTTTAGAAGTGAGTATTGCATATTTTTTGCCTGAGATTATTTTGTAGAAGTTCCAAAAGCTTAAGGTTAGATTAGCAGCATATAATACACCGGGCAAGTGTGTGATAATAATGAATGTAAATAAGCAATGCAAATAAGTATTTTTGTTTTTATTTCCTCATTTTTGAAAGGGAATAGATATATATACGTATCACTTTAGAATTAAAATCTTTTATAACATTAGAATCTGCCTTAGATCTTGTGGGCAAAGTAGGGAAAATATTTTTATTTTAAAAGTAAAAAGTGTTTTAATCATATGAAACGTAATAGGAATGAAATCATAGTCCTCTAAGAGTTTTATCTTCATCTTTTTAGAGTAAGATAAGGACAAAAATATTAAAAACGATAAACACACAAAAATTAGGCATTTTTCCAACATCGTCTTTCAAAACAAAAGCCTCTAAACAATAAATTCTACTAGATATCTCTTTGTAAAAATAACTTAATTCACTAAATCAATATTGAATTGCATCCGGATATTCTACTCATTTTTCTTTTGCGCTCTCTGTAAGCGGAAAGAGGCACATTGCAAAAACAAAACAAATAGCAACCCTTCGACCTCCTTTATGCTCCAGCAACGAGGTTTTCTCTTGCAGCAACAGAGGACAAAATCGAGGACATAATTCGATTTGGTCGTTTCGGAACCGTAGAAAGTATATTACGCGAGAAAAGTGCTGAGGATGTCTTTTTCAGAGATCGCCTGGATCTTTTAAAAACCTCATCCGATCCTTCGCTTTCAATTCTTTACAGTAACTGCTATGCTTGCAAGTCATAAATAAAGTTCTTAGATTCTATTCGATTTTTTTAAGGCTTGGACGGAAGCGCCAAGGAAGAAGCGAAATTTCTTTGTTCGTTCGAAAATGTTTGCCTTGTCGTTTGGTTGTTTAAACAACTACAAAGAAAACTAAGGGATCGATTGTAGGATATGGAATTTTTTTCTGGTAGAGTTAGTTGTTAACGAGTCTTCTAGAGTTAGATAAAAAATATATATTGCTTCAGTTTTGAAAACATTATAAAGAAATGCTCCAGATTTTATTAAGAAGAAATTACTTGCAAATATTAGAAAATTAATCCCAGGAATAATTGCCAGCAACCCAAACTACACTTCCTCTTCATACTACTAAAAATATCAAAGTAATTTTAGCAATGTTAAAATTTTTAAAATATATATATTTAAATGCCAAAAATACTGAAAAATTGTAAAAATGAAACTTTTGCTCATGATTTGGCGAAATATAAATTGATATTCGATGAAATGCATGAAAAATTAGTCTTATTTTTTACTTAAAAAATTAAGAATGTGTGCATACATGCATATATAGTTCATCCTCGGATTCTGAAACCTTTCGCCTTTCTACACATGCACCAGAATACGTTTATTTTGTCAAAAAAGGGTGAGGCGAAAGATGAAAAGAGGAGACATTTACAATTATTAATAAGGTGAAATCATATTATTGTTGTAAATAGGAAATAGGAAAGAGCAGAAATAGGAATACTGCTCATCTTTCTGTCTACCACCCCTTAACGAAGTGCAAGCGTCGAAAAGTACTAGTTTCGAAATCTTAAAACGATCAGTAAGAGGAATTCTGATGCATTAGCAGTTATATCACATATTTATTTTATTTGAAGTTTAAAAATTTTTTCAAGACAGGGGATAAGATATTCTCCTTTGACATAGCGCGAAAATTGTCAGTGAAAGTTGCTAGCTGGGATGCCACCCAAGTCGTCTGTTCGCAGTTTATCTCAAAATAACCATCGCGTTGTTTAAAAGGGAATGTGAATGCTACTTACGAACTAAGCTGAATTTTAAGAACAGATTGGCAGCACTATTTCTTTTCTGTTATAGAATTTGCAACAAATGTCAGTTCACAAAAAAATTTGATTTATTAATGTTTTGAACTGTATTTATTTTGTAATACAACAGGATATAAGGACGAATTAAAGGCGATATCAAGAAACTTTGTTTACATCATACATATTTTGCTGCATTTTAAGTCAATAAAGTCTTAATAAAAATTTCATACCCACAAAAGAAAAAAAAATTATGTGAAATACTAGACGAGGAAAGGTTTTGAATTTTATTAGACTGCTTCAAAAAATTAAACAGCAAACTCTGAAATATTTCTAAGAATATACCTTAAATTAAAAAAAAATATAACGGTAAAACCGGATTTAAATGAGGGAAAAAATATTTAATTTAAAAAACAAAGCAAACTAATTTCTTAGTAAAATAAATGACTTTTTTCATTTTTTTCTTGGTATTTCCTCCATATTTTCTTAATCATTTAGGCCAGACAGACTAGATTCAGACAAAATAGTTTTTTTTAATATGTTACGAGATTCTGCAGCTTCTTGAGGGTAAATAATGTGTTCCTTGGAACGGAAAAATAGATGTTTTTTAAAGCATTTTATGCAAATGAATACTAAAAAAAAATCAAGGATATAGATTCCAGAATGTTAACAAAACATTTTACAATAAAAAATGCGCGATAAAAGAAAAAAAAACTGCCTTAAGTTAAATAATTAGGATTAACCCTTTAAAGGGCAATTTTTTTCTAGTCATATTATGTTAAAATATTTTTAGCCTTGAAATTAGAATAAGAAAAGGGATGCATTTAGCTTATTAGATAAATTTAATTCGATAAATTAATTAATTTGGTTAATTATTAATTAAGTAACAAATCAAGATACATCATTTTGTCTGAGAAAAAGAACTGAAGCATCTGAAGTTTCTGACTTAATAAAACACATTGTCAGAACTTATGCCAACCTATATAATTTCATACAAAGATTGATAAATTTGGTGGGAAGCATACTTCCCACGGCCCCAGAAAGGGTTAAGGAAGAATGTTTTTCAAGTATGAAGTTTATGATAAAGACAATGAAGAATCTTACATATAAAAACCATATCGTAAATTCTTGATTGATGCAAATTTTATAATTAAATAGAAATTCGTCCAAGAATGAATACGAGTGTAAATTGTAATGAATTCAAATTTTTCGTAATTTTGAATTTCTTCAATGTATTTTCATGCTTCAAAAACAATTTAAATACTAATAATCTTTGAAAATAACTAGGGGGAGTGGTCTCCAATACTGTCTAATAAAGGTGTTATCTCAGAGAACTTGCATAGCATTGAAAAATTCAATCTCAGATATTTAAGGTATGTGAATACATTCAGGAAGAATATTTTAAAAAAATGTTTGGAAATGGATATATCTTTCAATATTTACATACGAAATATTGAAATAAACATTTGTAATATCAAAATATACCATTTAAATGTCAAGAATTTTATAAAAATTGGAGAAGGCGCATTTTTTTTTTTTTTTGGCTAAAAAGAGATATAAAGCAAAAATTTTCTATTTTAGAAGTTTATCAAATGATTTGCATAATGTTTTGAAGATAGATTAAAAATTATCTAGTTAAATTAATTATCTAGTTAATAAATTAAATAAATAAAATTAATTAATTATCTAGTTAATGAAGTAAAAAATAAGCTGTATTTCTGTCCATGCTTTTAATATCGGAGTTCCACTGATAAATAGCATGTGATTTTCCATTTTTCACTGATTGTGGAGCAATAAAAGAATTATAAAATATTTCTAAAAGAATCGAACCTATGAAAGAATCTAAAAAAATTCAGGGAATTGCAAAAAAATATTGAGAAATTATATACCAAATTTGAACAAAATGATATTTGTTAGATTTTAATTTATAAGGGCTTTCGTAAGAAAATTCTTTCAAAGATTAGAATTTGAGAAAATATCATTTAAAAATGTAAAATAGCATTAAAAATGCAAATATAAAAATATTTTGATAAGTCATATCACTGACTTTCCAACCCACCCGAAGGCACACGGATAAAAAAAACTGAATGACCGGACCTCTACAACAGCAACATTGGCGGGAACTGTGGTTGAGTCCTAAGGGACATCACCGGGCACGGTACAACCCTTCCCGAAGGAAGTTAGTCCCATCATCAATGGAAGGAGCCAGATCCCCCACTTTTTTGTGTACTCTCCAGGGTGGCGAGATCTAACCACCATACAGGAAACATCTCATCTGCTTTGAGAGGTGCCCCCTGAGGGTTAAATCATTTAATAAACTGAACATAATCGAAAATCAATTTTTGATTGTTTAAAACTAATACGTATTAAGTTTATTAAAATTATTATCTTTTAGAAAATCCAGAGCTTCTTTATTACTATTGATTATAAAATTATCCCCATCTTTAAATTTATTCAGGATAATTTTCAAGTATTTAAAGAAATGTTTTCCCTTACAATAATTATAACTGCCAGTACTACAAGTTACGAATCTAAATTTTAATGGATGATAATTAATAGACTATTAATTAAATTATTAGATGTCTGTACTTTTATATATGACGAATATTTAAATAGAGATATTATTACAAAAAGTAACTGACTAGAATTGTGTAAATTTAATATTACCGAAAATTACGCTTTAACGGAATTAACTTTTATAAACAAGTAAAGGGAATTCCAATGGGAACAGCTTTCTCAAGTGCTTTAGCGCATATTTTCCTACATTAGTATGAGAAAAAAATAATTAAACACAATTTAATAAACAGGTGGAGATATATTGATGACTTATTTTTGTTAAATTTAGATAATTACTAAGCTGTAATTGATTGTTACCCAAAAGATTTATTTTTAACTAAACTGAACGGAAATCAACTAAAAGCTATCTAGATTTAAAAATAGAAATTTCTAATGGAAAAACTTTAGTAGGTATTTACGATAAAAGGGATGAATTAAACTTTAATTAGTGAACTTACTAATTACCATTTTAATTCAATTCTAAAGTTTTCAAAAATTTGATTTTTTTCACAATTTAACAGGATTAAAAAAATTTGTAATAACAATAATTCTTATACAGAAGCAACAAACAATCTCATTAAAATCTTAACTACTAATGATTCTCTCCAAAACTTGCTCAGTATAGAAGTTTTAAAAGGGAGGGTTTATTTATTTTCTAACATCCCTTTTTACACAACTAAAGATAAACTTTCTAGTTTATTCACTTTGATTTTTTAACCCTTTCTAAGGCCGTGGGAAGTATGCTTCCCATCAAATTTATCAATCTTTGAATGAAATTATGTAGGTTGGCATAAGTTCTGACAATGTTTTTTAGTAAGTCAGAAACTTAGATGCTTCTGTTCTTTATCTCAGACAAAATGACGTGTCTTGGTTTGTCACTTAATTATTAATTAACCAAATTAATAAATTAATCAAATTAAATTTATCTAATAAGCTAAATGCATCCCTTTTATTCTAATTTCAAGCCTAAAAATATTTTAACACAATATGACTAGAAAAAATGGCCCTTTAAAAGGTTAACTCAATAGATGGCGCTGAGATCGTTATTTTTTTTCTTATGATGACAGGGCACTTTGACTTAAGTGTGGTAGGCTTATGTAGCTTTAAAGGCGGGGAAATTAAATTTAGTTTAACGTGATGCGTGTGCACTGATAGGTTTATTTTCTTCGGAATTTCTTTTTTGAAGTTAGGTATGTGCTTTGCTTTCATAGTTTAATGATGTTTTTGGTTTTAAATGGTATTTTTTTGTAGTTTGGTTTTATTCAATTTTGCTTTAATCTTGCCTAGGTTAAAAAAATTATGAAATAATATTTTGCTTGTTGTTTTGTAATTTATTTTCTTTAATTTTGTAATACTATTACTTATCCCAAAACCTCAATATTTTGGTATTTTCAGGTCACCAGTGGTCAATATTTTGGACGAAAGTCAGACCCCTCACAGAAAAAATCGCTGCCTGCGTGTGACCCTTGAAAAAGCCTTCAGGCAGGATTCATCATTCCTTTCTATTTTTTTTTTGTTCCTTTATTTGAATTTAAAGTTAATATTTATATCTAATTTAGTTAAGTTCATTTGTGTTTTAGTTGTAGCAGCATTAGCGCTCTCAAAATACACTGTATCTTTTATTAGTTTGGTTCAGGAAATATTTATTTTTAATTGAATTTCATAATAATTACTTTTTTGATTGATAGTTTCTTTGTATACATAATTCAGTAGTAAGACTTTCCCATCCAGTACTATTTCGTAGTATTTGCACTTTTCTATTTGAACGCGGATTAATATATAGAAAACGAATCACATTAAAATGATATTTTTCAAATAATTAAGATAATAAGGTAAAATTTTAAATCAACACATAACAAATTAATAGTTTAACAGTCAGAAAAGTCAATATAGGTAGAATGAGCTGGTTGCCAATGGCAGCTAATTTTTTTTTACGTAATATAATAAAACATGAATTATTTGTTGCTTAAAACTATGTTTCTTTTTAAGATTTGACTAAAAAAAAGAACACTTGTTCGAAATTTATATCTCTCATTCATGAAATATTTCCATTTCATTTTAATATTTTCCACTAAAGCAAGATCTTTCTCAAATTCATTATAAAGACAAGTAGAGGTTATTGCAACTCACCAGATGGCGCTTCTCGAAATATTTCTGCATAAACCCACTGTTTAACATTCCATGCAATTGAGATGATCTTACCACGGCGAAATGAACAAAATGAAGAAATAGAATAAATAAAAGAATGAAATAAGTTCCCGTTCAGCGGATAAGATGCAATAACAAAGCAAGACGTTCTCATAAGAGACCAGAAAACAAGAATTGCAATTTGGAAGGCATTCAAATACCAGTCACACAAGTGGATGTCTGCCAACTAGAAGTATATGAAATGTTTCAAATAAAATAACACATGCAAAGGCAATAAGATGGAATTTTTCTTTCGCAATTCATGAACAAAAACATTCTTGAATAAGCAGCAAATCTGAAAAGAGAACGTTTTATATTTAATATAACAAGCGAGAAAAATTTGTATCGTCAAGTATTCTCATATATATTATTACAGTGAAGAGTCGCATTAATATAGTTTCAGCTTCAATTAATATTACATATTTATAAAATATATTTGATAAAAAAAACCCTTTTTCAACAGCTTTATCAAGACTGAGTATATTTTGAAAGGTCAGAAAGTTTATTAATTATAATAACCTTTGGACTTTTTTACATCTACCTAATCCATTTTCATTCATGCATTTTAAATATCCTCTGTTTGAAAATTAGTAGGAAGGATTTTAGCAAAATATGTATTGTGATCAACGCATTTATTACTGCTTAAATATAGCAAACTACAGTATATTCCTGAGTATCCGGTTCACGACTATTCGGCCTTGTTTTCTTTTATCTTAATTAAATTAGGAAGGCAAGGCGCTGCAGAAACAATAATCTATTAAGGACTTTTTCAAAAACTAAAAACTGCAAGTTTTGTCTTTTATCTTAGGGTTGCCTTTTCTTAACTGTGTAATTATTTATCAGTGAAAAATAAAACCAGTTTGAGTCAATTTTCTTATGAACTAGGCCTACGACTTACGTTAATGTTTTTATATGTTTTCTGCGTTTAAAATAGGCATTACAGAATTAATCTTAACATGCGAACAATTAAAATGCGAACAAATCTTCCTCGCAGTTAATTTAAGTTTTCTCTAATTAATGCAGTGTACAAACTACCAAAGTCTTCTGTTTTAACTTGACACGTTACCGGCAGCTGCTTCTATGATTCACCCAGCCGCGTTCACATTCTAATAACTATGGATAAATGGAGGGATCAGTACTTAATAAGAAGTGCGATAATACGTATTATGACAGCGAATTATTGTATAAAAACTTTATTTTCTGGTATTGGTGGGCAAATGAATGGCAAAGAAATGGGCAATGACTACATGACAAAGAAATGAGTTCATAGAAATCCGGCCTATTCGGCTTTTTTGTTATCTGGCCTGTCCTTCCGTCACAATAGGCAGATACTCGGGAGTATACTGTACATACAATCTTTAGAAATGCAGTTTTATCTCAGAAAATAATGGAAGTTTACTGTTGCCACAAATTAGATAATAATTAATGGAATTAATATATGTAATAACGAACTTTAGAGCAGATGAAATAAAGGCAATAATAAACACAAGAAGATTAACTTTTAGAGATTACATGGCATAATTTTCAACAGTGATATTACAATTTATCGTCATCTCTGTATTTTATTAGCATCTTGGGTAGCACAAGTTGTGACATAATATTGTACAACATATTATTAGATTATATTGAATTATTTAATATTTTATAATTTATGCAATACTGCGACTATAATTTAATATCATACAATATTGTACCATATAGGTGTACTACAAGGGATTACTTTTAATCAATAATTTGAATTCCCTTAAAATATCGAATAATGGAGAATAGAGGAGTATTTTCACATTATAACAAATCCATCATTATTATAAACTATTGTGATTTATCATATGAGTTCTGTTAGCCTATATAACCAGTCTTAAATAAATTTTTATTTTGCATGAAGCTGGTTAACTCCGCATCCCATGATAAAATTCCGTTCAAAGTTTTAATTTAAGGCTATTTATTTATTTTTTTCAATTCAGAGCAGAGAACCAATCTCATATATAACAAAAAAGATAAGGCAAAATATTGATAGTAAGCCAGAACTCTGAACTAGATCAGCGGGAGCAAAGCCAATCTTCCTCACAGTGTTCTCAAGTATGAGAATCAGAGAAGCAGGATAGAATGGGTTTATATCACATACTATGTAATATAAAATAATCTTTAAACTATTATTTGTAATTAAAATTAATCTTGAAATTTTTAAAATTATCTTTGGTTCTCCCTTTAAATTCTTTAAATCTCTCTTCTTTTTTTAAAAATTAAAATTATGGAATAAACTAAGCAACTCAATTTTGTAAATTATCTTTATTATTAAGCCTTTAATTATCTTGCGAATCTTAATGCCGTTTTAATTATGGCATAATAGATTGTAGAATTCAATTTGATGAAGACCTAAAATTTCCTTTCGCATTTTCTTGGCACTTGATTTTTATAAACCAGTATTGCTAAATGAGATTTCACATAAATCTTCCAGCGGAAATTCTCTATTTGTTTGGCATTACATCAGGGAAATATAGAGCAATAAAGAAGTTTCTAATGAAAACGCTCTTATAAAATGCAGAAGCAATGTAAGATACAATTAAGCAGGCGTTGAAAATGACATACAATAATGTATCATGACTGGTGCTTAAAACGGTTTTAGTAACAACACATATAAATTTCAGTGAAATTCAATGGAAAATATCATTTTATGTCACCATGCTAGATTCATTTCTTTTTAATGCGATAGATATTTTGTTTTCATTACATTGAATTTTCTATATCCTTACAAAGCGATGTATTGTTTACCAATGGATTCTAAAACCCTCCGTGTTTTTGTGCATGCCTTAGGATGGGTTTAATTCGGTCACCCCTTAGTGAGACAGAACCACCGAAAAGTGGTTGTCTCAGGATACTGAAACGAACAGTACTTGGAGTATGGTAAATATAGGAATAATAATATAGTAATAATATAGTAAATATAGTAATATATATAAAATCAACACGCTTCTTCATCTTGCATTTTTATCTCGTGTGAGTCAAACATTAATTTCTACGATTTTGATATAAGAAGGGAAGAATAGTACCGAATAAAGTTTGACACAAATTGAGCTTTATATGTGTATATGTATGTATATATACTTATATCGGTTTGAAATACCACTAGAACTCATAGAATGCCCTTAAAAATGAAATTGACACTTTGAATGAAGTGCTTTGTAAAATTGTACAACTGCTGTTAAATTGCATAAAAATTTTAAATATTGATTAAAATATTTAATTTTTATATAATTTAAACTAAGTTTGAGTTGCCTCGCTTAATATGTTAATACCAAAACTTAGTTAAAAAATTCTGATTACTGTCAATGAGAATTATCTTGCTTAAAACCTAGTTTTATTAATTCATTCAAGAATACATTTTTAAAGCTTGCTTAAAACCTAGTTTTATTAATTCAGAATTGCTACTTTATATAATAGAAAAAAATTCCTTTAAAATAATAAACAAATTTTTTAAAAATTAAAATGAAATTTTTCTTTTGAACAGACAAAGTTAACTTAGATTGTACTAAAACTAAAGTATTCATAATTAGAGTTTTAATATTCATAATTTAATTTCAAGAAAGGAGAGATCTCATGCATTAAAAAATATGGCAATAAATTAACTAATATAAAAAAAGAAAGTGCTGAAATTTGAGTTTTACACCCATGAATAATATTTAGCATGCAATCTTTTTTGAAATACAATGGATTATTTCACGTCGTTTCTCAGAAAGTATCAAGCGCATAGGTCTGATGCTAGTATTTAATATATTTCCTCAATATGAATAAATATAATAAAGTTAAGGCAACATATATTTAAATATTATTAGCACGTTATACATTATAAAATATGTAGCATATTATAACATTAGTAGCTCAAGTGTGGAGTTAGGTGAAATGGTCTAGTTGTGCGGAAAAAAATTCCCCTTTGTCTACATAACTTCAAGTTTCAGTGACTTTTCTCAATAGCAACTCCAAAAGAAATGCGAACGCTGAAGTGCATATTCCTAGAAGCCACATCAGAAACGCTCCAGAGAGATCCTCGGTTGATAATGGGCTCATAGTGGTCAAGGATTCTATTTTATGTTTTCCAAACTTAAGACGTGCTCTAAATTGGTAATGTCTTTTGACTTTCTCAAATAAACCACTTGCCCGTATTCGACTCAGAGTTCGTTCCAAAGTTTTCTTACAACAAAAGTGCTTGTTGAGTACTAGTCCGAAATAAGCAAGGTGGAAATAATCATGAGATAGAACAGCTCTCCCAAGAAAATGATCTTCAAAGAAGGATCTAGAAGAAACAACAGCAACATTTTTTTCTGAGAGTGCTTTTCCAACATGTTTCAGTGATGGTTTGATGTACCAGTTATTGTTTTCTACAGCGGTTCCTGTTAACCTGACAGCTGTTGTAGGAGAACCTTTTAATATGTCTTTAATCCCTGTGCCTTCGTATACCATGCATCGGTATTTACCATTTCTGATGGCCACAGATAGTTCAAAAACATCTCGAACGACAGTTTCATGAAGTGGTAAAGTTAAGAAAGATACTAAGACAGCAGTATAAGAGTAAGTAAGGAATGACACCATCGGTATCCAGGTCCCCAAAAGAATATCATCTGGCAAGGCAACAGGTTTTATGTTTGTTCCACCATTTAAAAAGCTAATGAAAACATTCGACCACAGTTTACTTATTCGTAAATTGTATTTTAAAAGAATTTTCCACATGAACGGCACTATCAAAATTACAGCTATAATTGTAAGCCAGACACTGGAAGAAAATGGATAGAAATACTTTGACAAGTATTCGGGTGCTTTAGTGGCAAAAACAATTTGTTCTATATCATATGGATAACTGAAGATAACAGCCGATCTTCTTTCTTCCAATATTGCAGGACTACACATGGTCATGTCGGCTTCCCCTCTATTGATCATTCCATTCCTGTCCAGCTTCCATTTGGCTGTTTCGCACCCCATTGTTTATCCTCAGGAACGACAAGTTTGTAACGGAATTTCAGGGCTTTCGACAGTATTTCCAAAAATTCATCTTCTATGACATCAGACAGATTTGGATTGCCGGTTGATATATGATTTAATTCATATATGCCGATTATATTATTTACAGCAATGAGCATAAACGTAGGGAAGGCCATGTCTTCTATTACAAAGATGACTGAAATGTTTAGAGATAAACCATAGTTGCATTGCAATAAAATTGCTTTGTCGCATGAAAGAAAAGAAGAAAAGGTGTGCGTTATCTTTAATGGAATATAAAGTTTTCTGATATAATGCAATTTTTCCTCTTTTATAAGAATTGCAGCTTCACGATTCTTTTTTTTAAATTCAGAATTTTATTCATGAAAATAAATGTTTATGAAAACAACTTTTCATGGAAGTAGCTGCTAAAGTATATTTCATTTCGGAAAAACTACTGTCGATTATATTTTTAGAACATAAAAAATGCCTTATAAAAAATCGCCTTACATTTTAATAATACGAATTATTTAAAAAATAGTGTCTGGTTCTTATTCATTTTGAAAACAGAATAGCCAAGTGATTCACGAGTTATAAAATACAAGTGGAACTTTAGTATTTTACAACTGAAGTGTAAGATTCAAGCGTAATAACACATTTCAAAATAAATTGCTGTTTACCCATTTGATTCGGAGTTCCGAACACCTAGTGATTTTCTGGGCGACTTTTTTAATAATTCACGCCTTCTTATTTTCAGTAACACATACATAATATAATCATATTTACAATATTATTTTTCTAAAATATGAGATACATCATTACCTTGAATATACAGAAGATAAAAATTTCTGCATTTTTATTATAGAGGTATAATGTTAAAAAGAAATAAAAGAAATAAATTGATGAACTGATAAAAAAAGATGTAGAAGTAATCATGGGTTATATTTGCTCAAGCTTATATTTTGATTTGGTAATAAAAAATTCTGTATCTATTTATTCTTAACCTTTATTTTGACATGCAATGCGATTTTATTATGCAGCAAAAATGAGATTTTGCATTTTAAACATGTCTAATTTGTGATCTTTTACGTTTGTAAACTGGCAGTTGTCTTTTCATTCAGTTCCTGTTGCACTTGAGTTTTGAAAATTAAATCATTATACTATAAAATATTTATAAAAGGAAATTTTGCCAATAAAAATTAAAATCGATGCTATTTCACTCAAATGTGCGGTTTGCAGAATTTTCTATTCTTTTTGTTTACTTTTTTTGTTGATTAAATTTCACTTCGCCTTTGCTTAACTCGGAAAATTTTTATGATAACACCAAAGAATATATTTTTCGATTTAGGACGAACACTTTATCAAATCGCAGAAATTTCATAAATTTAAACACAACTATCTATATCAATTTTACAGATAAGTTCATGGAACATTTTTCTATGTTTTTATCATTGTAAGCATATGTATTTCTAACTGGACTTTTTAATCGATTAGCTTTATTTTCTGAAACTTACGCATTTTACCACTAGGGACGCTGTAATCTATAGTACATTCTACACTGTTTACTAAAGGTACACATTATTCCGCTGGCTATGCGAAAGGTCTGATTAAATTTAAAGTACTTAAAAGCACTTCATCAATTACCCTAAATAAGAAATCCGAAGAATGTTTCGGATTGTTACGTTATAAGAACCACTGCAAAAAGCTGACTTTCCAAAAGCAATCTATTTACATAATGTCCTCAAGTTTTTAACGAATAAATGCCTATTGTTTATTTTTAATCTCTTGTGTCTTTTATTCAAAGTATCTTTTTTTATTTTCAATTAGCAACAATACAAGCAGCTTTGTAGAATAAAGAATATTGTTCCCAATACCTGAAATCAACAAAAATCAAACAAAGCCTAAGTTCCATTAAAGGACCTCATCACATCTTCTTGTAATAATAAAAGCCATAGAATGAAGTAAAGCCTTAAGCCTTCCAAAGAAATAAGAATAAAGCTTAAATCTTTTCATAACGTTTGCTCGTCAAAAAATTTCGAAACATATTAAAAAGTTTTTGATCAACCGAGAAAAATGAAAAGACTGATATTCTTCAGTAATGACTTGGTGCATCCACTATGAAATGTCTGCTTATTGTTCAACCAAACATAATCGTTCGAAATTTCTCTTACGATAGTTCTTTCATTGTTTGTATTTAACCGAAGAAAGCTCTTCTTTGTTCCATAAGAATCGTTATACATGTTTAAGGTTGCTTCCTAAACCAAGCAACTTTTTAAAAGATATTAATAGGGCTAAGAAATGGAAAATAGAAGAATAGAGTTGCATCGAAGGAAGCAATCTTTCGCTTGATTAAATTTGGAATGGAAACTTGGATATCAGAAGATTGAAAATCAACAAGTATAGAAAAGGAAAAATGTACTTATGAATTCAAAATAGTTAAGAAAGTAGGCTTTCTACAGCTAAAATCTAAACAGCGTGATTTGAAAGGAACATATCGATTTTTAAATTTCTTAGTTTTCGCAAAGAAATTTTGATATATTTATGTTTCAATTACAAGTGTTCGTTACAATCATAAATAAACATTGTAAATAATCTTTGAAATATTTGATCATATCTTATCTTTGCTGAATGCTAGCACGAGATGGCATAACAGTGCATCAAAAATTGGCAAAAGATATGGTGGTAGCTTCATAAGCCAGTTAACAGCCTCCGGACTTGGGTGGTCACTTTTATCTGACGGTTATGTTACGCGGCTACTGACACTAATGTCGTGGGTTCGTTCCTTGGCAATTCAATCTCCACAAGGAGATTGTTTTAAGTTTTTTCCCCATTTTGAACCGATTAGATGAAAAAATCTGATACCTACATACAAGTTGAGGATAAATTTCATATCATATTTCTTTTATTTTAAATTCAATTACTAAATATTTATTTGAAATAAGATCCACTATTATTAACGAGAATCATAATGGCAAAAAATGGGTTTTACTAGATCAGGAAGTCTGAAACGTAGAGATTCGTCAAAGTATTGAGATTTTTGCGATTACAACAATTTCTTTTATACTTCGTATAAACAACAACAAAAAGAAAGAAAGAAAGAAATGAAGGAAATGGCATTGCTATCAAAATGTGACGTACCACTAATTTTCTTAAATGGGAGTATAGCAAAATTTCATCTCCTATAATTTAATATTTCATACCAATAAAAAGAAACTTATAAAATAAGTAATTATTTGATGAAATAACGACATAGTTGTATATGCCATTGTTCTTCATCTTATTAATTTAATTCACATTTATAAATCTTATTGCACAAAAGTTAAATGAGCGTGGTGGTGAATTTTACCAATATTGAAAGCTTCGCATGCCATTTCATTCTTGACAGTTGTTTGTTTCATTGTATAAAATTCATCAGTCGTTGAAATGACAAACTACAGTTTCTTTCATGGGAAATTGCATTTCATTCAAAACAAGTTGCACATTATGGCGTGTTGATTGAAAGCCTCAAATAGATAAACAGAATGTAAACAGTGTGACTGTGATTGGATATGAGCAACCTATCACAGGAATAGCTAAATAACAAAAAATAGTTGATAATCATATAACAAATATTTTATGGCTTTAGTACAATTTAAACCATTTCAGTCATATTTGTTATTTGTGTGGAAGCAGGTGACAGTATCCACGAGATGGCGCAGGCGGTGCCAATGAGAAGCCTAACTCTAGCAGATGGAATGAGATAAGAGCGTGCTGATGCTGGACTGTTCAGGGTAAAATGGCTATGGACCGTGGCAACACGATGAGGTGCCCACGCTGTAATATGAATCGAAAAGCGTAAATATGTATAATAGAACCAATATTTAATCCTAGACACCGTTTCGTATTGAGTTTTTTCGAAAGATGTACACCTTCGCTCCCACATTTGTTTATCCATTTCGTGTCACTGCGTTATATAATTGAAGATATTTAATCAAAAGAATCATGATCTTGACTAAAGGCAGTTTCTCCGATTGACTCAATGCGGAATTCATTCTTACTATTCCATGCACCATATATACAAATATTGTAATCGACAGAAAACTTAACTCGAGATTCTTCTGTTCTAGCCCTCCTCGAGTTCGAAAAGCACATTTTGAGAACTAAGCATGTTTGTCTGTCTGGGAATACAATAAATGAAAAACTCATAAAGATGC
The DNA here is from genome assembly GCA_026543865.1 of Argiope aurantia. Taxonomy (NCBI): domain Eukaryota; kingdom Metazoa; phylum Arthropoda; class Arachnida; order Araneae; family Araneidae; genus Argiope; species Argiope aurantia. The sequence goes on from JAPMOR010059716.1 coordinate 84,063, forward strand.
GAGATTTGATGTTTTATCCAAATACCTAGTTTGTTAGCTTCCGTGAAATTGTGATCAAAATCCTCTGAAAGGAAGAAAGTGTCTGCCTCTGTGCATATCAACATGTTAAGTCAAAAGTGGAAAAGGTTGACATATGAGACTTGGTGTCATTTAATCTTTCAGTCACGTTACCTTATGTAATTTGCTCCGTTTATATTTCATACCCTCAAATTAAATGCTTTCGTTTATCAGAAAATGAAGATCGGCAGTTTTTTTTTTACACAGTCAAATTATGGTATAGTGCAAAGAATCGGATATGCAACATTCATCTCTTCTTTAGACCGATTTGGTGCAAAATTTCATAAGGATCTTCAATTTTGGAGTAAAAATAGCACTTCATTTAGTTTTCTTATTGTGTTTTTGCATTCTCATTTCCACTGATCTACAAATATGATAACAAGGCATTAACATATATATCACGAAATCATGATTTCTCCTCTAAGTAACTGCAGAAAAACTCCCCTACATAACACTTTTAAATATCGGAAATAGAATAATAAGAATCAAGAAGAATATAGAAACAAAACTTTCATATATAGAACTTCTTTCAAGAGTAAAATAGATTTTTATCAACATATTCTACAAAGCAATAGCTGGTATATTCTATAATACGACAATCTTTTCTGTATATCGAATAAATTTCTATTTACGGAAAAGAATATTTTGCATTACAAATTTATGTATTCTTATTGCAGTCATAAAACGGTCATTGTTGTAGAAAAGAAAAATTATTGATTGAAGAAGAGAAACATTGTTTCATAACGAATCTTACTCTATTAGATATTTTCCAAGATTGAAAATTGTTAATTAGAAAGTTATAAACAATATATTGGCAGTCATGTCAAGTAGAAGGCAGAAAGTCAAAATACTTTCTTTTGATTTACGAATACCTGACTTTATAGCTAGAGAGATATTTTATTTTAAATTTTAGTTAGCTTCAGATTATTTCTTATAGTAAATTCGACACTGAATGGAAATTTTCAGTGTGAAAAAGCAGTTCAAGTGAAAAGAAAACCGAACAAATGGGATGAAATGCAAGGACGAAGTAAAACAAAATGAATTTTTGATAAATATGGTAACAAGAATTTTGAAAAAATCAGTCATATTCTTGCATCTTTTGTTTGACACTCTAATTATTTTAAGCTTTCTTTATTTCCAAGAAAATTAACTATGTATAGCTGCTTTTAATTTGAAAAAATGGAACTTAACCTAATGTATTTCTATATGTCGGAAATTTATGTATTAATTATTTTAACCCGAAAATGCACGACTTTGTATTTTTTTACGAAAAAAAATACATGCGTTGTGAATAATTGCATATAATTTTGGAAAACTATATAAAGCAACTTTATTTTTTTCTGGTGAAATTTTAACAAAACAATTACAATCGGTAAATTGCGAATTAAAATTCCAGCGGCATAAATCACATTATAATAACTCTACAATAAAAATAAAGGTCCCATTTTACCAATATATTTTTTGCAATGGAAATAAAATATTTTGATAACATTTTTAATGGTATAATTATTCATGCAACACCATTTTGATGTTTTTTGAAGTTTACAGTTTAAATTCAATTCAAGTTCCGATTTGGCCATATATTGGTGTTTTCTGCAAATGTTTACCAAAAAGTATTTAGAAAAAGATTTTCAAACACTCATTGTTGCCCTTTGAGACATTCATGTGAAGCTTACAAATGGAAATAAAAATGTCTAGTCGAATGGCTACATAGTAAATACTTTGTAGGGTTAACATAAATTTTCGAATTAGTTATACTAGAAAGATTTAATAGTAATTTAGTAAATTCTAGAGATTCAATTGAAATCGAATTAGACTTGAATCATTTTCCTTTCCCTCAAAAGTCCAATATACCGTTATGTCTCAATAATGATTGATGGATTTTGAAAATCAATAAAAAAATGTCGAAATGCAATAGAAATGTATCATTTGTGACTATCCGCTAGGGAAATAAAAGAATTTTATCCCACTGAATTGCAAATTTAGTTAACATTACTATCGACAGATGGCACTGCAAAGTAAGAAAAATAAAAGTTTGTATGAAAATGTTGCAAGGACTTTTACAAAAATAAATAAATAAACAGCGATATCTTCAATTAACCTCTATTTGCAGCAACAGCGTGGTGCAATTTGAAGCGAAAATTACAAGGTCTCAAGTACTACACTTGTTTCAGATCGTCTGCAGTGTTATTTGGCGATGGCAATATTAACTAAATTTGGTGAAATAAACCTAATTAAATCTCATTTCGATCGCATTCCTTCTTTCTTTTAATGATTTTACGAAATCCATCAGACCTTTTTGAGTTAGAAATGAATCCATAATATTTTTTTTAAAATTAAATTTAAGTATATATCTGTAAGTAAAACGATGAAAATATGTTTTCTATAAACACGGTGTTTCTCTTTCTCCTCTTAAAGAAAATCTTTTAATAATTCTACTTCAAATTTTCTTATGAGACCTTAAAATTCAGTAAATATCTGCCTTTCTCAATGTCAATGGCCCAAGAGTACACCTTACTTTTACTTGATAAATCTGACTTTTAATATAAATAACATATTACGGAGAAGTGCAAGCATGTTTTTATTTTTACGCATAAGAAACGGTTTAATTTGAAGTCAAAACAACAAACAATCAAAAAAAAATTTCTGAATGGAGAAGTTTCAGAAGCATTTTAAATAAACATATACAGATTTTGGCTTAAAAAATTGAGAATACATCAATGAAATTTTTATAATATTTCTCCTACAAGGAAAGTGTCAATATTTAGCTACATGTATTTTGACTTTTATAATGGCCTTTAAATCTCGTGGTACCGATTTGACCCATTTTTAGTGGTATCTTAAGATATTTTACCCCATTCTTCTTGCAACACTTGCTTTAAATGGATTTTATTTCTAATTTGTGTTTTTGGACCACTGTTTCGACTGTTGCCCACAGATATTCAATAACAATGATGTCGGGGACTATGATAACGTGTGTAACTGCTGTTTCGAATGAAAAAGGCACCACTTTTTGACGTTACGCGCAATGTGTTTGGGTTCGTTGTCCTGCTGGAAAATGAAACCCAAATTCTTAGCATTTCAGATTGCTGCGAAGTATATGCAAGTAAACAACATGGTTCATCAAACTTGCTGCAGAAACTTCTTTAGTCATAGACAGAAGTGTAAGTACTGAAACTGTGTGAAATGTAATTAGACAAACTGGATATAAAAGTTTAATTGTTAGAGAGAAACATTTCATTAGCTTGCAAATTAAGAAAAAGCATTAAAAGTTTTCAAAATCTCATCAATTGAAGGTCAATAACTTTTGGAAGAAAATTATATTTAGTGAGGAAAGAAAATTAAACATTTTTGGGAGTGACAGCCGTTGCACCGCATGGGGAAAGATTAATACTGCTTTGCATCTAAAACATTTACGTCTTACAGTTCGTGACTCCGTCATGACTTAGGGTTGAATGGCTTCATCCAGGGTAGGAAATTTAGTTTTTATCAATGGCATTAGAATTACTTGGATATACATATGGATTACTTGGATATACTTCGCAGGAATCTAAAGGAAAGGGCTAAAAATTAGGGTTTAGATGGAAATTTCATTTTCCAACAGGACAACGACCCCAAACAGAATACACGTAAATTCAAAGTACGGTGTCTTTTTCATTGTAAATAGCAGTTACACACACCACCACAGTCCGCCGACATCAGTGTTAATGAATATCTGTGAAACTCAAAACAGTGATTCAAAAACACAAAATTAGAAACAAAGGTCATTTAAAACAATCGTTGCAAGAAGAATGGGGTAAAATATCTTCAGATACCACCGAAAATGGGTCGAATAGGTACCACGAGATTTAAAGGCCATTATAAAAGTCAAAAGGCGTGAAACTAAATACTAACACTCTCTTTCTATGCGAGATATTACAAAAATTTCATTAGTGTATTCTCCATTTTTTGAGGAAAACTCTGCATATGTTTATTTAAAATGCTTCTAAAATTAGTCGTTGATTTTTCTTTATTTATACTTTAAATTAAACTATTTGTTACTTGTAAAGATAAAAACATGCCTGCACTTCTCGTTAATGTGTCTCGTTTATATTGAAAGTCGGATTTATCAAGTAAAAGTAAGATCTACTCTCGATTGTTTGAACCACTGCATTTATGCTCTACATTTAACAATTACTAAGAGTTTTCTTTTAAAAAAACATAAAATTAACCAGTTTTATGAACTTTTTATTCAATGTTTTTCCACGTTATGTTCTATAAAAATTAGGTGCCATTTATTTTGTGAGGTATGAACCACATATGATTTCAACAAAAATATGTTAGTCATGTAATTTTTCTAGTTTGACTTGCTTTTTTGTACACTTGTAAAGGTATATTTTTAAAATAACAATATGTTGCTGAAATTAAAAATTTTAATTTGCTAATAAGATCTAAGAACATGTAAAATCTTCTGCAATACTACATACTTTTTACAAAATTTAAAAAATTTGCTTTGATATTAGTGAAGTGGTAAAACTTTTCAGTGACATGCACCTCCGATGAAAGAGGCTTTTAAATCTAGTGGAAAGCAATTTTTCCTTTTAGATTTTTTTATGATTCTTCCTTTTTTAAACAATAAGATTCCTTAAAAATATACGACATTGTTATATTTTTAAAAATAAAAAATATTTTCGTGATTTAAAATGAAAAACGTCATTGCATCTGTACAATAAAAGCTTGATTTCACAAAACAGAATCAGATAATCTGACTTCAATCTAGTCTGATTAAATAAACTTAGAGTGTAAGAAATAATATTTTAGCACAATGTGCTGAGCAATAATTTTAATAAACACATTTATAAAAAAAATTTGCCATTACAAATCTTTTTTACAAGCATCTGCAACAAGTACTATTACTACATTTACTCTAAGTGACTGCAACAAGTGTTTTGCTACACTTGTTCAGAAATATCTACTTATAAAAATTGCTACTAAAGTTTATACTGCAAGTATCTATAACAAATGTTACTTAAGCAATAGCTTCAAGTTCTATTGGGTTGTTCGGAAAATAATTTAGGTTTTTTTTTTTTTTTTTGTGGAAATGAAAGACAGCTTTTGTATAATAAACAGATACTTTATTAAATTATATATTGGCCGTTCTGGTCCCACACCTTTTGCCATCTTTCTGGTAGTAGCATCATTTCACGCTCATAAAATTTTTGGTCTTTGCTGCCAAAAAACGGATCGAGGTGGTTTTTGACCTGCTCATTTGAGGTGAAGGTTTTACCGTCTAAAAAAATTTAGCGAACCAGTTCTGGCACTGGCGTACTGTCAACACACCTTCTCCATACACATCGGTCCATTTCTTTCTGACTTGAACAGCATTTTTACCCTTTCTGTAGTAAAACAGTAAGATATGTCGAAAATGCTGCTTATCGCTCTCCCTATTTAAAAGGACACCAACCAAAAACTACTGCGTAGAATTAATTGGATTTTTTCACACACAAACCTTGCTATATGAGCTCTCAAAGCATATAAAAATTATACGGCTTAAATGTGAAGTTGGGTGCAAAAAAATACAATTAAATCCTCTATCGGGAAAAAACGAAATTACTTTCCGAACAACCCAATAGTACCAAGTGTTATTCAAGCATCTACAAGTCTTTGTAAAAGTCTTTTAACATCTGTAAGTCTTTTCAGCAAATGTTTGAAGAGGAGTTTTAATAACTCTATTAACAGAATGCATTTCATTAATGCATAAAGATTCATTAATTCTTTCTCCGAACTTTTCTTTTTAGCCAAAAGAGAATTCTGCATTCCTGTAGTTTGGCGCATTCAAGAAATCTTGAAGCAGCCACTTTTCATTGATTTAATGTTCTATATTAAAGCTCATCAGAAAGGTGCACATTTGAATCTATCTCAATTTATTGTAAACAAATTAAGTATAATGTATAACTAGGTTTGAAAGTAGCTTTATTTGAATAGTTTGTGTAATGTTTTGCGAAGGCAGAAATATTTTTTGGAGTTCATTTCCAATGCATAATTGTAATGAATTGATCCTAGATATTGAATAGTTGCAAAAATTTTGAGAACAACTTTTGAGAACGCTAATTTTTAAATCAATCATTGTACATAATTGACAGGAATAATTGAACATTTGAGCTTTGGTAACAAGGTTTCGATTGAAAATGCAAGGAGTGAAACGGATGTTCCTAATAGATAAATGAGTAATGCTCCTGATATATTTTCAAGCGACAGAGCATTTACATTTCCAAGACCTTCAGCGTTCTTTGTTCTTAGTTTCAGATGAGCTCGGAACTGATAATGTCTCTTGCATTTTTCGAAGAGGCCTGCAGATAGAATGAGACTCAACTTACGATTCAAAGCTTTTTTGCAACAAAAATGTTTTTGAAATATAATCCCGAAATGAGACACAGAAAAATGATCTGTAGAAATCGAAGCTCTTCCAACATAATGGTCTTCAAAGTACGGTTTCATAGCAATAACCGCCGTGTTTCCCTCCGCAATAGCCTTTCCTACTCCCTCTAACGTCGGAGTCACAAACCATTCATTCTTGTCAATGGTATGTCCGATCATTCTCACATATTCCCTTGGTGACGCTTTCAAACTCTCTGTCACTGAGGTACCTTTGAAGGTCATACATTTATACTTCCCAGCAGCGATGGCCTCTGATAACAGAGGAATGTCACGAATGACACTTTCTTGCAGTGGAAAAGTCAAGAACGAGAGAAGGACAGCAGTGTAGGATCGAGACAGGAAAGATACAGCAGCAATCCAAGTTCCTAAAAGGATATGTTCGTGGAGCTTAGTTAAAGTTACGGTTGCTGATCGGCCCAACGTGGTGTAGAACACTTCACCAAAAAGGCTGATTACTGACACTTTGCAAGTGAACATGGCTTTCCATAGAAAGGGCATTGTAAGAAACAGAGCCAGAAGAGTATACCAGAGTTCTGCAGAGAAAGGATATACATAAGCAAAGAGCAGTGGTATACGACCTGGTGCTTTGTTGGCGAATACCATCTGCAATGTATCGTAAGGATAACTGTAATCAACTGCAGTTTTTCTGCTTTCGGTTAAGATCAATTCACACATACCTAAATCTGTTTCTCCACGTTGAACCAATCCAATCTTTCCTGTCCAGTTACCATCCTCTTTTCTGTTACCCCAGCCATTATCCATTGGCTGGACAAGTCTGTAATTGAATTTCAAAGCAGAAGATAGGATTTGAAGAAGTTCTCCTTCTGCGCCATCCACCATTATTGTTTCTCCTTCGGAATCGGTTTCTAAATGGCACACTCCTAATAAATTATTGACAGCTATTTTCACAAAACGAGGGAACTTCATCTTTTCAAATATTGGGACTTGAAAAGCTGGGTAATTATCTTAAATAAATGTTTTTAAGTTATATTAGTTATCCTTCTAATTACTTCAGTTCCAAGAGAATTATTAGTTCTCCTTCAGAAATGGTTTCCACATGGAAACTTCATCCTTTGAAATATTTGGATTTGAAAGGCTGGTTAATTATCTTAAATAACAAATGCTTTTCAGAAATTCAATTTATATCACGTTTTCTTACTGAAAAGAATATTAATACTTATGAATCATAAATAAATATTGGTTACTGTTCCATTATACAGATCCTTTGGACGTTCTTTATTTTAAATAATGTCCACATTGAATTTGAATAATATCCCAAGGTAAGGGCTGGAGTTTTGTTTAATAGATATTATCGACACGGTATTAAGTAATTTAAACTAGCAATCACAGATTAAAAGATTAATATTAAAATATCCGTGCATCTCTTCATCAATGTCATTATGGTTACTAAAATTTACTTGGAACACTGAAGACTCAATTTCCATTAAAATTAGGTAAACAATCTCGATTAATACAATTGCTGATTCAGCTTTGGTTAAGAAATTAGATGATAGCCACAAATAATTGAATAGTAACACTAAGTAAATTATTTTTTCAAAGTATATATATGATGAATATACGTATAATAAATTCTAAAATTCAAAGTTTCTAAATTATCACAGAAATCGGTATGTGGAAGATTTCATAACAGCTTTCTGCAAGAGGTGTTGATTCGAATTAGGCCATTCTATCACTTTCCACCACTCATTTATTCAGTTGATATCAGAATTCAGCAAAATTGGAACATCTTAAATGGAAACATTTTTGACTTTAATATTAAAAAATAATATCATTTCAGTTTCTGCAGAGCTTCTCCTATAAAGAACATTGCTTTCATATAGGAACTAGGCAAAAGGAAGTCTAAAAACTATAAAATGGGACAAACTTCATATTATGCATTAGGCTTAACAAGTGCTTAGATACATGCTACTGTAAGATAATAGTTTCAGCTACTGTTTTTCACGCACAAAGAAAATTTCACCTCAGAAGACTTTTCAATTTGCAGATTTGACGATTAAGGGAAGCACACGCTTTCCATTTAAATAGTAGCTGCTGAACAGAAAATAATTGAAAATGTTATTGATTTCCACTTTTTTCTTGTTGGTTAAAAGCATTTTATCAGTAAATATCTGTCTATGATTACGTGTTTAATTATACGCAGTGAAATAACGCGACTGTTTATTTACAAATATAAAATAATGGTATGTTAATTTTGAAACAATCGTTTTCATAAACGAGTTTACATCGTCGATTTGCCAAAGCAAGTCGATAAATTCCAAACATGTTATAGCGCTGCATTCAATCCAAAAGACTTTAAAAAACAATAATATTGTATATATTTTGCAGTTTGTTGTTTGCACATATATGCGTTCTCGATGTTTGAAATTATTATGCAGTTAAATTATCTTTCCTTATCGATTTATCACAAACCTCAAGTTGAAGATGACTAGTTAGTTACAAATTGCCTTTACAAGCTTCGTATATTATTTTTAACTGCACTTTAAACCAGGAAATCTTATTATCGTGTTTTCTTTGAAATATAATTAAGTTTCACCTTTGTTGTCAGACTCTTGAAGCTTTTGCTATCGCCTAAAAACCATTTTAACTCATGTTATCTATTTTTGCAAACATTGATAATTCAGTTTTCTTTTTTCTCTTATTTTTATAAAAATAAAATCTGCAAGTTCTAATTTTATCGATGCTCTATGTAATATTTTTCATAACTATAATAAATAATGTCACTTTACTAATTCTACTTATGTTTTTGAACTGTGATGGGATATATGAAACCCGTTAAGAATAAAATTTCTAGTTATTAAATCATACATTCTGGTCTGCAAGTTTTGAAATTCCCAGCAACATTACCTGAAATAAAAGAAAAATAGTCTCAGAAAAAATGTTCAGAAAGAAAAGCATTAGAAAATAACATCTAATTAATAGAAATTTATATCAAGATTAAAATGTAACATCTTACAAATATCAGTATTCTCTTGTAAACATAAAAGGAAGCATAGAAGTAGCAATTAAAAAATGCTACACTACTTTCAATTCATAATTTTTTTAACATTTGTAAAAATTTATATTATATAAAATGATTCACGTTTACCATGTGTAATGTCTTGATCTAGACTGATCAAATAACGCAGCAGAATTTCCAGACAATTCTTTATTTTACAGCCCTATATATACAAAAGAACAACCTGTTCTAGGTTAAATAAATAGTTATTTACACCTGTAGTAGGAGACACAACAGTCGAAGTCGAAGGTTTATCTTGAAACTCAGATCTCCATCAATACGGAAAAACAACACCACAGGGAACTAAAAGGTTGTTAGTCAACACGACCACTTCAGGAGTAGTTCTCGGACTTCGAACTCGTGGGCGTAGTCCAACAGTCTGCTTGCAATTCGTTTCTTCTCCTCTCCCTAAAAAAATCTCCGCACTTTATTTCGGCGACAATCTCCACCTCTTAATTTACATTGGTCATTTCGGACAATCGGGGTTCCGAAATATGCTCCTTCAGCTGTGCCAGTCGGTCGTGTGAAGGTCCTTTTAGTGATGCACCTTTCATAACTGACTATTCTGGAACACGGAGTTATCATAGTCCTTTCTCAATGGGAAACATTTAGCATCCAGATGTTTGGACACCCCTTTCTCTTTGAACGTACTATCAATATCTCTTGGACGTGGAATTCCCACATGTGGTCTTTCATTGTAGTCGCTAATGAACAGATGCGAAACCACCCAGGAGAAAAGATCCGCCATCTGGCAATCTCGAGGAGTTTAGTAATTAACAGCGACTCCACAGCTGGCTGTAAATGTCTTATCAGTACTGGGAAACGGGGAATATTACACATGATAGGAAATTAAAGAAATTATTATTCAATTTAACATAGGTTGAAGAAATCAATTATTATTTGTCTTGAAATTTCCCCACTATCGGTTTCAAGATTTGTCACTCAATTAATTGATTAGACCATGGCTGTCAACGATGCGATTGCCTGTCTGTGCATGTTAATATGAACGCTAGTTCGACGAATGAAATTCGATATTACGTTTCATACCACAATTATAAACTAGTTTCAAAATATGCATTCATTGGAACAAGTGGTAAAAACACAAATACCTAATCATTCTTTTCACAATACTGCGAAGTTAAATGCATAAAATTCAATATTTGGGATGTATATGAAATACTCTAGGAAAATTCACTTTCGCTGAATGTTTTTTTTTTCATCTAAAAATTATTCTTTACAGAATAATAAAGCAGGAGCCATAGTATGATCCGATAGCAATACTTAAAATTAAATTGTTTCGAATCTTAGTTCTATCAAAGATGGAAGCAGATATTTTGCACATTATATCCTTCGATATTTTTTTTCGGTACTGTAACGTCGTATCCCTGTTTATAATGGCTCAACTCTTAAGTCAACAAATTATTAATCTAAGTTAACTAATTTTACTTTATCCAACACAAAATAATCAAAAGTTTCTTTTTAATTATTTAATGAATACACTATTGTAACGTCATTTGGTACATTATCTAAAAGCGTATGAAATTTAACTTTCTTATTAGTTTGTTAAACAAACAAAGCGAACGGAGGAAAATGGAAGTATTCTTCGAATTTTAATGTAACAGACGTTATTTACACAGTAAATATTATCTTCGATGCATTGATTCTGCGGAAATTTTGAATGTTTTTTTAAACATGTCATCATCAATTCTTTTTTCTTTAAAAATAAATTTCGAATATTTCCTTTTATATTACCATAACATTTATTCTGAAAATACCTGAATAATAAGATTGAATTTTTAAACTTACGCAATGATAAAAAAGAAAATTGACCTCTAAACTTAACATTGATATAAGTAAAACAAAAGCAATTTTATACAAACAATAGTAATTTTAAACAACTAAATCTTCATGGACCTTAAATCAATATTCAATAAAGACTTTTCATGAATGTTTAACTCTTTTATTTCTTAAAACTAATTTAGTGAGTTCATAGCGTGTTTCTAGTTATAACTTGATACATTACTCTCTATATTGTATACAAACTTTGTTTCCCCCCCTTCCAAAGATTTGTATTACTGTATCGATTTGTAACATTTACTTTAAAAACAGTATTGGCTAACCACAAATGCTATAAAATGTCTCAAGAAAAAATGTTTTGCAGCCAATTTGCAATTGAATTAGTACTTATTGCGATACTTACCGACAGGAGAAAATAATTATGGAATAAACTGAGTTAACCAAAAGAAGATGAGACATTTATTTATTCGATAAAAGGTTATACAAAAGATTGTTTACACTGTACACATAAGAATTTTCTCATCAATGATATTTTATCGGTATGGTTAAAATTCAATGGCACAATTTCTTGAATAAATTTTACAGTCGAAAAGAAGATAAAAGAATATATCGATCAACCAAATTTTTGTGTCATAAAGGCGAAAAAAAAAAAAAAATCAGGTAGACACGTGGAAATATTTTCTCACTTTTTCAAAGAAAGCCTACCAATTGTTGTTTGTGTCAAAAATTTATTAAGTAAGTTAAAATATGAAGAATTAAAAAAATTAAAATAATTTTTCTTATGATATCTGACTATCTTAGTTATATAAAACACACAAAGTTTTTAGTTTCATTTTTCTAACGTTACTGTATGGTAATTATATAAAAGAGCAGAAAGAAGAAAGACGAGGAAATAAATGCATAAAAACTGTCAGACCATAAAATCATCAGACCATATGTTAAGGCCATCAAAAACCAAACAGGATTCTTTTGATGAATGACTACAGGCCAGCTATGTGTACTTTTCGCACCGGACAATCACTTTCTTTAAAGTCATTACCTCCACAGAAGAAAGGCAATTTCAGTCCAAGTGCATTCCGGATGTTAGCCCCGAATTACCCGTATGCATCGTTAAATACCGGAGCAACACGGCTTTTCAAAGTGTAATTAGAGGAACAAATGCTGCTATAAAGAATGGAACAATGGCCCTTAGGTACATAAGGGGGAAAAGTATTTCCATTATCATGTTTGGAATTTTGTCAGAGAAAATAATGCAAATAAAAGAAAAGAAAGTAAAATAAATATAAGGATCTCTCTTCAGGGTTGTTAATGTGATCTGAAGGAATTTAATTATATTGTGGTATCTGTTTGTAAAACGATAACTTGTATTTGCCTTATTTTTCACTGTTTATTGTCTATGAGGATAGCACTTCTTCAAAATAGCATTTCTGATATATAAATATTTATAGAAGTTTAAAATCTTCAATTTAGGGCAGTTTGAAGAATTTTTATCTACAAATTAAATTATTTTATATAATAAAAATTATAATGCATTTACAAGTGCTTTAGAAAAAAAATCCTTAAACGTAACATATCTGTAATGCAACAGTAGTTCTTTATTAAAGCAATATCATTACTATAGCTATAACGGATTTTAAAAATGTGAATTGTAAACCGAAATTAATTTAACAAATTTAGTTTAATTTCTTAAAAAACAAAAATGAAGGTAATTTACTGTTTAGAAGGAAAAAAAAGCAAGCCTTAGAGATTTGACACGTACATATAGTTTAATAAATTTTATTTGTAGCAGAATTACTTGTAATTTCGTTAATTATTAAAAACTTATTATTTTTACTTCTGTAAATAGTGGTAAATTCATATAGGCTTATTAAGCGAATTTAAAGATCTGATTTTAACGAAAGTGAATAATAATATTTCTCAACAGAGAAACAAAGAATTCAATACTTTTCACAATCAGAGATTGCAATGTCTTTAAGAAGCAAACATCGTCAAAATAAAATACATTCATTGAAAAAATAAAGTACATCTGAATAGCTATTTTCAATTCGAGAAGTAAAAAATAAACTAGATTACCAATATGGCATTTTCTGTGCTAAAACAGAAAAGGCGTTAAAGGGGGGGGGGATAGGAGATCAGAGTTAAAAAAAAAGTGAAAAATAAATAATAAAACATTAATTATTAACAAAAAAGAATTCCTGAATTACGAAATCATTTCGACCGCCGCCTAGTGATGAATTTAAAATTATTAGGGATTTTTTAAATTGAATAATTGTTTATTATTAAACGAAATCAGGATACCCACATACCTTAAAAAATATGAATGCTTTTACAAAAATTGTAACAACTAATCGATCATCAAAAAAAGATTAAATACTTGACTTGTTCTAAAAGCATCGATGGAAAAATCATACTTTATAAATCTTCAATGGAGATTCTTTAGTGATTCAGAATTTTCTAGATTTGGAACAAAGACATCAAAAACAAAGAAACCCATCTGTGTATTTAAAATAAATAAGAAAAAATCAATGAACCAGTCGCCAAACTCCAACTTCATCTGGTCACTTTTTGTTTCGTTGAAAGCTCATCACTTCTATATATATCATAGATTATTATTATAATCATGTTGATGAATTTTGATGAAATGTAACTCATAAAATAAAAGAAAGTATTATTTAAAATTATGATTATGCTACAATGGTAAAGCATTCTTATTGGTTAGTTATGCTTACAAATTAGCGAAATAGAAAAATTCATGAAATCGATTTTTTGAGCCTGAAGGGTCTGTCTTAATGATTCTTTTTATATCTCTCAAAATGGAAGTAAATGGGTGGGTGGCAGATGGCCTTTGATGGCATTTCAAGAAGCCAAGAGATTTCATACGGAATTTATAAAGACAAAATGAGTACATTAGATATTTTTAGTGATATTATGATTGGCAAACTCTGTCAAGGATTTTCCAGAGAAATAAATAATGCCTTTTACATTTTTGTCAGAAATGGTTACTGATAAAAAGAAGGGAGCCATGAATTTGATTTGAAATTCCTATGCCCATTATTGGCTTTAATATAATATGAAATAAAAAATAGGCTCAATTGATGCAGTGCTTGTGACTTCTTTAATCATTTTAAATACATAGATGGTGGGAAAACAACTGGTCTTGAAAAACGGCAAGTAACCAAAACATTCAAACTGATATCTAGTATATGGCAAAAGAAATGAAATAAGAAAAACAATAATTTTTGAATAAATTAAATAAAATTAATGAAGAATATTTATATATACTACTCTTTACAGCTCTATTAAAATTTCTTTAATTTTATAACGATATAAAATTAAAAATAAGAGTTTTTAAAATATAAAAGAAAATTTCGCTTTGGGATAAAAATGCTTCAATGGATTTCGATAAGATATAGGGTGGAATATAGGTGGAATAGGTGGACCACTCGAAAGGAACGAACGTACTCTTAGAGATTTCTTTAATTTAAAATTTCATGAGAAGTTGTCTATATTAACTGAAATAAGAATTTTGAGTTGAATTTCGCTTGCTCATTAAGTACCGATTTCCTCTCTGGGCAAAATTTCCTTTAATTTTTATTAATTTTTCGAAACATTAAATAATTTAATTGACGCATATCATTTTAAAAACTAAGCAGGATTTGAGAGTTTTTTTAGAAGTATCTTCAGAAAATATTATCTAAACCAAAATTATTTGTGCACAATATTAAGGTTAAAAAATTTTTTTTGAACAAATTTTTTTTCCTATTTCAATTATTTTCACTTCCGAATACTACCCTAGGTATTGAGTGAAAATGCAATTAAATTGATTGTTAATAATTAAATTGTTGATAATTAAATTTTGAAAATAATAAAATCGCGTATTGACATCGA
>JAPMOR010059716.1:99337-112789 GCA_026543865.1 Argiope aurantia
TTAAGGCAAATTTATTTATTCTGATATTGTATTTGCAATTCAGTATATGGAAAAATCCATTCAGCCGTTGTGTGTGGAAAAATACAAATCATTAGTTAGGAAAATTATTACCAGGGATTTTTGAAAATAACACTTTGAACGAAGTGGGAAGAAATATCATATTTCAGAGGAAGACATTATTATAAATTCATCTGATACTCTTGCGGTGTCTCGGTTTTCATTCCCGAGTTTTCCCTACAGAGAAGATTATAAAGAGGATAAAGCGCAGGTTTTTACTGCGACTGTTGTACTGAAGTTTGATTATAAAAAGTCATAAAATATTTGTTTAGAATTCTAGAAAGATAAATCGAGTGAATCACAGAAAAATGTGAAAGTATTGTTGCTTTCCGTTTTTATTATTGCAAACACTGGCAATTCTGAGAAATTTAAAAATATTTATTTAATATTTTTAATTGTGGAAATTTGAGCAGATGCAGTACATGTAAATTAAATTTTGGCGAAGAATGAAAGTGAAAACCCGAACATATGAACTAACAGATTCTAAAATGAGTCTTTTTATTTTCTTTGGATATTGTATCTTTCGGGTTCACTTTTGTTCCTAAATTAAAGTATAGATGGCAGCATATGTCTCATGCTTCTGTCATTCTTAATCTAATGACAAGTACGCCTGAGTGGAAATATTTTTTCTACTTTTCGAAGTATTTAGGTCTGATAATTGACAAACGTTCCTTTTTCGCATTTTTTGAGAAAAGGAAGAAAAGCGTATACAGAACCTCTGTGATAAAGCACCAATTATCGAATTGATCGTGAGCAGATTTAATTTTAAGATAATATTCTTGTCATTAATATATACAGTGGTGACCAAAATTGTGGTCACTTGAAAATTTTAATGTTTTCTAAATTTGTATGCTTATAGAAAATGTAACATTTCACAAAATAGAAATACTTACATACCATTTTAAAGGTGATTTAATGCTGATTTCAATTCCAAAAGCAAAATTCAAATATTTGCAATACAAAAAAGTTGAGAGGCATTAATTATTAGATTTTGATGATTGCAGTGAGTTACCAGTGAGTTAGTAAGGTAGCCTTTATTTTTTATTACAGCTTCACACTGATGTTTCATTGAGCTGACGACAGTTTTAAGCTCTTCTTTCGTTGTTGCTTGATGCCAGGAAACAATTATAGACTCAATTAATCCTATTTTATTTGATGAACGCTTCATAAGTATAAGAGTTTTCAAACAGTGCCATAAGTTCTCAATAATTTTGAATTTAGGACTGTTTCCTGGCCATGATAACAATTCAATGTTCTTTGTACTAAATCATACTTTCGATATTTTTGCTGTATGGCAAGGAGCTGAATCTTGCTGAAAAATAAATGATGCCTTGTTGGGAAAGAGATCACTGATGGAAGGTGTAAGTTTTGGCTCTAGAATATTGTCTATGTATTTCCTTGCATTTAATGTCCCATCGATAGCATGAAAGAGACCAACACGGTCTGCTGTCATGCATGACCAAATCATTATACTAACTGAGTACTTCATAGTTGCTTGAATGCAGTCAGGATGTAGTTCTTCGCCTATTTTATGTCTTACCTATTTTCACCATCGATACCAAATAGCAAAATTTTTGTTTCATCACACCGTATAACTTGTACCCATTGATCATTTGGCCAATTAATGTGTTCTTTTGCTCACTGTAATCTTTTTATACACTGCTGCAAATTTTTTCGTTGAATTCTACTTCTTAGTCTAACATCTAATAATCTTCTCCTAATTGTTCTTCAACTGACAAAATCAGTCAATTCACTTCTGGTGGCCTCTGATGACATTCTTAGATCATGGAGACATAGTCTTTTTATTCTTCTGTCATGAACAGATGTGGTGTACCTTTTTCAGCCATTTCCCGCTTTGTTTTTTATTGAATTTGTCTCCTGGTATCGTAAACAAAACTTTCGGACGCTATATGTAGTTACTGAACCACCCACCTGTTTTGCCATTTCAGCAGTGGAAAGACCACATTCATGTAACACAATAACCTTAGTTCTCTTTCTAAGTGTCCAATCTATTCTTTTATGTGATGGCATTGCTTCATGACTAAAATTAGAAATATTTAATTATTAAAATTACTACTAAATATTAAAATGCTTAACAAAATTTCCTACTTGTGATTTGATTAGATAAAAAAACAGTCTTCCTTCTATAGAAAAAAGCACAATAATGACCTGTTCCAACTTTAAACATGATGCCATCTTCTTTTGGCAGTTATTTATGAACATTTTATTGATTCCCAGAATAAGAACAGTGATTAGTCAGGAAAGTTAGAAATTACCATCCACTTCATCACTGTGTTTATCATTCAGATTAAAGTAAGAATAACTTTTTTTGTATGGAAAATATTTGAATTTTGCTTTTTGTATTGAAATCAGCATTAAATTTTCTTTAAAATGGTATGCAAGAGTTTGCATTTTGGGAAATGTAACATTTTCTGTAAGCATACAAAGTTAGAAAACATAACGATTTTCAACATTGTCCACAATTTTGGCCACCACTGTATAAACAATACAGGTTTAAACAGTGATTCATTTTTTTGTAAATATTGAAATCTTAATATTTAGTAAGCTTTATTTCCAATTTCATTCGAAAAGTAAAAAATTTTTATACTTTCATAACCTTTGTAGGCTTTCGATGACATAATTATCGTTTTTAATTAAAATTGAGATTAACAAGTCTATGATGAAATTTATTATTTTAAAATAGTTCGTATAACAGTGCTACAGCAATGAATTAAATATTTATAAAATCAATTTTTACATAAGAGAGACTTTAAAAAAATAATCTTATAGTTAGAATGTTCGCAAATTATTAATCTCAGATGAAATATATGAGGTCAAGCAAAACATTTAAGCATTGAATTCAAATTTTTATCAAACTTAAATCACTAAAATGAAAAATAGAATTAATATGGATAAGTAAAAAGAAACCCGAAAAGTACTTAGTTAAAAATAATTTTTATAAGAAATTCAGGTTTATAGTAAGTTTATCAGTCTAAAATATTTTATTAGATTATATTTTCCATTATATGCATAATCTTTTTATATATAATCATTTTAGAATATGATGCACTCTTTTACTAAAATTATGTGCAAAAAAAATTTGAAAAAAGTTCTTAGTGTATTCATTTTTATAGATGCTTTACATGATTTCACAACTTACATCTGAACATTTCTTTAAAAAAATATTTGTTATAAAAAAAGTTTCAAAGATAATATTCTTTTATCAAATTACGATTAAAACACTGTTTTGTTCTTTTCTTCACAAGTTAATTGTTATTATTGATTAAACAATCCTTTCTAAACATCTTAAGAATTTTTTTTATATTTTATTAAATTTTAAAATTCACAATTTTTTTCAGTTCTCGATTATAAATAACGATCGAATCAGAAGTTATCTTTTAAATGCTATTCACCTTAAAAATGCTACACTTACGTGTTTTGGAATTGTTAAATTATATCTTACAATTCAGAGAGCCACAGAAAATAAAGAAAAACTATAAAATAATTCTTTAAAACTTAATTACAAACGAAGTTGAAAAAAAGGAATTTCGAAATAGCCTAAATCGTTTTTTTTTCCATGAGTTAAAAATTAATGCAGCCGGGAATTTTTTTCATCATGGATTAAGATGAAGGAAAAGTGGTAATCGCTTTTCAGCGATTACCAATCCATTTAATTTTGACCATTTTGGAATCTATCTTGTAAATAATGCTATGAGTTCTTTTATCCTAAGTGAAATCCATAAAAATACATTATTTCATGTTTCAACAACTCTTAGATTCATAAATTTTGGTTATGTTAATTATAAAAATTTATTAAAGAAAATCTATTTTAACTTGGTTAACATCTGAAATGACGATAAATTGGATTGGAAGAGGAGTGAGCAAAGTGCTCTTGATATTCGAAATTTGAACTGACATTATAAAAGTCTTTTTCTTATTATAAAGGTCTTTTATAAATAGATTCATTATAGGGATAATGCCTATTGCAATTTTCCTCATGGCAACTTTTCGAAATGGACAGAAGTCGAAATTAGGGACTGAAAAGCGGCGACCACTCTTTCTTCAATTTTGACCATTGTTTTACTTGAGATTGACTATTGCATAAGTTATCCAAATTGATAATGAAGCATTAAAAGAAATAAAAATTTATCAACCAAACCCAAATAGCAAAAGACCCAGACTAATCCTTCACTAAAATTACCAAATTTTGCCTAATGCTAATACTCTCACATCAGCCTTCTCATCTTGACTCCATTAATTTTAGACAAATATTTAATTAAAAGTAGATCATAAAATTCTCCTCAGCTATCGCAATAGCGCACTCAAAGTTCCTCATGTTCCATACCGTAATCTTTCATTGGTCAGAAACATAAAGACAATATCCCAGCCCATGCACACCGTCCCACACCAAGGCAAGAAACATCTTCGGAGGAAAGAAAAAAAAAAAAAAACTTATCTCATTCTAGAAGCCTTGCTCCTCCTCTGGAAGATCTATCCGGATTGGATCTGCCTCCTGTCTAAGACCCAAGACTATATACAGTCCAACATCGAACCAAGTTTCCACTCAAGCCCTAGACTTCATACACTTCAGGGAATCTACCAACCCAGATTTACCATCACTGATCGTAGGTAACAGCGCTCCAATGTATTTTCGTAACTTTATATTTCTTTAAAAAAATTAATTTCCCCCTGTTTATACATAGAGGAATATTTTCTTATTTTTCTAAAAAAATTGTAAGTTGATAATGATAGGTAAAATGTCATGCTGTATGCTGTAATTAATAACTACTCATATAATTATTTCAACCTGAGAATTTTCAAACTGATGTCATTTTGAAATACCGGGTGTTTCAAAAATGACCGGTTGATTTCAAAAATCAATAAAAACTAAACGGACAGCGATAGAAATACACCGTTTATGCAATATGCTTGGGACAACAGTAAATTTTCAAGCAGACAAACTTGCGAAATTAGTCACAATTTACAACAACAAATGGCGCTGCAGGCGATTTGAAAGATATAGAAGAAAACGCAGTCTGTGAGTTCGTCATTCTGTAAGTTGTCTTTCTGCTTTAAGCGTATGCTGTTCACAGATTGCAAGTTTGTTGTGAAAAAATGGTTAATTCCTTAGAACAGAGGATTTTTCTGGTGTTGGAATTTCACCTCGTAGAACGCAGTGTTGTTGCAACAAGACGAAGTTTTCAACGAAAGTTTAATGTAACCAAAGGACCGAAAAACGATACAATAAAGGATCTGTTAGAAAAATTTCAATGGACTGGGAACGTGAAGGATGAACGTGCTGGAATGATAGGGCGACCGCGTACGGCAACCACAGAGAGCAATGCTTAGCTTGTGCAATAGGTGATGCAACAGCGGCCTCGGGTTTCCATTCACCGTGTTGCAACTGCGGTCAAAATAAAGCCAACGTCCACGTATCGTCTCATGCGACAGCGTTTACACTTCTATCCATACAAAATTCAAACTCGGCAACCTCTCAGCGCTGCTTCCATGAATGCTCGAGAGACATTCGCTCACGATATGGTGCAAAGGATTGATGACGGCGATATCCATGCGGGCAGCATTTGGTTTATTGACGAAGCTTATTTTTACTTTTACGGCTTCGTCAATAAACAGAACTGGCGCATATGGGGAACCGAAAAAACCATGTTGCAGTCCCATCGTCCCTGCATCCGAAAAAAGTAATGGCTTGGGCAGCCATTTTATCCAAAGGACTCATTGGCCCATTTTTCAGATCCGCAATGATTACTGCTCCACGCTATCTGGGCATTCTTCGTGAATTTGTGGCGGTACAAAATGCCTTAGAGGACACTGCGAACACCTCGTGGTTTATGCAAGATGGTGTCCGGTCACATTGCACGGCCGGCGTTTTTAATTTCCTGAACGAACATTTCGATGATCGTGTGGATTGCTTTGAACTATCCCACACATACAGGAAGCGGCGTGGATTGGCCTCTCTGTTCGTCAGACATGAACCCTTGTGACTTCTTTCTGTGGGGACGCTTGAAAGACAAGGTGGACCGCCACAATCCAGAAAATATTGAACAATTGAAGCAATACGTCTGTTCTGCATGGGAAGCCATCCCGCCTGAGACGTTTACACGGGTTTCTGTTCATTTCATTCTGAGACTGCGCAATGTTATTGCTGCGTTTGGTAAATAATTGGAAAATATTGTAGCTTAAATTTTTTCCAGACTGTAGTGCCATCTGTTGTTGAAAATTGTAACTAATTTCGCAAGTTAGTCTGCCTAAAAATTTACTGTTGTCCCAAGCATATTGTAACAAACGGCATATTTCTATCACTACCCGTTTAGTTTTTAATGATTTTTCAAATATACCGGTCATTTTTGAAACACCCGGTATTTTCTTTTATACATTTTACAGATACCGATGTTTTATTTTTGCCAAAGAATTCTACGACATTAAATTATAAAGTCAAAAATATTTAAACAATTATTAAATATCTTTCATTCTTAAATAGAGACAGTACTTTTCTGATTAAAAATTTTATATTAGAAATATTAATTAATTAATTAATTATACAGAATAAGATGCTAATAAAGTTATATTTTTCTTTTCATTATATTTGGTCTTACAAAATGCAATTAGAATATTAAAATTAATTCATCAAATAAAGAAAAAATTTGAAAAGATGGAAAATAATTTGCATATTCTAATTATGGCAGTTCTGTACTTCAGGTCATTCTAATTAAATTTTATTTACCATTGATCTATCTTTTTTCAGCAAAACTAATTTCGAAAAACTTTTCTTAAAATCAGTTTTCTAATACGTTCTTTCCTTTCATGCTGAAATTCTTAGTTAAATTTAGAATGGGATGTGACATATGTTGCAGTTTGGCAGGGAGGCAAAAAACAATTTCAATTTATTTCCAAAAATGATTAAAAAATAAAGAAAATCATTATTTGACATTCTTTCAATTCCTGTTATATATCATTTTGAAATATTTCACCTTGATCAAGTATTTCAAAAGATTTTGTTAATTTATTAGAAAATCAAATTTTTTAATTTATTTCATTCCTTCTTTTTTAAGCCATGAAAAACATCAAAAAGATATAGTTAATTCTGAAGTTAATCATATTAAGATATCTGACAATGTTTTGTATCGTCGTTCCAAATTATATTGCACAGTTGAAGTGTTGAGACGAATGAAAATGATAATTGAAATGAAATTATCCTAAAAATCAAGAAAGAAAAATGTTGATTTCTTTATATCAATTTATTTATTGGATATGAATGTAAGCTTCACATATCGGACATTTCTTTTATACAGAAGCTGAAGTGAAAGTTTTTGGCATGTTTGTATCTGAAATGTACCAAAGCAGATTTTTTTAAAAAAGAAATGTTTTGACACATTATAAAATTAATTAATTAAATCGGAATTGCGATTCCGATAAACACGTCCTGGAAAAAATTAAATCAATAAAAAGTAATTAATACAGTCAAGATAAGAAATAATGCGATTAACTCATATTTTCACTAATATTTTTTACTCTTTCTTGTTTCGAGACAGTTGTCTGACAAGTATCTGTGAGCAAGTGAAGTGACATTATCAAAATCATGAGTAATTAGTGCTGCGATTTTTTTTTAACTCTCAAAATTTAAATAGAATGTATTCAAATTTATGCTATGAATGACAACTAAAAGTAATTGTTTATGCTGATAATCATATAATTAGTTAAAATTCGCATTTGAATAATGTTATAAAGATATCTGTCTATATTTTTTTGTATGCTATTGACATTCAATCTATTTTTTGTTTTTGTTTAACCAGTAAACTGTTTCGACCTTTTCGAAAAATGCGTATCTAAATTGTGTCAGAAAAATTTAGCGATGACGAGTACACTCGTCAAACACAGAGTGTATATAATATAAAATAATATTGTAATAAAATGACTTTTATTTTTTTATTTCAATAACCGCATTTATTTAAACCAATGTACATTTTTGCATTTGAACGTAAAGAAACATAAAAAAATTCATTTAATATTTTAATTTGCTGTTAGAGAATAGTATTGAGCAAGGCATTTTAGAACGCATAAAAATCTTTTATTTGTTCTTTTGAATTCGACTTGGCCTCACAATATTTTATACATCTTGAAATCTGAGAATATGTTTGGGTTTCTACTAAAATTGTAATTCAAACTGCAAATTGTCACTACTTATTACGAATGACGAATAAACTCGGCGTAACGCAAAATGTTACACTTTTTCCAAGACGAGTATAAACATAAAAAATAGTTAACAAATTCACAGATGTACAAACAATAATTGTAAATAAAGTATCGTCTGCACAGTTTCCGAGAGGGGTGGTTCATTAATTAAGTTTCAGAACTTCGAGATTTGAATATAAAGGAGGACATTCCGGTGACAGATCTGTAATCTTGAACTTCATGAGTTGATGACAGTTTAGCAACCGACGGCAAATACAGCGGCACATGGCGCACATCCTCACAGCACACCAGTAAGAGAATGTTTGACGCCGGGCATCGCATATAGGGTGTATCAGAGCAAAGTACACGACATAGTTTTGGTAGAAGTAATTTTGACTTTTCATTCTTCATATACATATTCTTCATATATAATTTTTATAATTCCCAACTAAATGTAAACTTGATGTTACGGTAAGCTTTACAGCAATTGGATCGTAGGTAAAATGCTAACTATTCAGGCAATACAAGTCTGAGCAAACCTAATTTACGATCTACATTTATATACATACTAGCCGCCTTTGGCGACCAGCCGGTTCGCCAATCTTAATGTTCGTTTAAATTTTAATAATTAAATATTTTAAAACTTCAAATTTTGATAGTCATATAATTCACTCATAATATTATAAAGGCCTTCAGTCATAACGTAATATATATGTATCTCTCTAATTTTCGGTTAGCTCCCGTAGAATTTATGATTTAAATTAAAGTGGAAAGAATGAATTTGCAATTAATACAATAATATTTTTTACTGAAACAAAGCATTTTTTAATAATATAATTACTGATAACAGAGTCACTGAGCATTTAAACTTTATGGACACTAAAGAATATATTTCTTAATTTATGTAATATCTCAAGAATTTGTCAACATTTTTTTCTCGGATTCATCATAACCAGGTCGATTAATTAACAATGTTTAATTTTAAATGCATCAAACACTAAGAAAATAAAATGAATCGTTTAAAATAATCGGTAGAAAACAGGTTTAAAAAATTACTTAAAAAACGACGTACTTAAAACTATAAGCATATACAAAAAATATATAACATAAATGCAATTTAATTACAAAAGCATACAACTAACCTAAAAATAATTTAAGCCAAGAATCATCAATTGATAATAGATGTCAACAATCAGAACACAATGCTCATGCGTGAATTTTCAATGCCAGTTACGGTAACGCAAATGCGTGAATTTTTCTACGCCAGTTGGGGTAACGCTATGCAGATTAGAAATTTTTAATTTCCTTTATTCTGTGTTATTTTAATTAAAAAGTTCTTCAGAATGAATCTCAAAGATCGATTAATTAACAATGTTTAATTTTAAATGCATTAAACATTAAGAAAATAAACAGAATCGTTTGAAATAATCGGCCGAAAAATGTTAACCCTAGTCCCATTACTGTTGGGAAAAAAACTGAAACCTTACTCATTTGTCAGTGGGGAAAATGAAAATATTTTTTGGCGGGAAAGTTAGTTTTTAATTAGTAATTAAAAATCCAAAAAAGGACCCTAGATGCACATTTCCGACCTCCAAGGTATACATGTACCGTACCAAATTTGGTAGCGCTGTAGGTCAAACGGTCTGGCCTGTAAAGCGCCAACACACACACACTTTGAGTTCGACTTCGATGGTAGGCTTGTCGGGGCACCCGTCCTTGAGTAGGACTATCCCCTTAATGATGTGGCTGATAGAGCTTTACGTTTAATATTTTGCCATGATTCTGTTAATGGATTGACGGAGTTATTGTGGTTCAGTTCTGGTGAAGCGAGCGTTGTGAATGGCTGTGCTGAGGAGGATAACTGAATGGCGAGATGCTATTGGTTGTTACTGGTGGAGTGGGTGAGTGGGTATGCTGGCAGTAGTAATGGGACTTAGCGATGTTTTCACTTGGAGGGAAGATTATAGGTTTAATTTAATAGCGCTAGATGGCGCCATGAGCGTGGGTATATAAGTATAGATATATAGAGTAAATAATTACAAATAGTGATAGGTATAAAACACAAAATATTGTAGTACGATTTTGTTATAAATAGTAGTGAGAATGTTGCGCATTACAAATAGTGGTAAGAATGTTGTGGAGCCATAGTGGTATAATTTAATTAACTGCGACAAAAAATGCTGTTCAATATTTTAATTTGCAAGTTTTCGTCTCTGCTTACACTTTTTAATGAGGTTTCAAGTAAAAAAAAACTGATTCCAATTTTCTATTTTGCAGCATAGGTTCGCTGATAAAACATTCATCTTTTAGAGGATTCTTATTTTGAAATCGGCTTAAAATCTAAAATTTAAATTTTATTGGTGCATTCTAGTTTTTTCATTGAGATTCATTCCTCCAGTGATTGGACTTGAAGTTTGCAGAAAAATATCAACTGTTCTCCTCCTTATTTAATCACTGTTTGGAATTAAGAATTCAGTTATAAAATAAACCTCGTGCATCGGCAAAACGAAACTTAAATATGATTCAAATTAAACCGTAATCAGAACGCCAAAATCCTGGAAAAATCAAGAAGTACTGTGTCACAGGTTGACTTATAGTCAATGTATGACTGCTGTGAAAAGTGACGCAAAGTAACTGTGAGATTCGATAGTACGCATGTGGGACCTTGGTACAAGCTTGGAACAATTCCTCATTTATGGAATAATGTAATTTCCTAATTTAAGGAATAATAATGAATGATTTTTCACTCTGTCAACTGTTATTTATTTCATATTTTAGTGTTTAAAAAAATTAACATATAAAATACTACTAGTTGCAAAATTTATATCTTATTTAAGAATTTGTGTTTTCTAAGTTGATTAGTATTCATCTAAAATATAATAGTACCTATTCATTTTTGTTGAAGCCGTTGTCATCGCAATACAGATTCAAAGCATGTCCACCTCACAGTGATGCTACTTTTCAATTGAAGATGGCGCTAGTAACAACGGGAATTTCAATGTTAAGTTTCGGAACTTAACCATGAACTGAATGTATGACAAATTAGGGCATGTTGAATTGGCGGAAAATTGCTGTTAGAATGCCGAACTTAGCTGAATTTCTATGAAATTCAGCCAAAATAAATTTCCATTTTATGTAAATTACCTTTATTAAGCTCAATGACTTCTGCTCGTGCATTATTTTAAAAGACAATACCTAATATTTTATTGTGATGCTTCTAGGGATGTATTAATTATCATCAATTTTTACTATTCTCAAATAATCTTGATATTAATCAATCAGTTCGCTTGTAGTGGGTGTGTGGAGACGCACAGTCAACAGGTCTCGGGAACAAACGAATAGACAGGCAAGAAATACACAGCCGAGACGCACGCAAACAATACACAGAAGTACTTCTAGCAAACAGCAGTACACAAGCAGCACAACAATGATAAGCAGCTCGAAGCGCTCAGGCGGAGAACTCTTTCAACTATTAACCAGAGCAGAACTCAAAAACTGCCTCCAGTTAGGTCTCACGGTCTTGTTTTTTCCGAGACAAGGCAGAGAGGGTTCTCGAACAATCAAGCATATCTCGGTTCATAATGGCTCTATCGACGAAATTCTTGAAGATTCCATAATCATCCATTTTGTCGTCAAGCCCGACGGTCATTGTTCCGAAACCCAGGAGAGCTGATCGTTAAAGATCTTTCCTACGACTGAACCAGATGTGCTGGGAAGCAACATTAGAGATTCGTAAAAATACATAGGTGCATTGGAGAGTTTAGTTAAGTTATATTACCGTCCCGTTTTAAAGCAACACTAGGACTAATTTGGGATGAATCTCGTAAGTTTGAACCATGGTCAGATGACGAGGGTGACAAGTGAGCTGGCACTCCCTCTCCAAGCCACTAGCGGGAGAACGTTTAGCCCCGACAGATTTAACGTGCACCAAACCTGCTTACACGGCGATTCTTCGGTGGAATCGGGTCTCGAACCTGAAAACATCAGTTTCACAGCCGAGACCTTACCACCAGGCCAAAGCGGCTGATGTAATGTAGAGAGAGAGAGAGAAGATATGAAGGTAAAACATTTACACCACTCAGTACAGAAAAATTAATTTCTTAATTTACTTTATGCATTAATATGAAAGAATCTGCTCTTTTTCTCCCTCCCAGGATGTGTTTGGTGGTTAGTTCAATGTACCCGTTTGTAAAAGTTACAACTTATAATTTGCTACTGGCCAATTTTTCTAGATGACATCGAACATCTATCCTAATAATATTTTTATACGACAAAATTTTGAAAAGAAAGAAAATCCCACTTTTAAGAAGGCATATGAGCATATATGAAAACAGCAATTCGTAAATATCGAAAAACAAATTTTCATCAAGCATTTTAAAAGCATATATAACTAACCCAAACTGTTGCTCAAAGACTGACAGCAGGCCAAAATACAACTTTCAGTCAACTTTGAAGTAATAATAATAATAATAAAATCCTCCGTACCCAAGATTTTTTTTTTTTTTGAAGAGAGAAATTTTGCATGGATTTCTTGGAAAAGTCGACAGCTATGATAAAAAACTAGCTTGTCAAATATTTTATCCAAAAAATGTTCTTATCAAAACAGATGGAATGTGTGCAATTCATGTTCTTTTATAGCCACCAAAAGAAAGCTTACTTTTTAAAATATTATATTTTGCTTCTGTAAGACAGATTTTATCTTATTTTTCAGAGTAGAAACTTTAAAAAAATGTTTCAGAAAGTAGTTTTCTTTCTAAGATGTTCGAAGAACGTTATTTTATAAATGGGCTCGAAAAATTTGAAATTTTTTGTACAGCAAATTATTTTTCCTTTAATTGACTTGATTAGGGCACTGAAAACGATTCTTTGGTTGCTAGTCCATTAAAATTAATAATTGGTTTATTAAGTGACTTACTTAATAAGTAGCATCACTAAATGTCTTCCGTGCTATTTCTTTGTTACTACATTTCTGGTGTTCTTTATTTTCAAATAATAAGGAATGTAGGGAAGAAAACGAAAAATTGAGACGAATTCTACGCTTGAGCTTTGGGGTTACGCCATTTACATGTATTAGAAATACAAAGGTGACCCCTCAATAAAATAAGAATCCGGCCTGAAGTCTTTCTCAAGAGTCACCCTCAGGCAGGGATTCAAAATAAAGGGATTTTTTCTGCGAGGAATCTGACTTTAGTCGAACAGTATTGA
>JAPMOR010059719.1:0-10524 GCA_026543865.1 Argiope aurantia
CAACATTACAAGCAAAGCAATTACATTTTCTTTTATTTATACATTTTTGCTAATGCATTAAAAATAAGATACAATAATTTCGTACGGCCTAACATACATTTTTTAAAAAAACTATTACGCATTCAGTGAACACATGTGAAAATATTACCGATATATCATTGAATGCATAGAGGACGAACGTGACGCAACATGTTTTAATGCCCATAAAAATTCAGCTTTAAGTTATTGTTCTGGAATTAAAAAGTTCGAAATCGACTTATTGTCCGACATTGAACTTGACGTGTCATCTTTTCCTATACTTCTTTTAGATATTAAGTCCAACAACAATGATGGTTCTTTTGAAAAGGCAAGTATTCTTGAATGTTTTCCTATTTTGGAATGACTAGTAAGTGCCTGATTTTCCATATTACTAAGGCTTATTATCCTGTTACAAAGCGAGCTTACGCAGCAACTGGATTTTGCGGAACTTTTCGAAGCCATTCACCAACGTCTTGATTGATTTTTTTTAACCATCCAATTCGTATTAACCCTTTCTAGAGCCGTGGATCACCTGTCCAGAGTTTATATGTTGATTGCTATCAAACCTCTCTTAACTTGCTTGCCCCTCAGGGGCTCACCTACTATAGGTGAGTACGGGTGTCCCAATCCCGAGGTTCCCAGGGATCTTTACTCCCTTTATGATTTACTCTCCACTACGCTTTCTGCTGTCTCCTTTTCTTCTTTCCCTCGAGGGTAGGCGAGGGAGCTCCCCATGAGAAGCTGTCGCCGCTCTGTTTGCTTCCTGCTTCTCATGGACAGCAAATACCCCCACGTGTTGGCCGTGCGTGGCGACCCATTAGACGGGTGGTGCACTGTGGTCCCCGGTGTATCAATCGGCCGGTACCTAGTCACCTAAGTGGCTAGTCTGCTAGGGATCAAGCGAAGGGGTTACTCCTTGGGCTTGGCGTTAAGGGTGGTCACTGTCCCCGGGGGTAACTCCCAGCGTATAGGTGCCAGTTAGCATTATGGTAAGTGCTGAGGTTAGGAATATCTAGAGCCAGTTACTGCCATCCCTAGTAGGGCTCCGTGGTGGGCGATGCCGCTGGGCCTGAATCCCCATCAATATCGTATGGGCAAAAAAAACCTTGCTCCCTTCGGTGGGCAACAAAAAAATATTGACCTTTTTGAAAAACATTTCGACAAATTCTTTATTGTAAAACGCATTTCTGAAAGCAACGAAACATTTAACAGTGTATCACCGTTTCTAGTGGAAAAGGCAATTACAGGAGCACTTGGAGAAATTGTTTCAACTCGGAAACTTCGCTCTGGTGACTTACTTGTAGAAGTCGGTACCCGGAAGCAAGCTCAACAAATAATTAAATTATAGACATTTGCATCTCTAACCGTTAGTGTAAGCGCTCATACGACGCTTAATTCTTCAAAAGGCGTAATAACCTGTGGCGAGCTATTTAATGACACCTTGGACAAAATTACGGCAGAATTGAAACCCGAAGGAGTGACGCATGTACGCCGTATAACAATTCGGCGGGATTGACAACTCCTTCCCACAAAATACTTTATTTTGACATTCAACACACCTAAATTGCCAGAACGGGTAAAAGTGGGTTATATGAGACTAGCCGTGAGACCATACATACCAAATCCTCTCCGGTGCTTTCAGTGCCAACGATTTGGTCACTCGAAATCCAACTGCCGCGGGACTCACACTTGCGCCCGGTGTGCAGTGAAAGGCCACGAAAGTCAGCAGTGTTCCGCTGAAGAAAAATGTGTGAATTGCAATGGCAATCACACTTCATTTTCCAGATCATGTCCACGTTGGTTGATGGAGAAACAGATTCTAACAATTAAACATAAAGAAAATATCTCGTACTCTGAAGCTAGGCGTAAAGTCAATGTCCAGACACCGACAACAGGTGTAACTTATGCTTCCGTTTTGCAAAAACAATTTTGTGCAAATTGCTCTTGCACGAATTGTGTTAAAAATATCAGTGAAAATAAACCGCCTATGAAATCAGATTCAGATACTGAAAAGTCCGTAACTAGTGCTCCTGAAACTGGAAAACCTGAGATAGTTCAACGTAAACGGAAATCGAATAAATCGTTAAAACTTAAGCTTTCGAAACGTGGCGTTTCCGGAAAACAGCTTTCTGAAAAGATAAAAGCATCAAGTTTACATAACTCTGTCGCTCTGGGACTTGCGAATCAGGGTATAGTCCAAAAGGATCTATCTTCCATTTTCAGTGGCGTGCCCAAAAGTCCCGAACTTATCGCACTACATCCATCCGAAGAGGAGGATGAAATCCAAATGAGTTGCGATTTATCGACAACTCTAACTACTGTCCCTAATACCTCTCATGCAACCTTTTCTTGATGGGTCATTTCCTTTCTTGGAACTGTCGTGGCACTCGGTCCAAGCTAAATGAAATTAGGACCATTCTTAACGAATTTCATCCAGCTTGCTTCTGTCTTCAAGAAACTTTCTTAAAATAAAACATGCCTCTTAAATTGCGGGGTTATAACACTGTCCGGAGAGATTCTGACAGTAATTCGCATAATTCTGGAGGCGTTTGCATTCTGACCTCTAATTCTTTTCCAAGCACACCTCTCTCACTTCATACTAATTTGCAGGCTGTGGCGGTTCAAGTACATGTACGAACACTAATTACAGTCTGTTGTGTTTATTTGCCACCTAATGATTCAATCAGTCAAAAAGACCTTGATAGTTTAGTAGCACAACTTCCAGCACCATTTATCTTACTTGGCGATTTCAATGGCCATAGTACCTTGTGGGGTTCGCATAGCACAAATTCTCGTGGTCGACAGATTGAGCAGTTCATTACTAATAATGCTCTCTGTCTGCTGAATAATGAAGAGAAAACTTACTTCCACGAGCCTTCACGCACCTTTCACAGTTTAGATCTCGCCATATGTTCACCAGTTCTTTTTCCGTTGCTAAATTTTACAGTTGGAAACGATTTACACGAGAGTGATCATTTCCCTGTAATAGTATCCCATGCTGATGGTGGTTGTAAGACTCAAGGTCGACCTCGCTTCCTATTCCAACATGCGAATTGGACTCATTTCTCTCAACTGGCCAAAATTACAGAAAATATGATTAACACACCAGATATCTCGACAGCAGTACAGATTGTCCACGATTGCATTATGAAAGCTGCAAATAAAAGTATACCCAAAAGCTCACCCCGTCTACGGAAATTCTGCAGACCGTGGTGGAACAAGGCTTGTCACGACAGTTATAGGAAACAAAAACAGTTTTGGAATAAATTTCGCAGATGCCCAACAACAGAAAATCTTGTTGCATTTAAGCAAGCCAGAGCTTATGCTCGCTGCATTCGCCGGCGTAGCCAGAGGGAATCCTGGCTTAAATACGTTTCATCCATCACGTATACTACCTCTAGCAAACTACTATGGAAGAAAGTAAAGGCAGCTAATGGAATCTATCCGGAATTTTCATTTCCTGTATTGAAATAGGGAAATGTAATTTATTCTTCACCTGTAGAGGTTGCCAATGTTCTTGGGCTTGCATTTGAAAAAGTTTCGGCTATTAATTCGTACAATCCTAAATTTCAAGTGAACAAAAAACGAGCGGAAGAAATCAATTTAAATTTTACTGCACGTAGATCTTTTGCGTATAATAGCGCTTTTAAGCTGTTTGAGCTGAAGAAAGCCTTGCATCAAGCACATGAAACTAGTCCTGGTCCTGATGGAATCACTTACAGTATGCTTCGCCATTTAGATGAGGTGTCACTGTCCAATTTGTTAAAACTTTTTAATCGAATCTGGTCTGAGCATAAATTCCCTACACAATGGCAAGAGGCAATAGTGATTCCAATCCTTAAACCAGAAAAGAATCCTGCCAGCCCTTTGAACTACAGGCCAATCGCTCTGACGAGTTGTATGTGCAAGACTCTCGAGCGTATGGTAAATGCCCGCCTAGTGTTTGAGTTGGAGAAACATGGATACATCTCACCGTTGCAGAGCGGCTTCCGACGAGGAAGATCAACATTTGATAACATAGTTCTTTTGGAGACACAAATTCGTAATGCCTTTGTTCGCAGGAATCATCTAGTTTCCATTTTCTTCGATATTGAAAAGGCTTACGATCGTACGTGGCGTTACGGTGTTCTGCAAACACTTTTAAATTTGGATTTTAGAGGAAACCACCCTGTTTTTATTCAAAACTTTTTGACTACTCGGATATTTCGTGTACGTATTGGTAATTTTTATTCTGATCCTTTTATCCAAGCTGAGGGCGTTCCACAAGGAAGTGTCCTCAGTGTTACGCTTTTTATAACTCACTTTAGCGAAATTCTACGCCAACTTCCACCATCTGTTCAGGGGACACTATATGTTGATGATTTGCAGATTTCTGCTGAAGGCTGTAATATGCACTTGATTGAAAGGCAACTACAGAATGCAGTGAACAAACTAGTTTCCTGGTGTGAAAGAAATGGGCACACTCTTTCTCCAGAAAAGAGTCGTTGCGTACATTTCTGCCGGAAGCGAAACATGCACCCAGATCCTCTGATTAACATTCAAGGAAGCGCCATTCCTGTTGATGATGACGTGCGATTCTTGGGAGTGATTTTTGACAAAAGACTCACTTTCCTTCCGCATATTCTATATCTGCGAAAGAAGTGTGAGAAATCTCTTTACATCTTAAAAGTGCTGTCAAATACTTCTTGGGGTGCAGATCGGCCATCCCTTCTCCGAATATACGAAGCCGTTATTTTATCCCGTATAGATTATGGTTGCATGGTATACGGTTCTGCACGCCCTTCTGTTTTACGCAGGCTTGATACGGTGCATCATTCTGCCCTGAGAGTTTGCTCCGGTGCTTTCCGCACATCACCTGTAGAAAGCCTATATGTCATCTGCAATCAAACGCCTTTAGATCTGCGACGTCGCAAATTAATTGCACAATATTATTTCCGAGTGCGATCAATTCCGAAACACCCTGTTAGGCAGTTGTCTCTTCCAGGTGGTCTTCGGAGACTATATGATGCACGTCCCTATCACATCCTTCCCTTTAGTGAGAGAGTAAAATTTCTGCTGAATGATTCGGGACTCCATGAGGCTACAATTCAACCTATTAATTACTTTTCTTTCCCACCTTGGGATACTCCAAATTTCTCATTCTTGAACCCGTTTACGGGATTTGACAAATCCAGAACAGCACCTATTATATTTCAGAAACTCTTTCAAGATCATCGCAGCCAGTATTATTCGCACACAGAAGTATTCACTGATGGGTCAAAATCTAATGGTCATGTCGGTAGTGGTGTTGTTTTACCTACTTAGACATATAACTACAGTTTGCCCACATCATTCTTTGTTTTGACTGCTGAATTGGTTGCAATAACATACGCCCTTGAAGTGATTTCATCTTCTTGTACACGCACCTTCTGTATCTACACTGACAGTAAGAGTGCTTTGGAATCTCTTTCTAACTTCAATAATCGAATGCATCCGGTTGCTTTGGAAATCCTGATTTTTCTTCAATCCCTTGAAAACAAAGGGTTTGAAATTCTATTCTGCTGGGTTCCGAGCCATGTCGGAATACCTGGAAATGAAATGGCAGATGCTGCAGCAAAATCCTCAAGCACGTTCACATGTTGTGGCAACAATCTTGGGATCAGCAGATTTCCAATAAGCTACATTCTCTCCAACCAATGATTCGATTATGGCCTACCATGTCAGTGCGTGGGCTTGATGTAAACCTAATTCGGCTCCGCATTGGTCATACACGCTTCAGCCATAAACACCTTTTATTTGGTGAACCATGTCCAAAATGCACGACATGCCATACAGTTTTAAGTGTTCGTCATGTTTTAATTGAATGTCCTGTTTTTAAAAATCATCGGTTACGGTATTTTAATGCAGTTTCTATAGACATGCTTGATCTATTGGGCGAGAAACCTCACTCTAATATTTTTAAATTTCTACAGACAATTGGTTTGTTACATTTTATTTAGGATTTGATCAATTTGGAATCCTTTTTCGAGTGTCGGTAATTTTTGAACTTTTATTTTTTTTCATGAACGGTTTTTAAATACAGTTTTAATGCATTAGCTTCCGATTGGAATTTTTAACCTTGCCTGGTTTTTAATTGGAATAAATTTTTTCAATGCCTTCAAAATGCTTCTTACCATTTGATTGGCGCAGCATGGCCAAATATGGCCTTTGTGCCAGGAAACCTAAAAAACCAACCAACCAATGTTCTCAGAAGAAGAGTCAGTTGGTCTAGCTGCCTTTGAAACGACAGCATCAGTTTTTCTAGCTGTCTTCAAGACATCAACATCAGTTCTGGCAGACACTTCCAAAGGGTAAATAAAGTCTTTGAAATGGATGGATTCTTTCACCTTGTAAGTCTAGTAATATTGCAACTCTAGGGACTACATCTTTTCCAAGAAAAATCTCTACGATAATTCCAAGTGGGGAATCGATGCCCTTGGCATTGTCATGCCCAATAAGAACAACGTCACCAACATTCAAAACATCATTCCTTCTTATTTCTCTGTGGACTAAAAGAGCAAGATACTCATTTCTGAATCGTTGCCTGAGATTTTCACGTAATCTCTGCAAGTAGTTTACACGTTTTGTCAAGGAAGATCTGTCTACACTGTCAAGATCTGGAGTTTCGCTGTAGTTTCCCCCATGAATAAACATGGCGGATATCAATGGTACCAATTCATTTGGATCCTCTTGAAGATAAATAAGTGGCCGAACGTTTATTATTGACTCTCAATCGCATAATATCGTGTTGTGTTCTTCATAGCCGACGTTGGATTTACCTAACAACCTGCGCAGAAGTTCTTGAAGCATTATCCAAAGCTATTTAAGCTCCCCACCACGCTACTGTGGGAGGTTGGTTGGTTGGTTAAGTTTTCTGGCACATCTGGCTATGCTACTGTGGGAGGAATAAATTTCCAAGTAATTTTCAGAACGGTTGAATAGACTACTATTTTTTCCCAAACCAATGCCTTTAAAGCACTGCTGGTTCCCACAAAGTCCGTGCCATTATCCGAGTATAGAACGGGAATTCTGACTCTTCTGGCAATGAATCGTCTGAGGGCTTGAATATAAGCATCGGTGGTAAGTGACTGAACCAACTCACAATGGACTGCCAGATAGACGGCGGAAGTAAATACAACAATCCATGCCTTACCATTTTACTTCAAATAGAGAGGACTGCCATAATCTACACCGTACACTTCGAAGATCTTTTAGACCGCATGGGAGTAGTGCTGCTTTCCTTAATACAGGATGTTGAGGTAAGTATTGATAACTTACCTCAACTTCTTTTCACCTTCTGGGGCTATTTCTATCATTCCGTCAGATAACTAATTTTGAAAAACCTTTTCATAAATTCTATACAGTCCATTGGAAATCAGCTTCAGAGTAACGTTCTCCAATCTTTGTTTCGCCAAGGAAAAATTATCTGGCAGTGAAGCTTTATCATCAGACCACGTCAATGATACTTCATAACGACCTTCTTTAAATTTGACAGTTTCTAAAAAATATCGCTTGGTTTCCAAGTCTTGCTAAGCTCTGGATTTCCTTTCGATGGGATCCTTGATACCAATCAAATCCACTTCAACAAATCTGAAATATCAACATCTTTAACAAATGAGGCTGTCACAGAAGGAAAAGCACTATGTGCTCTTCCTTTTGATTTTCTGAGGCAATTTTCCCTATCACTGTCCATCCTAGTTGAGTTTCCAAAGTTTGCCCATGATGTCAGCACTAATGAGTATTTGAATTGGCTTGGAAGAATCGTTTACATCAGAGAGCTTAGTTCCATAATGCTCCAACTCTTTGATCCAAGTTCCTTTTTTCAACAGGTTGAATATCTTCATAAATTTTGGCCTGGTCTAAAGCGTCAAAATTACATCTGAAGTTTCCTTTTAGATTTCTTAATTTTATTTTATAGCACTTATGCTTGCATTCACCAGAATTAACTCCACTAAACAGTGAGGGGATTAACTTTTCTTCTCGAATAAGTGAATATTTCATTTTTTCGGCAACTTTTTTTTTAATATGTATGAATTTTGTGAGCCTGAATCGATAAGTATACGTACATTCATCTCATTATTATCAGAAACAAGTTTGGCTTGAAGTGTTTGCAATAGAACTTTCGGACTTCTGTATAAATTCGACAAATTAACTTCACTTTCTGGAGAGTTTTCTTTCACTAGCTTGTTTATACTAGCAAGTTGATCACACATCATAGACTGATGTCTTTTACCACAAATTATGCATTTTACAACTATCTGACATTTTCTAATTAAATGGCCGGGGTTCAGACAGGCATAACAACAATTTTTATTTTTTAAAATAGTTTTCTTTTCCAACAAACTCATTTTTCGAGCAGAAAAGCAATCTGCACTTGCATGTTTCTTGCTGCAAAAAAAACATGACTTTTTGATTTCTTGGGTTTGTGCATTGGCGAATAGACTAGAAGTTGTTGACACTTTATTATCGTTTTTCTTGGAATCAAACCTTTTGTTACTAAAATGATTCTTTTCCTTTCTTTTATTCAGGCCAAAACTCTGTATTGCTAAAGAAATTCATTCTTCAGCTTCTACTTCTGCTTTCAAAACTGTAAGAAGCCGGCCAGTCCAACTTGAGGTTCACAACTATCGTTGACATCAAGATTTCATTGCCTCTGCTAGGCTTTCAATATTTTTTCTGGCAAGCAAGCACTGTACCAATGGATATACTAAAGCGGCACTTTTATCCGTTGTAACGCCTAGAGTCCCCAATGCACGAATTTGCGACTCCAAATTATCATACAGTGCGCACATATTCATTGAGGATTGTTGCTGGGCGTTTTCTATAACCGATTTCAAAAGTTCACGGACGTAGAATTCAACGAGTAAATCACTTCGGCCAAAGCGAGATTTCAATGACTCACTAACTTGGCTGTAGAAACTCTCCACTTCCCGAGCGCGCCGTCCACCAACAGTGGCTTGGATCAAATATTGAAATTTATTTTCGGAAGCAATATCTGCATGATTATGGACGTGCTCTAATTGGCTCCAAAATGGAAACCAGTCCTTTAAATATCCGGAAACTTGGCGAAGTTCAAGTTTGGGTAAGTGGAATTTCGTTTTCACACTATCTGATTCAATGGTTTCGGAATTTGGTATTTCTAAACACTGTCCAGCAGATAGTTTTTGCTAATTGAACTCATGTTGCCTTTGTTTCTACATTTCCTCGCCATGAAGTTTTCTTTTGTATTCTTGGCGCTTTCCACTTTCGTTTTCTTGTCTTTCACTGATAATCGTAAAAAAAGCCCATTGGACAAACTCCGGATCATTTTTTTAAATTATTTAAAATCACTTCTTTCAAAGTAGTAAGTAATCACTTTAGCAGGTCAAGGTTCATTACTTTCTTCCAACAAAGTTGTAAGATCCTCCTTTTTAAAACCTTTAACGTTTTCGAACATGATAATCGTCAGTTTCGTGTCCTGTCGCGGACGCCAAATAATGTTACTAGCCGTCTAAATATATACACGTTTTCCTTTTTGCACTCACTTAAATAAACTCACATTTCTACAAAATAAATGAGACGCACTAAAATAGTAAAAAAATATGTGAAAAATCTTCTAGCTACCATGAGCACTACCAGTATTTATTTTCTCTTTTTCCTTTAGATTACAAAAAACATTGTCATTCCTAGAAAACAAAAGTTTTACAGCTGGGTTGTTATTCCTAGAAAAAAAAAGTTTTACAGCTGAGTTAAGTTATAAACTCTGCTCAGTTTACAACTGTGTATGTAATTCAATCCCTCGGCATTTCTTAAAAAAAATGGACTGCTGCCTTTTAAGCATGATAAATGTTAATATTAATGCTACTGTTTATTCCGAACTTTATTTTGTATCTTTATATTATTTCAAAAGCTGATGTCTGTTACTTTATTCAAATTATTAATGGATCACTGAAGAATTTTTTCAATCAATCAAATAGTTTTAAATATAACTGATATTAATTTATTCATTATAACGTTTTTTCATTTCCCATAAACTGTAGTTTGCAGGGCGTATGCGGAAAAAATTGAATGAAAATTGTTAGATTTTATTGTAGTCTTGTCAGCTTCTTCGTATCAATTCATAACACAACAAACCTTATGTTCCTTCACAATCCTTCGTTTCTTTTGTTATTACAGTCCTTCGTTTCACAACACAACAAACAATAAAATTTCATTTCACTTCATTTTCATTCCTTTAATGCATGAAATGAGAAGCAATTTCTTTCTAGAATATTATTTTCGTCTTCTGCAGCATTTTTTAGGTTCTGTCAATATCTCTTCTATTATGCCTCTTTTGTTACGAGTTTTCGCAAGAATTTTATGAATGGCAAGAAAAATCTGTCTCCATCTGCGTTTTCTGAACCACATATCGGGTGCGTTAGCTTCTGCGAGGAATTGCATGTAAGTTTTTTCTAACAAGATGTTGTGATTGTCGGATTTCAAGGCTTCTTCAAGACACATTTTTACCAA
>JAPMOR010059723.1:0-13216 GCA_026543865.1 Argiope aurantia
TTACTTTAAGTTTCCTATGTTTGTCGTTAATCAATAATTCACTTTTCTAAACATTGTGACAGCTCAAACTCAATTTTTCTCAAGCTCATTAGCTGGCAATATTCTCACGAAATAAAAATTTAATTTAATTAATAGATTCAATGATAATTAAATTCTGAAAATATTAAAATAAGGCATTGACATCTGTAATACAAAAATTTCAAAATTCCAGCACATAAGAAAGTGGTTGAAAAAGAAGACAAAATTTTGGAAATGGATTATTTGGATTCATAGATTTTTTTGTTTTAATACTTGGAGATTTTTATAAATCTTGAGGTCGGATTTTTCACTAACAGCGATGCATTCTCTTTAAATTTTTCGTATAATGATAAATCTGCATCTTCAATACTGCCTTGCCTTACTTTTGAGCCTATTTTAATCTTATACCACTTCTTCTAGCCAATTGTCTTTCCCATCGTCATCAACATTATCGATTCTCAATTCCATATTTTTTCCTTTAAAGAGTTAAGCCTTAACTAAAGTGCAAATTTTTCTATAAAAACTCCTGTTTAAAGAGTTAAGCCTTAACTAAAGCGCACATTTTTCTATAAGAAATCCTGTTTAATGAGTTAAGCCTTAACTAAAGTGCAATTTTTCTATAAGAAATCCTGTTTAAATAGTTAAGCCTTAACTAAAATGCATATTTTTCTATAAAAATTCCTATCTAATTTTTTTCCAATTATTTAGAAATGATTTCACTTACCGTCAACCAAGTAAGGGGAGCCTTTGGCCTCTCCAAGTATAAGGAGGAGGCCAAAGAAAACGACAAGAAAAAGTTTCATTTTCGGGAAGTTTTAGAAGGTCAGAGCCTTTCGATGAAAACAGCTGAAATAAAATAAAATTGGCCTGTAAATTAGGATTGAAAATACTTTAAATGAAGGAATGCATGAAATCAAAAACATGTATTAAAAATACACTTTTATTAGCGTACTAAGCAGCAATTTTTTTAAATTTTATTTTCTACTTTTTTTATCAAGACATTTACTGTTTCTTAAATCCATAAATAACTGTTGTCACTGATACGGAATCAGAATTTAATTTAATTTATATTTTTCTGAAAATAATTAAATAGGTGATTTTCATCAAAA
This sequence comes from Argiope aurantia, assembly GCA_026543865.1. Taxonomy (NCBI): domain Eukaryota; kingdom Metazoa; phylum Arthropoda; class Arachnida; order Araneae; family Araneidae; genus Argiope; species Argiope aurantia. Next base: position 1,128 of record JAPMOR010059723.1, read on the forward strand.
AGTACAATTATACCGAATTTTAATCCTCTAACGCATACGGTACTGAGTGGAAAACGGATTGCAAAAGTTCATTATCGAAAAGTCAAATTAGTTTAATATGTGTAAAGAGCCGGCGTCCTGGCATAGGGGTAACGCGTCTTCCCTGTGATCTGGGCGTCCCGGGTTCGAGTCCCGGTTCGGGCATGATTGTCCTTCATTTGTTCTATCTGTGAGATGCGTGAATGTGCCCCCCTGTAAAAAGGGGCTGTGCAAGCGAATGTGATGCGTGAGTAGCAAAATCGTACTCTTGGCCCTAGTTGGCGATACTAAAATAAGAGACGTCCCCTTTCGGCTTAAAATCGTTGATTTCAAATCAGAGGGCTTGCCTAAGGCAAGTGCCATTGGAAACAACAACAACAACATGTGTAAAGAAACTAAGCTGTTTCATTAAAATTCATTATGAGATTATATATGTTTATTTATTGAAATTTACAGTATCAAATTTAAAGTTAAAAAAACTGTTTGATAAGTCTAACAAATAATAGAAATTAGTAAAGGGTGGAAAATTAGAAAGAGTATCTTTGTTATTGCACAAAACAACAGACAAGAATTTGTAAAGTTTAATAATTATTTTCTCTTATGTTATAGCTATAATGCGAACAAGTGCGACAAAATATTTCATTCACTACATTACTACATTTATTTATAAATTACTCAGATAAACTGCACATTTTGAAGTAAATACTCAATGAAGAGAAATTAAAACCTTTAAATGAAAAATAATAAAAGTTTTAAATACCTAAATCAATGTTCAGACAGACTTAAGATTGTTGACAACTTTCAAGTATAAAGTACGACTAATGTTCACTTTAAAGATTTCGAAAACATTAATTAACACATCACTGAGATAAAACTCTAAAAATTCTTATTTTGAAGAAGATTCCTCCATTTTAATGGTGCATCTCGAGTAATCTTCAAAATAGGTAATGGACCTATTACTAACTTCCAAATTTTAACTGAAATACGTACTCAGAGTCTAGATATTAATAGGAGTTGCTGCTTCAAAGGTTCAATTATCCTTTTAGCTTAAAACGGCTCAAAATAAACAGGTACATATACAAAGAGCCTTTTTAGTCTAAAGGAATGAAAATAGTTCGCTTGTGGTTTCATTTTACTGATATAGTGCATATTCATTTAATGGCAGATTAATTTTGCCTATCAGATAAAATGTATTGTTGTTGTTGCTGTTTTTCCATTTCTCCTATTACATTATTAATCTGCTTAATACCCATTAGACAACAGTTAATATAAAATAAGATCTTTACTTTACAACAACAAAGCTTTGTAGGCTTAAATTAATATTCAAACAAATAATGCATTAATACTTCGTTTTAGTAATTGAAAACACAATACATTTTTATTACATGAAGGTATAAACAATATAACAAAATAATCAGTAAACTGTGAATAAAATTTACTTTCAATTGTTGAAATATAAGAATTATTATTTACGGATTAATTTGACAAAAATACTTCATGTCACTCATTGAAAAGCAAAATATATTTTTATTCTGTGAAGATATCAGCAATATTTTAAAATTGTTAACAAATTGGGATTGAAGTGTGTTTTCGATTGCTAAAACATAATAATATTTATTTACTGATTAAAATATTGTATCTTTCTTTATGGTGAAAAACAAAGTATATTTTTACTCCATAAAGATATTATCAATACAATAAAATAATCAGAAAAATGTGATTAAAATATAGTGTCAATTGTTGAAATATAATTATGATTATTTACTAATTAATTTGGCTTGATAATCAGCAGATTATAGAAAAAATATCGAGAATTATAATTCAAAATAAATAGGTGCCAATTACGGCACACTCGGGATGCGTTAACAAGTACGTTACCATGGTAATGCGTGGAAAACTAATTTTGAAGAATTCCATTCTTTAAAACAACAAATCAATTAAATTGAAGATAACCTAAGCAATTAATCTAAATAATTTGCGTATTAGTCATTTTCCAGCTTTAACAGTAACATCTCTAAATTTATAAACCAGTAACAATAATTTTAATTGCACCCAAAATATGATTTACAGCGCTTACGCAAATTCTTGATAAACCGAGGACATTCGATTTCTTCGATTTTATCAAGGCAATGCGCAGAAAAGTTTAATTTTGAAGGATCCGTTCTTTAACATTGAAAATTAATTAAACTCAAGATAACCTAAATTATTAATTTAAGTAATTTGAATATTAGTAACTTTCCAGCTTTAACAACAACTTCTCTAAATTTATTGATGATTTTCAGTACTCTATTTAATGAATTTTAAACGAAATTTAGATAACCCATGTTTTGAAAAAAATTAAAGAAATAAACATAAAATTTCCAAATGTTGCCATTGGAAATGATTATTTTGACAGGAATCTCTCACTGTGTTTTAGAGAAATGCTTTAAAAATGAAAGTTTGTTTATGAAGCAATATTGCAAGAATAGGGATCGAGTTTATCCATTTTGAAAATTACGTTTCTTGAATGCATATATTTGAATATCTATCGATACTGACTGGTTGAAATTAACAGACACAACCTTTAATTAAAATCTGTACTGCTGAGTTTTATCGATTATAACATAATTTTTCTAAAACTTCATGTGCTGGGAAAATGAAAGAGTTAATTCTCCATCTGCAAATATTTCTCTTGTACGTGAAACAGCAACAATCAAAATAGCTTAAGTTAATTACTAAAAATTATACCTCCATTCCATTCCAATCCTAGTAACTTGAATAGTTTAATTGACTTATACTGCAAAAAGTGGAGATCAGCTCCCAAATATAGAGAGCATAAGTTGCGATGTTAATGAAATCAAAGAGGATTATTCGGGGGATATTATTTCACAGTTGGAAAATATTTTAATTAAATTAATGGGAAAAAGGGGAAGCATACTTTTATAATCACATTTGGAGCTACAATTTATTGCAAACTTCTTTCCAATTTCAATTAAAAAACAATTCTTATGGCTATTGTATTAATAATGATAATTTTTTCATTGTGATAAAGTTTACTCACTTTCTATTGTACTATTAAGTAAAAAAATACTTTTTTTAAAATATAGACATCAAAATAATATCATAATCAGTTTTGTAATATATTCTCATTTTTAGAGATTGCTCAGGATTTTTTCTAATGATATTTATTGTGGCTTAATTTTAGTATAGTATTAATTTCATCATTTTTCGCATTTGCGATTTTGTTTTGACATCCATATTTGTAATTTAAAAAAAATTGACATTTAAATACAATAATAAAGGAGCACTTTTAAAACTTCTTTTATTTTTATTATCTTATACATTTCAGTCTTTAGCATATTTTATGATTAGCAATTGTAAATATTATGAACCATTATAATTAATTTTTCATTTAATTCTGTAGCTAATAGTATCTCTCAGATGGGAAATATTAAATTAGAATCATTTAATTATTTGATAATTGATGACTGAAAATATTAATATATTGTAGTTTCAACTGTGCGAAATGTCAGAAATATAATACATATATAAGTGGGTGAAATATTCATTGCAAGATTTAATCTTTAAAAACTTGGAAGAAATTAATTGAAAAAGGTGTGTTACTAAAAGAAATTTATTAGCTGAAAGTTTTTCTTAATAAAATGTTTGGTTTATTTTAAATAAAAAGGAAAATTACAGTTTACAGGAATTACAGTTATTCCATATTTTTTCCTTTAAAGAGTTAAGCCTTAACTAAAGTGCAAATTTTTCTATAAAAACTCCTGTTTAAAGAGTTAAGCCTTAACTAAAGCGTACATTTTTCTATAAGAAATCCTGTTTAATGAGTTAAGCCTTAACTAAAGTGCAATATGGAAAATTACAGTTTACAGGAATTACAGTTTATTGTTAAATCTGTTCCTCTTAATATATTTTTATATTAAGAGAATAATAATTTTATAGTATTATTCTAATAATATTTTTTCTTTTATTTTCATAATTCTGTCGAATAAAAAATTATTCGAAACAAATAATTTAGATTGATATGCTGCTTTCCATGGGCAAATGGACGTCTTTTAAAATATAATACAGAATTCCTAAATAGGATTAAATTAAATATGTTAAATTAAATTAAATTAAATATTAAGTAATTAAATTAAATTAAATATTAAGTAATTAAATTAAATTAAATATTTTTTAAGGTTGATATTAAATATTTGCGACAGAAATAACTATTCTTGTATAAAAATGTACGCAGTTGGTCCTTAATTATTATAATTTTCTCTATTTTAATTAAAATTGAAATTTAAAAATGATTTGAGAATAACAAGTTTTTAGAAAAAGCAAATATGCGAGGAAAACATGTTTTGAAATATACTTTTTACATGGGCAAATGAACGTCTTTTAAAATATATTAAAGAATTCCTAAATAGGATTAAATTAAATATGTTTGAAAGTTGATATTAAATATTTACAACAAAAATAACTATTCTTGTATAAAAATGTAAGCAATTATTATAATTTTTCTCGGTTTCAATCAAAATTGAAATTTAAAAATAATTTAAGAATAATAAATTTCGAGGAAAAACAAATATACGAGGAAAACATCTTTTGAAATATTCTTCTTTCCATGGGCAAATGAACGTCTTTTAACACTAAAGCTACCACGAGCCGGTCAAATGACCGCTTCCAATGGCAATTCCAATGTATCGGTGAAATGCCGGTAGGTTTAGTGTTAAAATATATTATAGAATTCCTAAATAAGATTAAATTAAATGTGTTTGAAAATTGATTTGTAATATTAAATATTTACAGTAAAAATAACTATTGTTACATACAAATGTTAGCTGTAGATCTTTAATTATGAGAATTTCCTCCGTTTCAATCAAAATTGAAAACTGAAAATAATTGTTGAATAACAAGTTACGAGAAAAAGCAAATGTGTGAGGAAAATATGTTTTGAAATGAAAATGAAAAGCAACTTTATCATTTCATCACGAGGACTCCTGTTATCTTTATCTTCAAAAGCTAATTTACAAGCTTTCGGCTTTTCTTATCCGTACAAGTCGTACCTTTCTTTACTCTGTGAAGTATTCCCTGAATTAAAAGTCTAAATTCAAAAGCTGATCTTTTTTAAAATGCTCCGAGATCAAATTCTATCTTCAAAAACCCTTTTTGCATAAATCACACCCGAATTGAGATTACATAATGTTTATGACGAGAGACCGACATTCAGCATTCTGAAGCTGAATGCACAAGTAAGCCGAAATCAAACTGAATATGCGTCTACTCAAAATGAAATGCTAACACAACCCACACACTCGAGAAGATGAACACGATTCCTGTCTGTTAGAATCGTTGTATTTTATCCCTCTTTCAATATGATTTTCCGTTTCACGCCTTTGAATGTAAAGAAATACGCCTTTGAAAAATTTCTCATCTCGTTTCTTTATGCCAGTTTTTTTTCCATGTCAAACAAGTTTCGGTTAAAAAGAGTATTCGGATGATCTATTAGGATCTGTTGGATGCCCTCCACCGAAGAACAAAATAAACAACCTTATTTCAGGATTCAAAAAGGATCTTAAAAATAAAAAAAATAAAGGTGCCCTGGAGAAAGTAAACAGACACTCTTCGAAAACTGGATGGAATACTTTTGTACTTTTATCTATTGATTATGTTGCTATGGAGACTGGGTAGACAAGACTCCCCGGCAGGGTTCCCTGTAGTTTTCTTTCTTTTGCTTCAATTAGGGTTCCCCTGGAACACACATCAAATACAAATTACGGCCTCTCTCTCTGGGAGAGGTAAAGAAAGAACTCGTAGAGCATTATTCTGGACAATCGGGATTAGCATAGACTTCATTATTCTTTCTCTTAGATCTAGTAAACAAAATAACACATCAAATCTTCTTAAGGTAATTTCAATTACAATTTTCGAGTTAGAATCTTTTTTAAGAAATCATCCAGCTTACTTTAATCATTAAATTCCTTTCAAGGATTATGAAATTTCTATTCATGTTAAGCTAGTGAAAAATTCATTAATTCTCAGTGTTCATATAATATTCTTTTATATTACAGGTTCTAGATTTTTTTATATTGCAGGAAATATCAAACATTTTTTTACAATGGGATTTCTGCAATGGTGAGGCGATAGAGAAATCTAATCGGTTTTCTGACATAGCTGTTATATCTCTGTAGCTTAACGTTTTGATTTTAGACTCTTCTTAGGGCCCAGCTCAGACATTTAGCTTTGTCAAAGAATATTATTCTTTCTCTTGGAACTTGAGATCATAAGCAACACATTGAAAGGCTTTATTCTCGTTTCAATTAAAATTCAAGTATTGGAATATGAATCTTTGTTGTAATAAGAATTATGAGAATTAAAGATTTAATCGGGATTAGCATAGGGAAAGTTAACATTATTCTTTCTCTTAGAACTAATAAACCAAATAACAGAAAAAATTTCTTATACTAATTTCAAATACAATTTTCATATTGGAATTCTTTTACAGAAATCAGCCGGTTTACTTTGATCATTAAATTCATTTCAAGAATTATGTCATTTCTATTCATATTAAACTAAAGAGAAATTCAGTAATTTTCAATGTTCATGTAATCTTTTTTTTATATTATAGGCTCAAGCTTTTTTTTATGTTACAGAAAATTTTAAAAATTTTCTTACAAGGGGATTTTTGCAAAAAGTACAAAAGACTTATTTCTCTATTTAAGTAATTGGAAGACCTGGTCTGTAGTTTCCTTCTATCACTTGTAAAGTTAATACTCTTATTTTTCTTCATTAGCTCTCCATATACCCAATACACTCGTTTTGAAGCGAGTACAGTAATCAGCTAAACGATAACATTAGATACAGGTTTATTCATGGGGTATGGGAATAGAGAGATCTAATCGGTTTCTGACATATCTGTTATATCTCTCTACCTTAATATTAAGATTTTAGGCACTTCGCATCTCAACAGCCCAGTCAATATAATTTATCTTTGTAATATTTTTTGAGAATATTATTCTTCCTCTTGAGATTTGAGATCATAAAAAACACATTAAAAGGCTTTATTCTTGTTTTAATGTGTTCTTTTATGATCTCAGATCGTATTATTATGATTTCAATATGAGAACATTCACATATCGAAATGTGAATTTTTATTGAAATAAGAATTATGAGAGTTAATGAGTTAATCACTAAATCAGAATTTTTATTGAAATCAGAATTATTAAAATTAATGATTTAGTCACTAAATGAGAATTTTTATTGAAATCAGAATTATAAGAATTAATAATTTAATCATTAAATGAGAATTTGTATTTAAATCAGAATTATGATAATTAATGATTTAATCACTAAAGGAGAATTTTAATTGAAAAGAGAATAAGACACTTTAATGTGTTGTTTCGTTCGTATGTTATAAGGGCAAGGATACTGTTTCAGCTGACTGAGTTAATCCTAATTGACTTAGATAAAAATGCCTTGAGAATTCTTTCCCTAACTTTTCGAACCTCCACAGAGAAAAGTGACTAATTTTAGTAATTAAAGAAAACCAACCGTGATACTAAAGAGAATATTGTTAGGTTCGTTTAATCTCTAAATTCATTTCATGTTTCCTAATTATTTAATTGCCCTCCATATTGGCCTTTATATGACAGTCTGAATCCAAACTCAAGAATCTTCTTATAACAGGGATATCAAAGAAGGAGCAGAAAAATTATTTACAATGTATTAAGCAAGCGACGGTTAAAGCCTGTCATTCCCTTCCATTTCTGAAAGAGGCAGCATTCTTGTTTCCCCTCATTAACAATCAAAATATCTCTCAAACAGTTTTTCATTGAATAGAACATATGAATAAATAATCAGTCAAGTCATTAAAGCAGACACCGGTTAATTCAATGGGAGGAGGTAAGATCATAATTATTTAATAACACAGTCATTAATTTAAACGATGGTAATTTCTCACGGATTCATTTTTTATAGTTTTAACATTCTTGTTTTCCATTATTATCAACCACACAATCTATCAATTTTTTTCGTTGAATAAATAGAACAGATGAGTGAAATAGCAATGAAAGAAATTGATGATAAATTCAATAGGAAAAGGTAAATTTGTAATCATTTAGTAATTTAGCTATACACAAGAATAAGATTAAACAAAGAAATTCTGCTAGTTCAATATTTCTATTCCTCGAATGGAAAATATTAATAACATAGCACATAAAAGTATTCCAGCCTCTTCTAGATTATTACTCTTAACTTTTGCTCAGTTTTCGATGAATAAATAGCTCAGATAACGACAATTCCGCAAAATATTTTAATGTTAGGTTATCGAACTTAAAACAAATCAAAAATAAAAAGAATCGACAGTGTTTCTGAAAACTGCATCTTATTGCCAACTGGCGCCGCCCTAGGAGAGACGCGAGAAGAAAAGGAAATTGAACCAGAAAACGAAATCAAATCCTATATGTTAATGTCTTACATTTGGGAATAGTTTCTATTGAAATTCTCACAAGCATATACGTAACCGTTTTGTACACTAAATAATCGATTTCAATTCTGTTAAAATTTGCAGCTGTTTTTTTGGCCTTTCATGAGAAAAACAGTAATGTTGTGTAGTATAAGAAGATTTGAAAGCTGCGGGATTTACTCATCCTAAAAGCCGATCAGTGAGTAAAGATTATAGCTGTGACATTTAAATAAGAATAGTAAGAGCTTTTATAATTTGTAAACTATTTAATGAGTTCCCAAACATCATAATTCCAGTGAAATATAAATATTTAAAAAATAAATAAATAATAATTAGTTTTAATTAGAATACACGTAATATATCTTGATAATAATCATTTTAAATTCCAAAACTTATTGAACAGTGCCAGAAATCAATGAAACCTGTGACAAAAAGTAATATGAAACGACTATAACTAATATGATAATTAGTTCATTTTATGAAATGTCAAGAACTGTAAAGCAAACACCATGTCGAAATCTTAGAAAGATAAAACTGAAGAAGCATAAATCAGTTTAGAAATATTTTACAAAAAGCAAATAGTCTTTTTTAATAAATAACCTAAAATTTGTGTTGCAGTTACTAAGTATATATAACTAGTTTTCCTCATGACTTTGAAATACATTGTGTAAAGCAGTAGAAATTTCTACAAAGGACTCATAACTCACTACGGGACATTGACTTGATTGAAACCTGAACCCAAGAGAAATTTTTAATTGAATCAGAATAAACCTCGAGTATTAGAGCGTTAAATCAAGTACGCAACAGGTGCCGGTAGATGGGAAACTGAAGACGGGGAGCTTGTTAATGTTTTCCCCGAGGACTGTTCGCATCCGAGGACGGTCGATCGATAAAAATGCAACAGATGCAGGTGCCGGTAGATGGGGAATTGAAGACGCGGAATTAATTAACGTTTTCTCCGATGACGGTCCTCAACCAAGGACAAGATGAAATTACGCTTATTTCGCGGGAAACAGACTCATTTGAAATGCGTAATTGACGTTTGAAATTACATTATTTCCTATCATGGAATCAATTGATTCAAGTAAAATGCGAGGACTAATTTCATTTTATGATCGTTTGTGTTATTTTTATTTTTGACTAATGTATTTAGTCCCAGCAAAATGTGAAGTATATTCGTGAAGTACAATAGAAGTTCGCTCCATGGCGTTACCTGTTTTACTTACTACTATAAAAGTTATGATTAAACATATAAGGTAATTTTTTTCAAGAACAAAACTGAATTTTAAAGGGATAAAATGATCACTATACATGCACTTACACAAATTAGCCAACCCACGGCCATCAAAGCAGCATGGTATACCGCACATAAGCATCATTATCTGGACTATTCTTGTCGGTGATAACTTATACTTACGGCTAACACAGCTCAATGGGAACACATTTCAGATGCTCGTGTCAGCTTATTTCCTTTCAAATTATTGAATAACCCTTTACAGACATTTTTACCTTAAACTGAAAAATTTTAAGGAATAGCAAAAATATATAAGGATTGTCAACTTTCCATGGGGCTAATAATTTTGCTCTAGTATCATTGCAAGATGATATTTATGTATTATTGCTTTAAAATAGCAAAATATTATTGATTATATAAAATAAAAATTTAACCAATATAGGAAAAGGACATTCCAATAATATATGCAAAAAACACACACAAAGAATTTGCCTCTAAAACTGAATTTATTAAAAATGGTCAAATTTTAACATGATTATCTTGTCGCTATCCTCCCTAAATCCATGTTAACTTATTATACTATTGATTAATTAATAATAATTAGGATTAAATCCAAAAATAACAGAATGTAAATCTTTCTGGAATTCAAAAGTTTTGCAATTTCATTATAAATTGACATATATCAAAAGCTTTCCGTCAATTCAATTGTACATTTTAGGGTATTTCTAACATCTTTACATGTCTTTGATTGGAATTAAGTTCTATTTTCTGTCTTTAATTTAAAATTCATTCAATACCAAGGTATCTTCAAATGAATTGTTGTAGAAAGCGCCAATCACATGGAAAAAATTAATAACATTAATGTATAACTCATTATTGTTTTTTAAAGAATTAAAATGTACTGCGTAATATTTCTAATGTACTAGATTAATATGTAAAAATTGCACTAGTACGTCAGGAAGCGACAGAAAATTGATTACAAAATTCCAGCCTTACAAACATAAAACCATTTAAGTTAAATAAACTGACATAAAATTTGTTGATTAAATTTATTAACCAATTTATTTACATTCAATTTCAATAAACAATAAAAAGAAGAGTATTCACTTTACTTTCAGAAACATGCACTCCATGAACACATGAAACACAAAATAATATTCGTACCAATTTAAGAGAATAAACCAAGAGCACTGACAAACAACCAAAAATTTAAAAGATCTTCTAAATGACAATTTGCAGAACCGAAAAGCACAGTTGAAAAAGAAATTACTTTGCTTGTGACTTAGTTTAATTGCAAAAGTTAATAGAGAGTTGTTTCATGTAGAAGAAAAGGCCATTGTTCCATAGATTCAAATATTCACTAAGCAACAATAAAGACAAAGTACAAATGAAGTCGGTTTCCTTTCCTACACAGCACGCTTGAAAAGAACCATTATTCAAACAATTCAAAATAATTTTGCTTGATTTTTATTCCATATCTTTAATTGAATTGGTGTGTTTCATTTGTTAAGATTTCACTGTGTAAACCTACAGCAATAAATAAAGTTCTGATCTAAGAGTTTAGAAAAGAAGTGATGCATTAACTTCCAGTTTAAACGAAAAGAAACCGCGACAAATATTTGAGTCTGGAACGGCTGTGATTATATTACTTTCAGAAAGACATGGAACATCAAACATTTGCCAATCATTGAAGTTTGATGTTTAAATTTACATAATATTGCTAGCATACAAGAGAAAGTTTACGGAATTTTTCCAGACAGCAAAATTCTCTGCAATTTTTTGCTTTCTTAGTTAAAAGTGTGGCTGATTTTTTAACAAATCATTAGCAATGAACATGGCATATAATTAAAAGAGTAATGATCTCTTTTTTTTTTCAAGAGCACTTAAGGACATTTTTATTTAGAACTAAATTCTGCGCAGCTGTTGCTTTCTTTTACATTAAAACTGAACTTCATGCTTTTAACATATATTAATTTCGAATATCTTTAATTAAAAGAAAATAAATGCCTGAATTTTATTAGTGTTGTTTATGTAAATATTATGTAATAATGTCTTATTTATTATTTTTCAAGAGCAATTTCCGTCATTTTTATTTAGAACTAAATTCTGTAAAGCCTTTGGTTTCTTTCACATTGATACTGAACTTCATGCTTTTAACGTATCATTTATAACCGAATATCTTTAACTAAAAGAAAAAAGATGCCTGAACTTGAATAGTATTATTTATGTAAATATGTAATAATGTCTTGTTTATTATTTTTCAAGAGCAATTTACGGCATTTTTATTCAGAACAAAACTCTATAAAGCCCTGGTTTTCTTTCACATTGATACTGAACTTCATGCTTTTAACATATCATTTATAACCGCATATCTTTAATTAAAAGAAAAAA
>JAPMOR010059724.1:0-18978 GCA_026543865.1 Argiope aurantia
CTAAATGATTATCAATGCCAACTCTTTCGTTATGAAGAGCACAGCTCTGTTATTCATTCTTGGCTCTTTCAGTTAAAATGCAGCAGTTGTAACCAGTATCGCAATGTTAATAAGTGAGTTTGATTATTTTTTGTCCCAGCGGTAAGTCAGATAATGCATTAAAATAACAACGATATATTTCATGTAAACAAGCAATTCAAATAAGTTGAATGTGTGTATTGGCATTCTACAGACAAGGATGTTTCACCTACAGATACTAAATATGCCACATGTATACTTTGGAAGATCAGAAGGTAAGCAAGACAATTTGTTCGATATTTTAATTAATTAAAAATTAAGCTGAATTTTGGTGTTTTCCAACGGTAACCCCCCAAAAAATTCATATCTTTGAAGTTTACAAGACAATAAATAAATTTAGAATATAGATAAAGTTTTATCTATGTTTGTTATATTGAATTTAAAGGGCATTACATAAATAACTTTATAAATAAAAAAGTAAAAATTCAAAATAATTCCGAATTTTTTTTTTTTAAATTCAATGGAATAAATTATATCTTCAGATACATGCAATTACATCACTTACTCGATTTTCCAACTAATATAAAAACACTCGATAACATATATTCTTTTTATTATAAATTAACTTATTCACGAAAATAAATGTTATGGATAAAAACAACTTATACCATTATATAACATTATGAAAGATATTGAAAACTGTGTAGCCTACTAACATATGCAATGACTGGTGTTTGATATTATTATGTTATTTTTACTCTGCTGCAATTGAATTTTTAGTCATATCAGCATAAATTCTTTAGATATTTCAGTTTCTGATTTTTTACTGTAAAAATTTGTCTGCAAATTGAATAATTTTAATCCAAGGAAGAACTTGCATCAGTTGTACATCCAAAATAAAAGATTATATATATTGTAGTCATATTAAAATTGATTTTTTTAAATGCCTATTTTTTAATGTAAATTTTCCTTAATAAATCAGTTCAAATACATATAAAGCTTTTCTATTTATATGAAATTAATGATCCATTACAAGTATTTTAGATCCAAGCCATTTAATGATAACTGACACATTCATCTGATAAACAACTGATTGGATCATTAGAACTAGATATGGATTTATATTGCCTTCAAGTTTCAAATCTTCCTGAATCTGAAAAAAAAAAAAAAATCTGATATTATGTCTGTTTATGAATATGATAACTCAACAATATAAAGTGTTGCTGGCATAAAATTTGGATTCTTATTTATAGAGTAGTTCATTTTCTTCAAATCTTGGAGAGGATAAAAATAATACCAGGAATGGGAGGTCAATCTGTTGTTTCACAGATATCCATGAGAATATGTTAATTCAAAAATGCACATAATTACATGGAGGAAATTGAACATATTTTTTATCTTTAAAATTATAAATCAGTATTAAATTTTTAATCAGTTTTATGGACAGGGAGATGCCCAAATCATATTCAGATTTCTACATTATATTGTGAAGCTCAAAATACAGCACATAGTGAAAAAGAGGTACTTGCGTATTAACACTACAGATTTGGCGGTTTTTGCACTAACGCACCAATAAAGAACAATCCTGTTACGTATTAACACCTGTAACGAATTTTGAAAGTGATTGGCGGCACTTAAAAACAACCAAATATGTAGCTACGGTGGCATTAATATGCAAGTACCAAAAAAGATAATTGACGGCAGAACTCTGACATAAGTTTAACATTATAAAATAAAAGTTCTTAATGAATTACTATACCATAGTGCAAAATAATAAAATCAATATTGTAATCAAATATCGCCCATATTGGTATATATAATGCTTTTCAAAGAATGGAATATGAAAAATGAAAGTGAATGTCTAAAGCTGAAAGCATTTCAAATCATTATTTATCAATAATTCTTGCTATGCGAATTCAAGAAATATCAAGAGAACAAGAAATTGTTGTTGTTGTTGTTTTAGGATATTCTTTTAGGCACGTCTGCTTATCTGTTGCAAGTACTGATACTAAACCTAAAGAAGTAGTGAATTTATGAAAACATTTTTAAAGTGTGTATGTGGGAGGTTATACATGAATTATTTCGATTTTTTTTGTCTTGTGCTTATTATGTTATGATTGTTGTTTTAAAAATTCATTTCTTAAAATTTAAACTATTTAGTTAAAACTTAAGACCTAATATATTCATAGCTGTTCAAATTTAACTGTTAAAAAATAGTTTGAAGTATACATGTAAGATATGTAAATTGGAAATTAAACTGATGTGTAACAGAATAAAAAGCCTACCTTCATGCATTATAAAATATGATGTAATATACCAGAACCTCATTTCAGATTTAGGTTATTGTTTTCTGAATTTTTCGATAAAGTGGATTTCTTTTTAGTCTTTGTTTTAAGTCACAAAGTTTATGATAAAACTTTCTTTCCTCCTAGTAAAATTAAACTAATTAAAATGTTCAGTCATTACTACTTCTTTTTAAATGGTAATTTTGCTGATGAAAATGGATGTCATATTTAAAATCAACCTTCTAAACTATATGAAAACCAGTCATTGCATTCTAACACTTTTTCATGACTCAAAGACATATACTCTTAATAAAAGAAATTTACTTTCTTTATAGTATGTAAATTGACATTTCATACACCTCCCTTTACATTGTAAGCCCATTTTGGGGCACCTTATTATTTTAAGCAGGATATTTCCCTTACCGTGGATGGTCAACAAGAGGTTGTTGCCAATAGTAAAAAAAAGCGAGCAACAGCTCATTGATGTCAATTACCTATTTGTTTCTCCCCTGAGAATATTATGATCCATTGATTTGTTAGGTGTGAACTAGTTCTTGCATAACCGCTTTAGGAAATAGTTCAATTTTTTATTTTCTGCCCTTGCTGTAATGCAGTTTTGTGCTTCCACTTTGGCATACAGTTACTATTCAGTAGCATGAAATTACTAAAGATTCTGTTAATTAGTAAGATTACAGTATTATGTTCAAAGTAGAATATAGTTCAAAGAATTATATAGATTATTTCAAAATTCCTAGAAAAAAATGTACAATGCAAGGAAATAAATTTACAATTAAACATTAACAAATGAGAATAAAGAGGAAATATTATTTTTTTATCTCTTTCATTCTTTTTTAATATCTTTTAATCAACTTTTTCATTAATTATTAATATTATTTCTTACATAACCTGTTTTTCTTCTCTTTATATTTTTCAGTTCTTAATTTATTTTCACTATTCATTCTTTAATTTCATACTTCCACTCAAAACTGCATGAAAAGAAAGCATTAGAATTCTAAGCAAATCTTGCATATTTAACATACAAAATTCCTTGTTCTTAGTTTTTTCAGGCTATTTTTATTACCACCTAGTTACCGAGAGTTAGAGTTCTAAGGTCAAAATCGTCTGCTTGATTGTACTGGGTAGTGATACATCACGTAACTAATGTTTGCATCAGTACGCCATAAAGAATACGTTACTGTGCATACCGCTTCACGCAGGGTTTACCAGAAAGAGCCATGCGGAGATTAGCAGAAGTTAGTAGCGTTCACCGGAGGATGCATTCCCCTTCTAACCTAAAGAGGATCAAGCTCGGTTAGTGTCTGTAGATGACGCAAGAACTATCCTAATTCGGTAACTAGCTATAATTGGGGTTATAAGATTTGGCAAATGAGCATGTTTGTGGCGATTTGTTCTCATCTTTTTTTATTTCCCGTTACACGATTTTGTTTCTCGTTTTATTCCACTAAAACTTTGATTCAAACTATTTTGTTTCTTTTACTCTTTCTAAATCTTTCAGCGTTTCTTTTTTACTCTTTTCTACTCTTTCAAAAATTTATCTGATAATTTTTTTTTTAATTTGGAATTGAATTCGATGGAAATTTGTTACAATTTGTTATTAAAATTTATTTATTAAGAATTTTTTAAAGTTATTTATTAAAACTTATTTATTAAATAATTTATTAATAAAATATAAATTTATTAGTTTTATTGTATATTTTTTTTAGTTGAAAGAACCGTTGAAAATAATAAAAATATTTTGATGCAGAATTTGAATAAATAAATGTTATTGTGGTGCGAAGTAACATTTGGCTGCAATGACTCAATATATAATATATGTATAAATTTTTCACTCTATACAACTTCTTTTCTAATAAAAGAGAATGTGTGCGTGCGTGCAGAGGAGCAAAAATATGCTATGGAGGATGGGAATGTGTACAGTCTGGAAGTGCAATTTTTAAACTTTTATTATTTAAAAATAGCAAAACAGTTTGATGTTTTTCTGCAATAACTTACAAAAATATTTTCCTACTAAAATAGATTTTAATTCATCTTTAAAATAAAAATATATTTATATAGATCTTTTTAATGATAAAATCTTATTTATTCCTTCTTCGTTTCAATAAATTTTTAAATATTGCTTTTCAACAACATCTCTATCGTTGTAATGGAAGACAAATCATTTTCATTGTTCAACCAAAGCTGGTCCAGCTGGTCACCGAAAGCGGCTAGTACATCCCTAATTATTTCAATTTCATTTTCTTTGTATACGTCTAACTATAATAATCCTTGTAATGTAAATGTTTTTCATTATCAAACAAAACAACGTACATCAATGGAGAACGCGGTGTTAATATATTAAATAGTTTTAGCTGACATTAGGACTCGTGTTCCTTCATGGGCTCTAGCCATGACGTACATGGAGTACCTGCTTAGTTGTGCTCCGACTCCACTTAAAATCCAAAATTTAAATGCATTGACTAATTCTGTGTTTAACATTTATGTTCATCTGCCGGGTATGTGCCTATATTCTTACATTTCTTACATTAATTTTGAATGTGTAGCATGGATCGTTAATTTTTCTATAAATTTCTACTTAACTTTTCTAATCAACTACTGTTCTTTGAATAATCTGAATTTGTTCTCTAAAAATGTAATGAACTTTTGCTTTTAGATATTAGATGAAATTAAGTTGGAATGTATGTATCCCTTCATATCCACTATGGGATTTATGACTAATTATGTTATCAAAAATTGGTTAATTCTTCCTTCCTATTTGACTTCAAATATGAAGAAATAAAAAAAAAGATCAATTCGCATCAAAAACTGTTATTATGACCGTTTCAGGCGCCTCATCGGAAGGGTATACGGGAACCTCTCAGGAAAAATGACAGAAAAAAAAAAACCCTCGGAGGAGCCCGAAGTGGAGTAGTTCTTTCAGTTGAACTGTGCTCTTTAATGGACTGCGTTAATAAAAACATCAGAGCGTTAAAGGTTCTTAAATTCGAACAAAATAAGCTATCTGATTTAATGCTAGTAAACATCATTCTACAAAAAGTAGACAAAGAGACAAGGAAGCAATTCGAGCTTTCTCTAAATACGCCAGAAATTCCTACATTTGAAAATTTGATGAAATTTCTAGAAAAGCGAAGTTCCTCGTTAGAAAGTATTAACCATATTCCAAGCAAATACGAACGTCCACAAAATACGAGCATATTTAAAAGAGCGAAAACACTTATAGTTAATAATAAAAATTCCAATGCTAAAGCTTGTATTTTATGCAAAAACTATCACGCACTATTTAGATGCGTTACTTTTCAAAATATGTCTATCGAAGACAAAGAACTTTGTTAGGAATAAGAAATTATGCATTAACTGTCTTAAACCTCACCCGGGGATCTGCAAATCAAAATATTCTTGCAACATTCCAAGTTGCGGTAAAAGGCATAATTCGCTCATACATGATGAGTCAGCTGAAAATCACGCTACCACTTCAGATTCAAGGGCGAGCGAAAGCCAAACAGATGCAGAAACGAAACCATAACTAAACGTTCTAACAGAAGTATCTGCTTTGACATTGAATCCGAGAGAGACTAAACAGGCGATAGAAGGGAATAAATCAGTTATATTAAACACTCTTTTTATTTATGTGAAAACTGCAGTATGGTCGCCGAGTTCAATTAAGAGGGCTCTTAGACAACGCTTCGACTTTATGTATTCTTCGAGAAGATGTAGTTAGAAAATTGGGAATCTAATTAAAATCAATAAAACAAGGTATAACTGGTATAAATGGAATTACGCAGTTTATTAAAAACGCTGCTAACATTGAAGTATCAAATCGAGATTATTCATTTTCACACATGGTGAAATGTTTTATTCTTCCTAAAATAACCGATGAGATTCCTGTATCGAAATTAAATATATCTGCATTAAATATTCCCTGTTCAATTGAACTAGCTGATTTCAATTTCCACACACCAGGTCAAATTGATATACTATTAGGAAGTGAGCTATTTTTTGAGATTTCAAAACCTGAACAACTTCGTCTGCAAAATGGAGATGTAATATTACAAAATACAAAGTTTGGTTATTTAGTTACAGGCATTCTTCCCCAGTTACCTCAAAAAGCCGATTGTTATCTCGTAAGTGAACCAAATTTAGATGGAGCAGTTAAACAATTTTTTCAACTGGAATCATTGCCGGGTAATGCTAAAGAAATAACAAAGAGTGAAGAAGAAATTTATTGTGAAGAGCATTTTGTTAAAACCTATAAAAGAGATAAAACGGGAAGATTTATAGTTCAGTTACCCATAAAGGAATATGCCCAATCATTATTAGGAAATTCCAAAGAAAATGCAATCAAGCGCCTAAATGGTATCTGGAATAAATTAAACAGAAATAATACTATGGAAACCTTATATAAGGAATTTATGCGAGAATATGAGAATTTAGAACACATGGAGGAGATTAAAATTGAAGATGATAGCAATGTGAACTATTACATTCCCCACCATGCAATATATAAACCTGAGAAAACGTCAACTCCCTTAAGAGTGGTTTTTGATGCTAGTGCAAAAACAACAAGTGGATATTCTCTGAATTCCATTTTACTAAATGGAGGTATTATTCAGCAAGATCTATCGGTTTTTCTGAAACTAACTTTTTATTCTCTTAATTCATTTCGCCATGTCTTAAAAAGTATATACAACAATTTTGAAACCTTTACACTGAGTAGGGGGACTTTAATTTTGACCACCTTGTATTGTTTTAATCCTTCTGTAAAATTTAAATTTTTACTACTTACGAAAGCACACTCAGTTTTTGTTACTTAATCAGCTAATAGGTATATCAATATTCAATTTAAATCTTCTGTTTTGACAAAACTAAATAAATTTTTTTCATATAATGTAATGAAACAATTTTAATGATTTTTTGTGAAGATTTTTAGTCAGTTTACATGCTTAAAAGAGAATAAATTTTATTTTATTAAAAGTTTAAATCTTATTAAAACAAAGTTAAACATTTATGATGAAAACAATTTCATATTCACCGTCATCAACATATTTCACCTATATGCATTTTTACACAAATGTGAGTGACTCGGTGAATACATTACATAAAATCCTGCATGTTCTGAAAATTATGAAAATCAAAATGAGTGACTCAGTTAAATTTTAAAATAAGAATTGAGCTTAACATCTACATGGTGAACACTACATTCTCAATATATTAATAAAAGAACAATTTAAAATAGTTTCTATGATGTATTTTTTCAGCTAGCTAAATAAATTTTTAAAATATCTTGGTAGAATTGTTAGCAACAGATTAAAGAATTTTTATTAGACGAAAATTTTAAATCATAAAATAATAAATGTTTTATTATATGCATTTGCTAACAGTAATAATCATAACATGTCTGCAATAATAAAATGCATTTAAACAATAATTTTATTACTTTATTTGTTAAAGAAATCTACTATATAATCTATCAACTTTTTACTAATTTCAAAAGATTAAATTATTAACAAAAACTTTCTATAAGAAACATACAAATAGTCACCCATTCATCTTTATATCGAATTTACATTACATAAAATCCTGCATGTTTTGAAAATTATGAAAATCAAAATGAATCTTTATTGTTTAAAACAAATTAAAATACCTCCAAATCAAATCATAAGGAATTTAATTACAATAGCATCTAATTTTTATTCCGTAAAAAGTATCAGTTTTAACTTCAGTTAACATGTTTTAAATGAAAATTCAAATCGGAACCCTCTACAAACCTTCAGTTTCTTTTAACAAACCAATCAGTGATAAGATGCATAAAATTCAATTCTAAGTTTAAATATTAGTTTATTTTCATTTAATTAAAAAAACGTGGTCCTTTGGAAAATCCATATAAATAAATAATATTAGGGTAATAATGCCTTTTCATGCACATAGAACGCGCATAAGCGAGATCGACCTTCTTTCAACCGGCAGCTCCTGGAACCGACTATCGTTTACAGCAGGCGTTACAAAATTGCTCTTCATCCTTGGCGTGTAAATAATTCTTCACCTTTTGGCGCAAAAAGCTTTTCCGCAAGCAACCATACATGTAGTGCATCTTTCCTCCATTGCCATCACTAACGGAATGAAACTCGTCCTCTAGAGCTATATCCCTCCGTCACTTCTTATGCCTCACCCCGCCCTGGACTACTAGATTAGGATCAAGTGTCCTTCGGTTAACGAGTCTCATAGTTACATTTGGCGATACGAAAGGTAAACATATGTGTTCAAATTAAATTTTTAAAAACCTCCAAATTATTATTTATATCATATTAATTTTTATGTCATACAGGCATTTGTCAACATCATTGCTAATATGCTGTGCAAATCTTTCCTATGATGTCGCTGCTTAGGTTGTTAGTAAGGAAGTAGCGTTGTATTTATTGATGAATTTTCAGGTGATTATTCTCATCGGCAACTTTCAGCATGTACATTAAACTTGTGGTAAAATCTTTTTATATAAATTCTTTGCTATAGAGTTTTAACGGCATCGTTATCTCACAGTCACAGGATTATCCAGAATCATTCTGCACTAATACGAAGATTACACATATGTGGCGGTCACTTCTCTACATAATCACCAAATCTGCTGAGGCATTTATCACTCCGCTGGACCAATTTATTTAACCCATCTTGGTAAATTTGGTCCATGGCTATTGAGCCGGTCTAAAACAACTAGGGCCATCTGTATCCACTCTGGGTAACAATATTCTCATTCACAATTTCTACTTTCCAAATGCTGCTGCTTGTAAACTTTTTTTCGGATCATCTCTCGTAGTATATGTAGATTAATAATGTTGATCGCGATAGTTTAACCGCATTTCACTATATAACTTAAACATGGGTCATTCAATGCAAAACGAGCAAAGAGGGTGTGTGTGTGGCCGCATAGTACAGATTTTTATGAAATTTGGTATGTAGTTTCATTTTAGGCATATATGAGAATACCAAAGAAATTTTGTCTTAATATTATTTATATTTGTTTCAAACAATTGAAGAGTTAGCACTATGAACAGCACATTGTATAATTGCTCAATGTTGCATTTTTAAAACCAGTAATTTATTAACTACTTAATATTAAAAAAAAGTTTTTATATTGTTGTATCTTTGGAACATAAACTATTTATCTATTTCAAAGTTACAGTTTAAAATAAAGGGGGTACTTATCTTACTGTGGAATGTGGATGGTCCGGATGTCGCCAATTTGTTTATCTTTCGTATCACCAAATCTAACTATTGCTAATCTGCACACGGTTCTCTCTGATAAACCCTGCGTGAAGTATGCACAGTAACGTATTTTTTACGGCGTATTGATGCATGCGTTATGGATGTATCACGACGCAGTACGGACAGGCTGACAAATTTTTTACCTTAAAGGTGTTTTTCGCTCCTCTTTCTAAAACTAACTCTTGGGCAAGGTGGAAAAAAAAAATCTTGAAAAAACTAAGGACAAGAAATAATGTATAGCAAATATAAATTACTGAATTAAAATAAACCAAGAAGGAGGAGTATTTCTCATACACGATTTACTTATAACTTTAAAGCTTTCTTTTCATGCAATTTTGAGTGAAAATATGAAATTATAGAAGGAATAGTGAAAAATCGATTGATAATTAAAAAATGTAAAGATAAAAAACTATGTACGAAATTAGATTAACAATTAATGAAAAGTTGATTTAAAGATATCAAATTGAAAGAAAGGGATTATATACAGGGTGTCTCAAAAACCTTGACCGCTGCTTTTATTCCTTAAATATTGATCGTAGACATATACTGTAAATTACAAAGTTACGTAAAAAAGGTGCAAAATATGAAATCGATTAAAATTTTCATGGGATTAAACTTTAAAAAATACAAAATTTAAATTTTTATACGGACCCCGTACAAAAAAATTCCCAGTGAGTAAAATGTGCCCCATCTTCTAATAAGGTCATGTACAAAATTTCAGAATTTTTATCATGAAAATTCTCGAAGATATATTAAAACAAAGTTGGAGAAGGATCAATCACAAATTAAAATGCAAATGTTTACAGCTTCAGTGCAGATGACGCGACGCAGGAATGCATCATAAGAAAATTAAATATGCTTCATATCTTTAGTTTTAAATACAAATTTTAAAATCTATGTTTCCTGAAAAATACTTTAAAATTTTTTATCATGAATTACAGAATATAATTTAAAAATAGCACAGTCAGTGAACTTATAAAAAATCTTATGTAATGTTTCCTTTAAGTTATTATTTCTACACATTTTTAATACTTTTGAACCAATAAATAATAAAATTATTATTTATTTATTTAATTATTACTTTCTTTGTGAATTTGTGTAATCCGACATGATTTTTTATCTTTGCGAACTCGTATCCCAGCATCGAAAAGTGGTTTAAGTCAACATTTCTGTAGTTTCATATCTTTGAGACTTTTTGTGATAAAATGCTGAAATTTCGTACATGACCTTATTAGAGGATGCGACACATTTTACTCATTGGGATTTTTTTTTTGTATGTGGCCCGTATAAAAATTTAAATTTTGAATTTTTTAAAGTTTAATCCTCTGAAAATTTTAATCGATTTCATAGCAATTTGCACCTTTTTTTAGGCAACTTTGTAATTTACAGTACATGTCTACGATCAATATTTCAGGAATAAAAGCCGCGGTCAAGGTTTTTGAAACACCCTGTATAAAAAATATTACTAACTCTTTATTCTCATTTATTAATATTTAGTTGTAAATTTATTTCCTTGAACTGTACAATTTTTTTATAGGAATCGTAAAATGATTGATATAATTCTGTACTTCTTTGAACACAATACAGTAATCTTACTAATTAGCAGAAGCTTTAGTAATTTCATGTTACTGAATAATTTCTCTAACTATTATTCACCTAAAAAATATTTGTTGGTATGACCATTATTTCCAGTGAAACTAAAGAAATATTCCATAAAAATTTTTAAATTTAGAGTTCGTTATTTTTTTTATAAATAAATTATTTCATAATTCTGTATTGAAAAACAATGAAATCCTTAGAATATCTTTTCATTCCATTTGCATCAATAGATTCTGGAAAGATTCTTAACAGAAAATAATATAGTATACAATTTATCTAACAAATAATAAACAATACTGCAAATAGACTGTACGATGGATAAATTTATAATTTTTTTTCTCTCGCTCCACTTTTGTTGTTGTATGAGAACATCATACAACATTTAGAATACTTTCATTCGATTCAGAAAATAATAATAATAATAATAAATTGATCAGATGGAGGAATTATCTTTTTTTGGCCCGACCAAATCGAAGATCATATTCTATGTAGAATAAGAAGTTAAAAAGTAGAATTTTCAGAAGATTCTTCTAAAAAACAGAATCTAATATTTTCTCCATAAACATTCACTTCTAATTTTTTTTAAAAAAATGGCATTTAATTCAAATTCCTTCCAAATCTAATGTAAGCGTAAATACACAACCATCAATTTTATTGTCTCATGCTGGTCACTAGAAGCTGACTTTCTACTATTTTTCCGTCAAGTAATGTCACTGATTGATTATACCCTTTTGATATCCATCTGGAGGGGAAAGACACCCTCTCTCAGTGGAAGAAGGAGGGGTGGAATTTTATGACCCTACTTCCTGCTTTAAATGGTGTGAAAAAAAGGCTCCCTGTACACACCCTGATTTGAGAGAGTGGATAAAATGTTTCAAATTTAATTTTGAATCCACAATTCTTTTTTAAGAGTGCCGTATACAGAGAAAGAAACCCGATGTCGACGAAAGCGCCACCTATCGATGGGGGGGGGGGATAAGGCGGTGACCAAACTAATGACGGAAGAGGCTTAAAAGGTTTGATTGACAAGCCGAATAACACCCAACAAAAAAAGAATTCCTAGTCCCCAGGAGATATTACTATGTGAAGAGTGTGACACTCAGAAAACCGACACTGTCTTTGTACATCACGAGAGGGGTTTGGGGGGGGTTAATGACCCACCCAAACTTGTTTGGAAAAGATACTCTTTGAGTTGGATATTTTAGATTTTCTCTGCTTGCACAGAAAATCGTACCGAGGGTAGCGTGAATGTTAGAAGGACTCTTGGAACACAGAACTCAGCACTGTTTAACCTCTAGCTTAGGGCTGGTACAACAGTTGTACCAGATTTATTTTTATCTTTCCTTACGGCGCGGTACAACAGTTGTACCAGTAACGAGTTTGAATTTCGTTCCCCCACTTGAACTTTCCAGCTAAACCCTAATTGCCTCGTAAAATCGCTTCCCTTTTGTGTCGCACCCCTTAGGATCAGGAGATTTCGTACAGCAGGTGTTAGTATCACTTGTTGGCGCTAATGAGTCTTGTGAACACTGCTTTGGCGGCATTTTTTTAAAGTAACATTCCTAAGAGGTATGGAATGAGTTTGCATAATTTCATTTGTGGGAAATACTCGTTGAAAACTTTCGTCTTTCCCCCTGTTTTTTAATTTTTTAACTTTATAAATTCCTTAATATTTTAACTTAATATAATTTTGTAACTTTAATATATGGTTATAGTTTTGCCCATCTATTTATCTAAATATTTGAACCAAGAATTTACTTGAAAGAATTCACTAATCATTTGAACAAAAAGAATTTCTGACGGAATAGTATTATGAAGGTAATCAGCACCCTAGACAAATTGTTACTTATTCGCTCCCATTCGTAACAAATGATGCAGAAAAACTAAATGGAACCTCGGGTTTTTTTTCTTTTTCACTCTGTCATTATATTTTACTCTGAAAAGTGACAAAACACTTTGTTTTGTCTTCATGCTTACCCCTTCCCCTTTTACTGGAAGCATTGGGCATATATACTTCCCAGTCACTATGTATTAGTCTAACACAGTATTAAAACGACCTACCGTTTTTTCCAGCTTTAAATTTTAATACTTGAACTGGATATATTCCTGCTAAAAATACATTTTGGTTTTGATTTTTAAGTAAGCTGTCGGTTTTACCATTAATTTTCATAATTTATGAAATCGATTGATTTAATAATTAATCATTCATTAAAAGTTAAAATTCTACTTTTAAAATATTGAAGGAGGTTGTTAAAATCTATCAAAAATAATGATTAGTAGTTCTTCTATATCAGAAGAAAAATATTAAAATCTTTATACCTTTATTTCAATCCACTGAGGCATTTAATTTATTCTAGAAATATTTGTATTGAAATGAAATAAAGTAGCTACATAAAAAAGTCAGGAATTCTAGATTTAATTTTAAGCATTTCTGAAAGATAATCTAAATCAGCTGCTAATAAAACTTGTATTTAATAACGAATGCTGATCATTTAGAATGCCAAATATATTGTTTTAAGTTGTTTTTTTGTTAACTACTTTTCAACGTAATATTAGCGCAATGTAATCTTATGTATCGAATTCTAAGTAAACCATATCTAATCTTACTTTTAAAAAATTAATTGTCTTTAATCTGGTGATTACCTACGTATTAGTAAACTTTTCTGCAGAAAAATAATTTTTCGTTATAATTCAGGTATTTATTGCCTGCAAAATTGAGCATAGTTTTCAAAAATACTACACTGCAAAGAGTAATTGAAATTCTCAGCAAAAAAAAAAAAAAAAAAATTCACTACTATAAATTGTAAGAATCGACAATAGAATAGGAAAACGTTACTATTAATTATATTAAAAACCGTTCAAACTATGTTAGGAATAAAAATTATATTCGATTTCTATGGGAGCAATATAATATTATAAAATCTTTTAAAGATGTTTTTAATTTACAAAACAGCAGATAATTGTTATCTGCGGGATGCACGAAGAGATGTGAATACTTTTAAAAAGAAGATATAAATAATTAGGATCTTTAATACATTATATATAAATCATTACATTTTATTAAAATTGATGAGTTAAAATTATAAAAATAAAATAAAATTCGCAATGATGTGTTCAAACGTTGTCAGCTAAATTCACAGCTTCAGTAATGCTTGAGAAATTGATTTAATTTTAAATATAATTGAAAATTTTTTAAATGACTGTTTAATGTACTAAACTATTCAGCAGATATCGTATTTGCAATTTATTTACTATTGCAATTTCTCCTACATAATTGCTGGAATAATTTTCAGGAAAAAAATAAAATAAAACTGAGATTAAAAGCCTTCTCTAGGATTCGTACGACCCGAAACCACAAAGAAAAGCAACCCGCTTACTAAAGAGGGGACAGATAACCCATTAACTCTACGGGTGGTTGAAATCGAAGCGGTTATTTTCAACAAACGCCTTTAAAAGAAGGGGAAAGCATCTTCTAGTATCTCTCACTGAATGCCCGCATTCAAAGTAACTTTTTCGAGTTTGGGTTGCCGAAGCTTAAAGGTTAATTATTGAAGTACTTCGATTTTAGGACATTTAATTGCTCTTCATAATTCTGTTAATTAATATTAGAGAATCCTGAAATTTAGAAGGAGTAATTGAATAATTTAATATTTATAGTATTTCGTTTGACACGACTTCATTTTTAACAATAATTGCGTTAATTATTTTTTCAATCCAGGAGTATCGGGCAAGATCTATGTGCCTATGAAAATGTAAGATCTCGAACTCATCCCCAAAGAATGGGTTCAATCCTTTCTCTCAATAGTTTTAGTACCTACAGCGAATTTTAATAAAATGTCCCTAAATTTTCTTTAAAATTTTATAAGTAAATTGTTTATTTAAAAAAATATTAAATAAGCTTAAATGAAGAAGGAAACGAACAAAATTAAGGTGAATTTTTCAACTCATGTAACGTATTTGATACGACCTGGTGTTTCTGTGTAGCTGGGATGTTCCTAATTTCTGCCTTATTTTCGTAAAAAAGAGAATATCCTAAATTTTAATTAAATGACTCATTTGTACCATATTAAAAAGAAAAAATAAATATAGTTATTTTGAAAATAATGTTAGGATAAATTCTATTAATTAGCTTTTCTAAACTTGGAATATAACCAACTTAATATGATAATGTGCATAAATTGGAAAAAAAAAAAATTGTAAAATGCATATATTAGATTAAGTTTCTCCTGGTTTTCGAAATTTTTAAACCATTAATTGAATGATTTTTTCATTTCTTTTGTTTTGTTTTATTTATTTATTGGATTTTGCCAATATCACCATTCATCCGCTTAGCCAGGATTTCGTACCAGAATTCTGGAATATTTCAATCTGAAAATTCATCTTGACTTTGTAATGATTTTTACTTATATATATATAAATAAAAATAATATTAAAATAAAAAAGGGTTACAATTTTTTTTAAAAATTAAATCTAATTTCTATAGAATTCTTTTCTTAATATTTCACAATATGTATAATATGCTCACCTGTATTTAACAAAAAGAGTTAAGTGACCGCAAACATTTCTCTAACATCCAGAATAAGTCAAAACTGTTTCGCATTCCTGAAGGCTTATCAGCCATTTTTTTTATTTGTAAGTAACTAAAATTTTAAAAAAATGTTTAGTGAGATTCAATTAAAAAACTGGGTAGAAATGTTGCTTC
The DNA here is from genome assembly GCA_026543865.1 of Argiope aurantia. Taxonomy (NCBI): domain Eukaryota; kingdom Metazoa; phylum Arthropoda; class Arachnida; order Araneae; family Araneidae; genus Argiope; species Argiope aurantia. The sequence goes on from JAPMOR010059724.1 coordinate 15,880, forward strand.
GTTCAAAATAGAAATTATGATTACTTATATATAACCATGAATTGGAAGAAAAATAGTTGTAAAATATATTGTAACACAAATGCCAATTCACATTAAAAAACATTATTTCTTTGTCATATAAGAAAAGTTTTTATGAAAGCAGTGATCAATTTAGTTTTAGATAATTTCTATAATCCAGATTTATGATTGATAAAATTAACTTAGCTTGCTTTTGATCGCTTACTCATAAGTGTATATTGAACTTCAAATTCAATAGACATGCAACATTTATTACTAGTTTAAAAAACTTATACTGTTCCACATTTTGTGCAAGGCATCTTTCTAATTTTCAATAATCTCAACTAAAATGGGAACTTAAAAAACGAAAGTATTTAAAGTTCAGTTAATACAAAAACTTTCTCATTCAGCATTGTTTATGAGCATTACAGATAATATTCTTATCTAATATTAATTAATTTCACTAACATTGATCCTTATACATCCAATAACTTATTACAGTAAGGACATTTCCTTGTTCCATTAAACAATTATTTTTTCATTATCCAAATATAAGCAATGTAGATACATGAATAGGAGGAAAGATCAATAGTAAAATATATTGGTACAGAAATGTTAATATAGATTTTAAAAAAAAAAAACATTACTTTGTTGTCATGTTGCTGTTGAAATTTTAATCTAATGATAACGATGCGTGAAAATTTCTCTGAAAGCTTTATTTAAGATTTCTAAAATAGCTCCCAAACCACTAATATAATTAGCAGTACTTGCACGGAGTTGCTCGTAACTTGATAAATATTAGCAAAATCAGAACCAGAAACATAAAATAAGGCTATTAAATTATATTAATCGTTAACAAGCAAAAAAAAAAAAAAAAAAAAAAAAAAACGTTTTTATACGGGTTTTTTTTTAAATTTTTTTGACAAAGATATTGTTTAGTGAACAAATGTAATATACATACATACACATACATTTCCTTTTATGAGAAACGATTATAGCGATTTTGAAGAAAACGTATTCAAAAATATGAGAATATTCAAATATTAGTAAATAAAAGAGAATATAGATTTTCTTATATCTTACCACCCTTTAAATGAATTTAATTCCATTAATTATTTTTCTGATGAAATCAATATTACTTTTTCATTTAGAATAAAATTTATTATCATTTATTGCAAAATAAGATAAATGCTATGTACAATATCAAATATATAAAACATTGATAAAAAAAACGTAGGCAAAATAGCAACGAATTATATACAAAAAAAGTACAGTTATAAAAGTGACCAGAGAACAAAAAGCTTCAGAAACATTCTTATTGTGCTTTCTCCTTTTTTTTTCTTTTGGGCCTCTATAATAGCAGAAGGCTCACGAATTTTCATCGATCTCGGATATCTGAGATCAACAAGTTCTGGCAACAAACAGTCAAAATAAAAGGTCAATTTTTTCTCCATTTTTTGTTGCCAAAGTATTGGATCACGAATTATTTTCTCTGTTTTTTGCCCCTTCTCCGTCCACATTGCAAATAAACAAAAGCATCTTTGTGTAATATGCAGCTGGCCCTGCACTTGAAAATAATACTTATGGTTTTTATTTACAATTGTTGTTCCATCTTTGTTTAATTTCCAGAATGGGAATTTTTTTGCTTTTATTGCCTCATCTGGAGAAATATTTTTGCAGGATGCTGGGCATTTTACTTCAACAATCCCATCATCACCAATTAGCCCATCCGGAGATGCAGCTAGATATGGAAAATCTGGGTTTACAAATAAACCGCAACATTCGACTTTCAAATTAAAATTTTCTTCTAATGCCCTAATAGCATTGACCTCGTTTTCTTGGCCGTATTTCATAGCCGCAGAAAGAAAATGCGAATATAATTTATTTTTAATTACATTTTCGCAACTAGTTGATTCTTTTCTGCAGCAAATGATTCCAAAATCAGAAGCCGTTAGTCGCTCCCGACGCTCCTCTCTCCACAACGAACTGCCTTTCTGTTCAATCGTTGCCCTTTCTAAGGATGCAGCTTCAGCATCAGATAACTGAAGAGATTTTATCATTTGCTCCCGTTTTTGGCGAAACTCCTGTTCTAACAAATCAGGCTTTTCCGCACTGGGCCCGTAACTTTTATTCCGAGCTTTATCTCTGAATAAAGTTTTTCTACATTGACGTAGTTTTCCTTTTCTTTGCTGCCTATCTTTTTGCCTTTTTCTTTCCAAAGATTTCACACAAATTCCAGGACTTGTATTGTACATGTTTTTACGAACGGAAGACAACAGACTCCTGGAATTATGTGAAATCACTGCGCCATTACAACGAGCCTCGTAACTGTTGCGAAGGCAGAAATTGATTCTTTTCCCGCCAATAAATTTTGCAACAATTGCATTGAATTGCTCCACACAATTGTTGTTGGCAGCAAAAAGTAAGCTTTTGCCATGGACGGCCAAATTTTGTATGGCAGTCATTACTGTAAAAAACAGTCCACTGTTTCGTAGATCCTCCACCATATCTCTTTCAGTTCTTTTTGCTTCCTTACAAAATGCTTCTGTGCATTGATCGTGCCTACCAAAAACGTGATACGTAACATTTATCATGCACTTCTGCAATTTCTGCACTCCGTCTTTTGGGGGAAATTTTGAATAAAAGGCAGTAGCGTTAGATATGGCCTTTCGCATTTTTAAAATGTTTTTTGCTAGGAGCTTCCTATGGGCAATGGGTCCAGACTTTGTATTCTTGGCAATGTCTTTCAATTTATTACAAAAGTTCCTGTAGAGATGGTTGTGGCACTCTATTTTTTCCACTTGGAACTCATCGTAAGGTCTAGAATCCAAAATCATTTTGTAAACATTACTATCTCCGTCTGCAACGAGCTTTGCATATTTCACACCATACATCGAAATACTGTTCTGGATTCCTTCTTTAATAATGTCAGTCTCCATTCCCGAAGAGCTTCCATTCCAGTTTTTATAACATATATGATTGTTCGGTGGTATTTTCAATTTATTTGCTCTGAAGCAGACGGAGCAATACTTGTTTCGAACACCCAAGTATAGGACTTTCTTCGTTCGAAATCCTACGATTGCCGCCTGAAAAAAAAAAAAA
>JAPMOR010059730.1:2631-26286 GCA_026543865.1 Argiope aurantia
TTGTTGCTGTAGGTGTGTCAATTGCCTGATTTAAAAATAATTCAAATACAGGTTTCACCTATCTTGCACTTATCTTTGCTTAAAACTTGAGTCACGGAAATCGTCCTGGATGTTGATAGTAGCGGCAGATAAAGAGGGAGACCAGTCGTGAGAATAGGCCGAAAACGGAGATTTCCATAGCTAATACGGGAAGTGTGATCACCTTACAATTCATTCACGGCATCAAGGTAATATTATATCAGAAATGTTATGAAATCCAAAGAAAATACTTTATACAGATCGGATTTCAGGCTAAAAGAGTAATTTCTTAATATTTCGTTTAAAATCGGGACAAAAATAGCTGCAATTTTACAATACTTGGTAAATAATCAATAATTGTTAATATACCGGCCGATTTGAGTTACGGCTCATGAAGTTTTTAATATAACAGATATTATGTCTCCATACCCATATCATCGGACATAACAGATCATACGGTATTGACACGGCGTTGAAATTACTTAGCAAATGGGTGTGCATTATGAAGATGAGTAGCATTTGCTTTGATTAGTAAACTACTCTGGCTAATCAGAGACGTCTCGTCATTTTAAGTTTCCCTATTCATTTTTTAGCATCACGATAAATTCGTGAAATATTGTGGGTGATATTTCTTGTTTCTCTCTCTCTCTTTTTTTTCAATACTTAAGTAATAAGTGTCTACTGTATCCCGAATCCTTCAAAGAAAACAAAATACATGCAATAAACCAGAATAAACCCCTAAAAAATGTGTCCACCTGAACTATTCTTTAGTTGTAAAATCTTCATTTCAGGTTAGACGGGGAAAAAAGATGGACTTTTCAGATGTTAGATCAAGCCTGTAGTACAGTAACCTCATTAATTAATTGGAATATTGTTGGTGTTGATTCCATTTCCCTCTTTGAAAATATTATAGAATTTATTCGTGACAAACTTCTTTTAATACCGAATCACGACGTAAAAATCTTTTTTAAATATCAAAAATTATTTTTGTGAAATAAAGAACCTTACTCTATGTTACAGTTATGCAACATAGAATGGGGAAATCAATACAAAAGTTTGATAATTATAACTTTTTATCAAAAGCCAAATATATTTGTACTTATGAAATGATGTCGGTTTGCTAGAATAAGTAAGTTTTGGTGAAAAGGTCAATTTTCAGGTAATGTTTTGAAAATAAGACTTTGAAAATTACTCTTAAAACGTTAATGCATCGGGCCATTTGTAAGAACACGATCCGCTTTATCCGCAAGAATATCTGGTACAATTTTACCATGTCACGTATTGGCCATGTACACTGTATACACGACCACCTGTCATAATAGAATCGGCCCTCTATAAAGCATATGATCAAATTTTGTCTTACACATCATTCTCAGTGTCAAGACTTTGAGCCTAGACATGTATTGCATATCAAATCTAATTCTCACAACTTGAGTGTTCGCCTTTAAAAGATTTTCACACTCACATTTTTTCATTTCCGTTTTATTCACAATAAAGAGTTTAAAATGTTTTCAATTCGCTATCCTTTTTCTTACACACGATTCATGTCTATAATGTTTACTTTGACTCACTATGCATTTCAGTCAGCAATAATCAAATTCAATTTCAATTATATTTGATGTCTTTTTGTTTACTAATTCTAGAGAACTTTTGTTTAAAATATATAATTTAACAAGTATTGGACATCGGACAGGGCAAATAAAAATATTATTTCTTTGAAATCGAAAATATGCTTTGAAATTAAATTTTATATTTAGAATATTTTCTAACGAAATTAAAAAACGAATTTTTAAAGACTTTTTTTTTGTTAAATTTGATTTGAAAAGCGATAGGTGAGATATTGAAGGTTAAATCTTTTAGATCAATTTCAAGAAAATTCAAAGTTATGTCATTGTTAATATTTCAGCTGGCAAGCTGTGCCCACTTTTCCATACGTTTTTAACAAAAAGTCTTTTAAAAATATCAAAATAAATTTAACTTATGCCAATATTAAACTTATGGTATATATTTAACTTATATTATTACTAATAAAAAATTAACTTTCATATTAATTCACACAAAACATACTCTAAAACCTTTTCTACACTTCAGTATTTTCTTGCAAAACTTGAAGTTCTTTTAAAAAGCATAACAAATGCGATTAAAATTTATTTAATTTAATTTAATAATTTAAAGCTACGTAAAGCTATTATCAAGCAATTATTTCTTCATAAATTTCTTACTATCGGCGTATTTATTATTAATTAAAATGATTAAATCTATAGAATCAAACAATTTTCAAATCTTGTAATTTCTAGAAAAATTTGAATATTAGTCCCAGATTATATCCCAGACTCTCCATTGACCGTCTCAAAGAAGATGAGTCAATCAGCACCCGGAGTTTCCCCAAATCTGATTAGTTAAATATTACGAAAGTGTTGATTCTCCTGAAATAATGATATTCAAAACTTCGTTACTGTGTTAGATTTGGTCACAGGAAGATAGAAGTGGGTTTTTTTATTTAAAAGTTTAAGTGTCAAGAATATTTCACTAAATATGATTCTTTATGACCAAATACTGCATAAAATTTAGATTCCATAATTTTTTCAGCTGTATATTTATTAACCGAAACAAAATAAAACATAATTTTTCACATCGTTTCAATCCTTTTGAAAGTAAAAGACAAAAAAAAAAACTAAATTTATGATGAACCAGAGAAACTTTTATTGAATTATTCTTTTGACATATTTCATAAATTATGCAAACCATTCTGTAGTGCAAATCAACTTCAATCTTGAATGATTCTCATTTCTGTACTCAAATTTTTTAAAAAATGCTTGGTTTCTGCAAAAAAAATATTTTTGTATTGATTAATCTCTGACACATTAGTTTAAAAATCAAGTTAAAATTAGACAGATGCATTGCATACAGAAGAGAGAAGTTTAAGGCTTACATAAAATATTTAATTGAAACTTTTAGTCGACATTAATGCCTGCGAACCAGATGGTAGCCAAAGGCAGCTTGAATCTAATAAAAAATATATAAAATTTAGGTAAATATTCTAAGTTTTAAATAAAATATGTGTTTATGAAGGCAACCATTTTCAATAAAGAATTTCAGTCTTCAATGATTGTGAAAATCAGAAGTCAAATTTTGAATCAGTTTTTTAAATTATAGAACATCTTAAAATAATTTGCAAATAAAAGAAAACATTTTTCAATACAAGTAAGGAAATAGAAATTTAAATATATCGATTTCCCAATTTTTTAAATTCATTTATTAAATAAATCTAGGAAGCCATGTACTGTTTGGTCACATATAACTGAATATGGTCAATGGACATTTAGTTTTTAATTAATATAAAATTAAATATTTAATGATTTGTTATGAAAGTCTAAAAGTTAATTAAATAGTAAATTTTATATTAATAACTAAATTCTTCCTTATCCATCACAGGTTTCTTAAGCAAAATTTGGAGAAAATGAATTCAACAGTTTGAATTTTTACAAGGAACACAAATTTAGACGTTTTGGTTTTATTACAATAAATTAAATAATATTAAATTGAATTATGAAAGAATAAATAAAACAATAAAGAATGTATAGGGTAAAATTTTAAAATGTAATTTTTTTTTTTTTACCAAACAAAAAAATGCCAAAATGGGTTAGTAAATATTAATATAAATAAAAATGCATTACGCTTTATAAAATTCTGGAAAAAATGTTAAAAAAAAATTTAAAATGACATTTAAAAAATAAAAACGTACTTTTTGTAATTCTAAATAGCAATTCATTTGCAATTTTGTTTGATTTAATTAGTAAAGTATTTTAAACAGTATTAAAAAACGAGGTAATGCCATGTAATAGGCAACATTTCTTTGTCGTTGGAGAATCAACATTTGTGATGAGTGAAATAAATAATTCGCTAGAAAAGATAATTCCTTAATTACAATCGCATTTTTATTACTGAATTTTCAATGTTTAAATACATATCATTTCTTAAATATAAATGAGAAAAATGTTCTGATGTAATATTTTTATTTTAAGTTTCTCTATTATGTGATGGATTTTTTAAAAGTAAAATCTTTATGATTAAAAATATTTTATGGGGATTTTAAAAGGATATCTAGTGACAGGAATGCATAATCTTAAAATGAATGGATAACTGATTTCTCGATAATCGGGGAAAAATGCACATTTTTTTAAACCTATTTTCAGAACACTATTGATCTTAGTGATGTAACTAGAAACTTGATATTTATAATCAAAATAACTCACATAAAAATGTTCAGCTTAGTGTAACAGAGCGTGAAGTTACTGTGTTCCGGTTTTTAGTTTTTATTGTGGAATATGGGCCGGTTTTTCATGTTTGATGCATTATATATTTTTTATTGATGCTTCTTTTTTATTGCCATGAATGCTTCTAACAATTTATATTAATAATTCCTCTTTGATATTAATAGGTTGTTCACATCCATGTGCTCTGAACTATTTCTGTGAAAATTGCTTTCATAATCTCATTCAATGATTAACTTTTTCCCCAATGTATTTTTCACTCCAGCTTTGTTGCTTCCAGGCTCATTCGATTGTAGGTGAACTTATTTTACTTCATAAATAACTGATTCATTATCAATTTTAAAGATTGATTCGCTGCCGGATTGTTTACAAAAAGATTAAATTCGTGATCATTTTTTTTTTCAAATACAGTTCATACCTTTTATTTTAAACCTTTTAATAAGATCGGCTTCTTTAGCTCTATTTTCAGCTTTTAATCAATGTGTTTTATGAACTTTTATTATAAATAATTTGAAACATATTTGTGAAGATGGAACTAGGCAAATGTTTTCCCCTTATTTTCTGATGTGCAGTCTGATTGTGTGTGTACGTTTTCCATCTCATTTCTACTACTGTTATGTACCGTCTATGGCAATATATTGTTAATTTTCTCAAAGCTTAGCTAAAAGTTCTCAAATCAATTTAATTTAATTTTGATTCCATACAAAAAAACCCCATTCGGCAGTGAATTTGAGAAAAAAGTGTCATAATTATATAAAAATATTTATTATGAATTACAAACTCATGTCTAAAATGTAGAAAAAAATTACATTAAAATAATTTCTTCTTTTTAGCAAACTTTTAAAAGATTTTGGAGTGTGTTTTCTAAAAAAGTTTTTAATGAATGTATTTATATTTATTTTGAATATTTTACGTCTTGGTACATCATTTCTTACGAAAGTAAAAAGAAGCATTCTACGAAAAAATAATGCATTCAGATAGTGTCAAAAATGCGTTTAGTATAAAATGGAACGAGCTTTATCTACTTTTCCTTCTAACCTCATCTTAGAATTGGGAGGGAATTCATTTTTTTTCAAACCTTGTCTTTTACAGAATATTAATTAATGTTTTACCTCGCTCTGGATATCTTACTAATTAATAGAATTAATAGTTTTTGCAGACATTAAAGTGCAATTCGTCGTATGTTCCGATGATTCAATAATCACATGCGAAACGAGGAAGTAGTTGAAAACATAACGTCACTTCGATGATTAAGAAAATTAGTAGATGTTAGATTTGTTGAAAGACAAGACAAAAAAAATTACAAAACTCGTAATACATTATAACTGTTCCTTAACCTAACAAAGGACAGAGTCATGATGAATTCGCAATTGTTGCCCATTCTACTAATTTAAAGTTAAAAAAATAAAAAATAAACACTTGGCAAACGACTATCAAATTATATTAATATATTTTATAAGAATATGTATAAAATATTTTATAAAATAAACTAGATATAAAAATTTGGAGAAACGAAGATTAAATTAAAATGTTAATATATTTACTGAAATAGAGAAAAAAAATTATCTAATTGAGTATACTTATGTAGGTAAAAGCCGGCTGATATCGATTATTTTTTTTTTCTTCATTTCTTTACATATGTATTTTGAAAGGACAAGATTTATTGAATAATATATGATTGCTAACATTTTCCGTTCTGAAATTTTGGATGGAATTTGTTCAAAATAATATTAACATATTATCAAAAATGTCATAAATTTCGTTTCTTTGAACATATGCCCACTGTTATACGAATATATCCTATTCAAAACTACACAACACATTTTAATGTTGCAAACCTTTGTACGTTCTAGTTGTGTCTGCTTTCAGACTGTGATTACGATTAGTGATTGTTTTACGATTTACGACTGATGCTTCCAATTGTTGTATTAAAATATCGTTTGCTCCATTGTGTACAATTTTTGATTTGGGGTATTTAGATGTAAGTTCACAGATATGTAGAAGCATTAAAAAGTAAAATTATACACGAAATTATTAATACGAAAGCAAAATAAGTAATAAAATTACACGAAAGCAAAGTAAGTAAATTATGCACAATAATTTATTAATTATTTTCAAATTTTTTTTATTTGGGGTGAAGAATAAAAAGAAAATGAAAACTGGTTAGAAAGTGCTCCTTCCTATTTTTTTCCAAAGTGATTTTTGTTTTATATTATTCATATTTTATATTTTGTTTATTTACAAATTATATAAAAACAGTTTTCAAAAATATACTTAAATGTGGCAAAAAAAATAGAATTTTTTAAAATTTTAATTTAAAATTCATTATCACAAATTTGAAATTACTTTTTTAAATTGAGTCTTTCGTTTGGAATTAAAATGCTATTAAATTAAAAGATTAACTGATTATTTACTATCCAGGGTATTAAAAAGCGAATAAGCATCAAGAACATGCAAGTAAATAAAATTTTAAAACTCTAGCTCTGGTTTACAAAATTCTATCCTTTTTTTAAAACTCCAAACAAGGGAAATTAAATAAAAGTATAGAATTATCATCATTTTGTGTAAATCAAAAGAAAAATCTCTCTGCAGATCCAAGTTTTATTTATTTTTTTTTTAAAAAAAAGAAGAAGAAAAAAGAGCATTTTGCATACTTTTAGATGATTTTTCTTGGATAACGCATAATCATGACAGGTTTTTTTTTTCATTTTTAATCATTTATATTATACGATATAAATGAGATGCGAAAATGTGTGCGAACATTGTAAAATCGAAAAAATGTTATTGAAATTTAGTAAATCTATTTTGACTTGAATTGTTTGATCAAATATTATTCAAACAACAAATTTGTTTTTTTTTTAAAGTTAAGTTTAATAAAAGCAACAAATATGTTTTTGTTTTACTCAATAGTGTTTACAAATTATTTTCTTTTATCTGTAAATAGATCTGTAACACTCTGCAGATCAGACCGTGAACCTAAAACTACCAGATTTAGCACATAGTTACTCCTTTATTGATAAACCTTCAATAAGAAAGGCTTTTGTAAAATTTAATTTAGATTTTGAATTAAAAATTGATCAGCATCTTCTTCTGCTCATTTTCCAATATAATTTCCTGTCCATTTTTCCCTGCAGTTTTCTATTATAACTTCGAATCATGTTAATCCACGAAATCCATTCTTAAGCCACTTTAAAATTTTAAAAAAAGTGCTTTTCAATGATACCAATTTTAGTTTCTATCCTAATGTATGTATTTAAAAAATAATATCTTGTGAATGAAATCAATTATGTCAGATACAATATTTTCCATTTGAGATAACGCAAGAATTATTCTCATTTTAAATAGTAACAAGTAGATTATATTTTTCACTCTCATTTATGATTAGAAATGAGAATTGCTCGAATATTCAAGCACAAGTGATAAAAAGTTAAATCCAATTGCGCCTCATGACAAAGCTATTTTCAAGAAATATTATCGGATATCGCTTTGTTAAAGAACCACCATACCATCCCCTGGTTATTAAATATTTCACCTATTTTAAATACTTTTATTAATTAAAGTCTCTTTTTTATAAATTTTTTAGGGAAATGATGCTGCCATGAGATTATTGTTGGATAAAATAAAAAAAATTCATGTTAAAGTAATATTTATTATTGCTTTTATATACAAATATGAATGAAGTCATGGTAGATAATTTTTTTAAATATTTAATCTGGCCACATTACGCTGTGATTAGAATAATACTTCTTGGAATTTGGACTTCCTATCATGCAGTGGAAGTATGATTGTGCAGTTCTCTTTTATGTGAGGATATTACGATTGTGTGCCATAAATGCAAATAGTTAATATCTCAGATTTTCCAGCACTTTCATACATGTTTGAGGTCATGTGTCCAACGGGTATTACCGAAAAAAAACTATTTATAATTTTTCCGTCACAAACTTTAGTGTAGTAATATAAATGGGCTATTTTAAATAAAAATTTTCGTGTTATATTATGTGCATTAGATCTTTTCATTCAAAGATATATCTTTCTCTTATCTATGTAATATTTTTGGTATTCTGGATTTAAAATCCGAAGTTTTTGGTACCTTTTTTTTTTTTTAAATAAAACCTTTAATAACATGATTGCAATGGCATATTCATCTACAATTGTCCCTCCGTATTAGCCAAGCCTTTCAAAGACAATGTCTTATACGGGAATATGTTTATCAAACTTGATTATATAAATAAATTCTTACAGTATAAATGTTTTATAAAGATTTTTTCTGAAGAAGATATTTTCAACGCCACTTTTGATAGTTTTAAAATTAATTGTTTACCATTACCTTAACGCATCTTTTTTTAAAGATTTAGCTGATTCAATTTTTAAATTCTTTATATAACTTTAAATGTTTTTAAAACTGATCATATACTATTTTTATTCTCCTGTTTTTTAGAAATGTTTTTAAGGCTTAGTTCTTGCAGTTTGTATTCTTCTGATGGTCATTTTCCATCATGCCTTTTGTAAGTGGAGTTTTCTCTATAATACGCATTTTCTTGAAATGCATAAATAAATATATTGAAAAATAGAACCCTAGTGAGTGTAATAATTCTATCAGAGAACCTCTATTTCATATTTTTAAGAAAGAGAAAAAGGATTAAGTTATTTTAATAGAAACCTCAAGACTATCTGTCCGACAATCGCCATCTCAATCCCGTCCGACTTCAAAAACTAAACAACAATGTTGAATTTTTAGTAGGCCAACTTTTCTAGAAATAGCATCGTAACCCACTTATACGGGCTCTGTAAATCCTGCTACATATTTCATTAATTGCCGATTAGATTGAAAAAAAAAACTGGAAATGAAGAACCAAAACAAAACGAAGCAGGTCGTCCCTACGTTATTTGTGTCAACAACCTTTTTCGTGTCGAATTTTTCATTCGAATCTGCGTGAGGGAAAAGTGGGAGAGGGAAAAATCTTGTCCATGTCCGGTTTGAAGAGTAGGAAGGGAACAAATTATTTTCCCTTTCACCATAAGACAGGAACAAAACTGTAACCTTCACGTACGGTTGGTTTCGATACCTGAGAAGTTTAGTTTCTGCCAGCAGTTCATCGCGCTCCGATCCAGATGTGGAACGGATCTAGCCGGCATTTTTTTTTTTTTTTTAAGAGGCCATCACCTCTGTTTCCTTTTACCAAAAAAAGAATAATTTTAGTTTTTGTTTGACACTCATTTTATCAGAGGACGGGGGGAGGGGGTCACTGAAATGACATGGACTTTGACATGCCAAAAATGCTTTGCGTTTTACTCTTCCGTTTTTTTAATTAATGGCCCACAATTGAATATTATTCAGAATTCTGGTTTGGAGAGACATAGGGATGAATGGCGCTGCTGAAATTTTAACACTTTTCTCTATATTTCAAATTAATCACCTTTGGTTAATTTGAAATTTGGTTGGCTAAATTGATTATATCTTGAGAGTAATCAAATTTCTTATGCATAACTTGAGAGTTAAAAAGTATATTTAAACATCAAATTACGATAGAAATTAAAGTTATTTTAGTAATCATACACCTGTTGTGTTTAACAGACTTATATCTTCACTATAAGTTATGTCATCAAGTTTAGTTTAGTTGCATTTATGTTCCTTTTTGATATAACTTTTAGTTTGCTAACTATACATTTAGAATAGCTTTCGGAATTTTTAACAGTATTTCAATGATGAGAGGGACATGTGAGCAGCATTCTTCCCTAATTTTTGCGCCATATCAGAACTAAGAAAAGCTTTTATCTTATTTGTTTCTGTTTTTATGTGTAATACAAATTGCTTTATTTTTATTTGCATTTAAAAAAATAAAATATATGTATATATAAATAGGTTATTACAGTTATATTTAAAAAATAATTAAAACGTTTTACATCTATCTATTGTATAAAAAATTATGTAAACATTATGCTCATGGCATTTGAGGTTTGTTTTAACAATATTGTTTGAAATATTTGATGAAAATTATGATAACGTCAGTATTTATATCGCACTTGACGGAGAAATCGTTAAAAAAAACCAAGCTTTCACTAACACTAAATTGACAGCAAATGTGTTAAAAACAATATTATTTGTTAATTCTATTTTTAGTCACACCATTTGTGGCAACACTAATGAATAACTTCCCGATTTGTTTACCTCTTTCGAGCATCGGAAATGTTTGAATTTTGAATCGGAAGTTGGCCGATCGCAAAACGTATGCTCTCATCATGAAATGATTAAGCTTCCAGCATTGGAAGAATGGCAAGTGGAGTTTAAAAACTTGCTACTAGAATTGACGAACATCGCGTACAGTATCAAACAATATGGGGGTTGAAGAGCAAAAGTGAGCCTACTGGTTAAATATCAAATAAAATTAAAACTATTTGAAATAATTTTCAATCCAATTAAACCTGAAAAATAAAGATTTAACCAATAACCATAATGTATTTGTTATTTATGTAATGCTGGGTAACTATTAGTAGCAGAGAGAGGGAGGCCGTTGGATAATAATTTTTTTCGGCTAATCACGAGCTTCTATTACTATTCTATATCCAATTACAGTATTTAATTCTGATACGTTTTGGGAATAAAATATATTGAAAATTCTCTTTATAGATTGCACTTATGTCCTTTATTAAGTTGTTACTTTTTTAGATTACAATAGATGCATCAATGTTTTCTTGATAATAGTTTATATGACATATGACTAACATAATCAAGAAACTTAGAAATTTTTGTTTATATCTTGCCTGAGTCTGATAGGTTTTCGAACAGCAGTGCCCCGCCCTTTTTCATTAGAAGCCTTGTATTGACTCACAGCATTGTTCAACACACCTTAAGGCAGGCTAAAATAACATATATTGTGGTTTATGTGTTGTTAAAAAGAAAAACAACAACAATTATAGACAGTATAAGGTTAGCTACAAATGTTAGAATGGACATTTATAATTTTTACGCTAAACGAATGGAAGTGGTCACCCTAAAACTTTATCTCGTATTCTCTAATAGAGGTGAACTTATTCTTTAGACGCGTTTACTCTTTACAGATTGAAATTAAAATTTGACACACAGAATTAAAAAAAATCACATACCAAATTTGATGTATTTAAATCATTGCGCTTTTGAATTATCACATTTATATACTTCCGGAAGCACAAACCGACAAACGTTCAAACCATAGTTGGGTCAAAATTTAATAGGTGTATGCAATATAGATATTAAATATGTGTACCGAATTTTATGCATCTAACTATCTTCGGTTTGTAATTATCGTGTTACCTTAAATTCGAATAGCATCCTCTTGATAGATTCTTCTCAAAATGTGATAGAAATTTGCGCATTTTGTTTAAAACCCATATACTACATTTCATACGTCTATCTGAAAGCCTTTTTGAGCGATCTTTGTCACAGAAAGACAGACGAACATAATGCCAAAAATGTGTTTTTCTCATTCTGGGAGTCTGAAACATGGCAATTCATCAAAATCTTGAGTTCGAATTTTTTGATGTCCATAATACTTTCTCTATATTTAGTATAAGAGAAAATAAAAAGCAAGACATTTAGATACTGCAGTAGAGTTTTGTCAGTTATGAGGTATTCTTAACTTAAACTGGCATCTAGAATGAAACCGTCCTATTTTGTCACTTTGTCGTCCACATCATCTATTTCGGATTCTGCAGTCAATTCAGTATTTGAATGCAGCATTATTTTTACAATTTCATAGTCTTTCAAATCGTCCGTGATTACATATTTAATCTCCTTAATGCCACTAAGTCTTCCCACCAGGGAATTGCCATACAATGTGCCATATGTCTTGCGATATCGATGACGTTCCGGTTAAGTGGATCTTTGCTGCACATCAATCATCAACTCATAATATAAAGTGATTAATAATGCTAATATTCTTGTTATTATTCATAACTAACCCAATTCCAGTTTTTGAAGGACGAATATTAAAAAAATCAAGGTTCGAATGAAAAATAATCTGCGAATTTTTTTCCCGAAACATTGTGGATTTCTTCCAATAGTATGTGCAAATGAAATTAGCACAATGCACCAGTCACATAAGAGTGATTTTCTGTTCTATATTGTTTGAACTTTGCCCTTCATTCGCAGTCTGGTGCCGTTGCTATGATTCACAATTTCAACCGTACTTATACTATTATGTATTTAGGAAGCACCTTAGAATAATAGCGGATATAAATTTGCTCTTTCTTTCGAAGAAGTTCGGCGTTTCTGTCAATCCAGAAAGCAAAAAAACCACCTCATTACCTGCGGTACATTTTTGTGCCTTATGAAAATCAAATGTCCTTGTTATTTTACAAAAACAGTTCTGCATTTTGGTGTCCTGTGCGGTAGTCGAGCCGACACTATTTATCTATCTTTAGAATAAAAGCTGTGTCTTGGGTAATGGATTTCGTTGAGGTGAACTTATTTGCGCTTAGAAGGAAGTTGAAATTTGCATTCGATATCACGCAATTTATCGTGGATATTTGAGTATATTATTGATCCACCAAAATCATCTTAATGACAGAAGGACATATTTTTGCCGTCATCTCAAATTGGGTCATAGCGTGGATTTCAAAATATTAACGGCACAAATAGTAGTTTAAAATATGTCCAGAAAGCTTTCCTTTTTCTTGTTATTTTTAAAGCTTTTTTGAAACCGCCATTTTATGTAGTTTGAAATCATTTCGTAACTTCAGGATCGACATATATTTGTCCAAAACCGTGATTCGAGTTCTTCATTCTGTTCTTGTAAATGAAAAAAAAATATTATTATCTTCAAACAATTCGATCTTGAAATTTTTATGATATCCTCAAGGTTTAAATCTTCCTAGATTATTAAGAGACAATTTTGAAATTATATTTCTTGCATCTATATGATTGGTTGCATGTAAACAAGTTAAAAATGCAGCTAACAAATGCTCTTAAACATGGTCTTTGCACTAAAATTGCATGTATAAATTATCTATCTATTAGTAACACGTAAACGAGTGAACTGAAAAAGGCAGTAAAGATAATTGAGAGAACATTTTTAATCTATCATTTTGAACCAAATCTTTCAATGGGAAGGGATTTTTCGAAATGCATATTCTTTTTTTTTTTTTGTATGATACAATCAAAATTTTTCCTACAGTTTGAAATGTGTGTGAAATTTAGACAATTTTTTCAGTATTTTGTGATATGGACCCAGCACAAAGGTAAAGCTTTCTTCTTTTAATCTGCTGTTAACATATGCAGAATTTAGACGAACTCGAGTAGCTTTCTACTCACGCTACTGGTGGCTAGTTCTTCGCGGATGCTTCCTAAAATAGGTATATTCTGTTTCCAGAAAAACGTTTTGATAATTCTTTCTATGTCATTTAAGAAAATCAGTAAAAGAGGAAGGGATCATGAGTGCTCTTAATCAAAAATCAAAACAGTAATATGACACTGAAGACCACAACTTCATGTTATCAAGCAAATAAGATTTATGTTCAAGATATTTATACGCAATTCCCTATTAGAAATGCAGGTTGATGTTTTTTGCCACATACATTATTTCAGCCTATTTTTCTATATACATCAATTATATTATATAAACCAGTGTCTAATATGGCTTAAAAAGTAAAGAAATTTTTCTCTTTCATTCTATGGGGGTTAACAGCTCGAAGACGATTGCATGTTTATTTTAGATTATTTATTACATAAGAACGGAAACCTAAAAATGTATGAATAATGTCCCTGAATTAAAATTATTTCCTTCAAAGATTATTGCATTTGTGTTTCTTGTTACCTGGTGATACAATTATCTGTTGCAGCAGCTCTTGATGAATACAGATTTCACATTTTATAATGAAAAGGCACATCTCTTGCTCAACGTAATTTTCAACTTTTTCCTTATCTGTCCATTTCCTTCAGTCTTTGTCTGTCCTTTGTTGAAACAATGCTATGTGTTCCGCTACCACACACGTGTCTCGGATGACAGGGATCATAATTGATCTGCCCATTCTTCGGCTCATTTCGAACTCACGTGAAGCGTAGCCATGAGTTGCAGTGTAACTTTGTATTTATGAATGCATTGCATTTTGTTAACAAAAGTACAATAGATCATTTTGCTGACGTAATGCTTGTATTAGGAACGATAATTCCCGTGTTTCTATATCGTGGGAAGCTCCATAGGTGTTTGTGCTTGGGATAATGTTACTTTCATTTTCAATTAGTTTTATGACCAATCAGGAGTTTTTTTTGTACTTTTCTGATATGCATTGGTTGAAACGTGTTTTTTTTTTAAAGTGTGAAATACAGAGCATTGTCTCTATCTTTTTTTTTGGAAATTAGTGTCATTTAGAATGACAGATTGAGTGTCTCAAAAAGTTTGCATTAATTCGTTAATTACTGCGCGTCAATGTCTCGCAAAGCATTCTCTAGCGTAGCGTCTTTATTAGAGAGCGGGCGGAAAAATTTTGGGTACAATACCCCCACTAGTTTCATTTCTGAGATGAACATAAGGTCTCATTATTACGAAAAAATTGAGTTATTTGACGTAACTCATTACGAAAAATTGCGTATTTCTGATTAAAAGACGAAATCAGCCTATCAGTGAAAGCTTAATTACATGCAACAGATGTAAAATTCTGTACCTGTACTTATGACTATAGATCTATATTTGTGAATTATGTCTTATTTCTTTCTACGAGAAATTATTCATACAACAAAGTTAAACCAAACTATTATGATTATTAGAGTGGCCAGAAATTCGAAAGTTAATATAACATAATCGTATAAAGTGTAATTTTTATTTTGTTCTTTGTCAAATTATCAATGCTGATTTTGGATCTCATCATATCAGACAAATTAAAGTGGATGAATTTCGTCTCTTGTATTTAATAATAGACATTAAATTCAATAAGAGCAAAAAATGATGTATTAAGTTGATGATGTATGAACTCTGCAAAAACATATGAACAACCATGTTAAATCTGTAACATTTTAAAAACATTTTATAAAGCAATAAACCAAAACATATTATAAAAATTGATAAAGAACATATCCCTCCTTTAGGAGGTATGTTTTATCATCGGTAGAGAGTAGCTAATCCCATACCATTTCTTTATCCACCAGGGCGGCGAGAATCAGTTACCATTCCTGAACTTCTCATTCCCATATCCGTGGAGCCCCTCGGGAGGGGATTACTTATTCGGAAAAGTAGAACATCCTTAAATAAACAGTAAACTGGATAGTTGCACATTATAATGCAAATTTATGAGATATTATTCACGTAGAAAGTAATTTTTTTAAAAAAAATTTGAAAGCAGAACATAGAAAAACTCTTTTGTAAAATGAGAAAAAGGAAGAAAATGTTACTATTGATAATTAACTACCTATCCTTCTAAATTGAAAATTGAGTTAAAATGAACCTGCTCGATGATCTAAAACACTCAAGGGCAAATCGCATACGGGTTTTTCTTATGACAAAATTGATAAGCAGTAAAAAAAAAAAAGAAGGTGATATCTGATTGTTCCGGTGAATCTCAAATGTTTGGAATTAGTCACGCGCATCTTCTTGAGTTAATTGGAGTATCCGTGACTCGCGCTGTGAGAGAGCGTGACGGAATCGCCGGGGTTACGCAGATGCAGCTACGGAAGCATTTTGCATTCTTCGGATTAAGTTGCTATATTTACCATATTTTTACTTTAATTAAGCATTCTTTCAAATCAGGCGGTGAAGTAATTTGTGTAGTTAAGAGCAAAACATTTCTTTTTTTTCAATGCTTCCAATTCCATTGTAATCTTGATTGACGTTCGGAATTTTCGATAGAAGGCTATTGCACCTTTAGGGATTCGTGCACTTTTTGCTTTCTGAACTAGCGGTGCAGTTCTTAATTTTGTAAGTCACAAGATTTAATTTTACTAGCAACTTTGCAATAAGAAAAAAACAGCACTTTTTTTTATTTTTTACTTTCTTGTATACGAAGTACAAAGAAAATAAATCGTCAAAAGACTCAAAATGACTACTTGACGAAGTGCCTCGTTTCAGACCTGAGTTCGAAAACCACAGTTTTAGCATTTTGTCCACCTGTCTATCTGTGACAAAGATCGCTCAAAACGGTTTTGAGATAAACGGATGAAATGTAAAATGGTCTTTAAATCAAATGTGCCAATTTCTATCACATTTTGAGAAAAAAATCTATTAAGAGGAAGTCTGTCTGTCGAACTATTCGAATTTAAGTTAACACGATGATTACAAAACGAAGGGAGTTAGATGCATAAAATTCGGTATATAGATTTACCATCTATATTGTAGATAGTATCAAAATTTTGAGTCAAATTCAACAAGGGGTTGTACGTCTGCCGGTTTGTACTTTCAGAAGAATATAAAAGCGGTAACTTAAAATCTAGTAATTTTAACATATCAAATTTGACATGTGATTTTGTGACTGCAAGTATACTGTGTCAAATTTTGGTTTCAATCGGATGGGAGGGGGGGGGGGGCGCTTCTAAAACAGCAATTCATCTTTATTACGGAATATGCAAGAAAGTTTTGTGGAGATCACTACCTCTGGTTCCCTGTGAACTAAAAGCGCAGCGCTTAATTTCGAAAATCGCAAGTCATAATTCAGCTTAATGCACTGTCAAATTTTGCGAAGTGTCAAAATTTGCGAAGAAAAATTTTTAATCTTATGATAAATGGTTAATAATGAAATATCTGAAGATAATCAGTTCAAATATATATAGAGAATGTTAGGAAAATATGTTTTTAACTATACTTTTACTGGAGAAACTCATTTAAGCGGACGCAAACAAAAGCCAGCGGATCAAAACTTTAATCCGTAATCGTTGCTGTTTAACCCCCTTGTGTTGAAATCCAATTTAAACCAAGTAAGAGATCGTGGAACCGAGGGCAGAAGTCTGACTTTAACTCATATGAATATAACATTCGTTTGCACAACCCATTTTTATAAGGGAGGCTTTTTCATACCCCTCACAGATAGAAGACAAGATAAAGATCAACCATGCCCGAATTAGGACTGGAACCTGGGATCGCTGATTACGGGGAAGACGCGCTATCCTTAGGCTAGGACGCGGCTTAATCAGTGCTAATATGATCATGTGAAATTGAAAAAGAATTTTAGTATTTCTAACTGCATCTGCTTTAATTATCTGTTGAAAAAATATAGCCCTACCAATTTTAACTTTTATCAGATTTTTGATTTTTTAAAAAAAGAATTTAAATTTAAAAAAATGATGTTTCAAATACTCATATATGATATATATTAGACTTAATGTCGATATCTTGATTTCATATTATTAAAATAATTGATCATTTATTTTTAAATTCTTGCTTTTCTGTTGTGTTTACTCAGAACTTTTATTACCTGACGAGTTTGATATTTTGCATTCTCAAAGTTTTATGTTGTTGTAAATGTTTTGACTAAAGCAATTATTAATGATTGCAGTGTTTTTGAGAGCTCAGATTTCTTGTCATTTGAATCGGCGTCATGTATCATCTGGGTAGGCGTATAAATAAATGTTTATGCAGGGATTCACAAAATGGAAGGGAATATTTTTCACTCAAAGTATGAAAGTTAAATTCAAAGAGTACATGCTAGTATAAAATTTGACATTAAGTTTAAGATATTTTAATTATTATGAATAAAATGATAATGGAATGATAATTTACAATGAAAATTGCTTAAATGGTTTTCTCTTAAACAAATTTTTACTTTCACGTATAAAAAAATAGTTGATCTTTGATGGTTTTCTGCTTAGAGACGTGTAGCAAATGGTCTTGATCTTTAGGTATTTCAAACATGGGTTGGGAATTTAAAACTTATCTAGCGAAATAAAGTAATTGTAGATTATTTAACGAAATAATAATAAAAAAAGACATCATCATCATCATTATTACTTAAGGTATTTTTCATTTTTGCATTTGAATTTTTACTTTCATTCTAATTTAAAACTCAAATGATGTACATATTCGTGAGTTTCTGCAGTTTTGAATTAGATAATGGAATTGAATTCACTGCCTCTCTTAACTATTTATAATTCAAAATATCGACTTTTTTAAGAAGTCTTTCTGATTTTCATCTATGTTATAGATTGGGCATTGTATGATATCTATGGCAACTGTCATCTAAGCAGAAGATTAAAGGATTTTTATGTTTTATGCATATAATTTCGTATCATTTCTATTCTTGCAAATATACTCAAGATTCATGCATATAAATATAAACATTGAATCGAGATTTGATTTTTTTAAGTCGAGCTCCAGTTAGAGAGATTAAAAAAATTGGCGAAAAAATATGAAAATAATGATTAGGACATCGCCATTCAGGTGCCCACATGATTTTGTTGTTATATTATCAATAGAATATCCATTTTTTTCTCAACTCCCAATAATACAATTAAGAATCAACAACTATTTAATAATTTTTGAGCTCATTGTGGAAAATTGGAAAAAAAAAACTATATACGTGTAACTTGCTACTCAAAACTCAGTCTGCTTCCTTTGTAAAACAGCTTATATTTAATACAGAAATATTAATTTTGGAGAAAAAAGTGGTAGAAAAAGCAACTGATTTTTTTATTGAATTTTATAAAAGCAGCTATATCTTAAAATGCCAATTCTTTTTTTTTCTCTTTGTTTTTGAAGTTTTACTTCGTTCAATTTTCTTTGACCAGCAGTTTTCTCCCATTCTGTTTATATAGGATCTTCAAATAACGATCGTACTAAAAATACGGTAGAAGAAGGAGATATGATAAAACAATTCTGCCATGAATTCAATTCCCCCTCGCGCTATATCTTGTGCCCTTTGCGGATACGTATACATACATATATATATTACTTGTATAAACATAATCTACCATCCGAATGGCTTTCCTGTTTGCATTGTTAACCCGGGTGAGTGACCCCGAAGAGACTTCGGACATATATTCGAAGAGGAACTTTTTCCTTTCCAGTTTCGTTTATATAAACCGGTAGTTGAGTGCATGCATACTTTCGAAACACCTCGGGGTTCACACCTGAAGCAGCACGTTCGGATTCACTCATTTAATAACCCTCGAATGTGTGCCATTTTTTTTTCTCATAGCTTAAAATAGAGACCTGTCGTTGACCCTGCTGAATACTAGTTTTTGGATTTTGTTGGGTTGTTTTGATAGTTTCGAAGATTTGACCCAAATTAGTTCATAGAATCTCAAATAAAAATTAGAAAAAGGAATGTTAATGTGCAGATTTTTGAGGATTGTTTCATAGATTAAGTTATGGGTGGATAGACATAGGAAACTTTAGGATTTTTCCATGATGCATTTTGGAAAACAGTAGAAAAAAATAACAGAAGAAACAAAAAGCCTAGAGAACTCTTCACACTCTAAGACGATCAATCCAATACAGTGCTGCCGCTTTTGTTAAACATTATACATATGAACAGTTTATCTGACGGATGTTTGATAACTTAAGAAAAAGTGATCAAGGCAATCTCTACAACTTATTTAAAGAAAGCTTAAAAATTTAAATATATATGTATATTTCTTTTTATTTTGTATTGAGTTTCTAAATAAAACAACGAATTAATAATATGAATGATGTTCCGTAGTCTGGCGTTCTTGCATTAAAATTGAAGCATTTCGGTCGTATTGACGATTCGCATGTAATAATCACATTGTCTTGGGCTCAAAGCGATTGCTACAAGCCACTACAAGCATTACACAACTTTTTTTTCTATTCTTGAGGAAAAAAAATAATAGGTTTTTAAGAAAAAATAATTAAAGCAAAAATGCCTCTCATGCCAAAGAAATCTGGAATACAAGCAGAATCAGTTGTCACGTTTTTTTTCAGGAATACATTTATAATTATCATAATATGGAAAAGAAAATGTTAATAATGTTTAATTTTGTTTTCCCTGTCACAATGCATTCAGGCTCCTCTCGATACATGAAACAAATGTTAAATTTTCTTCGCCTTTTCCTTTCACAAAGATAACGCTAACACTTCTACATTGATGCCAAGGTGTTCAAAGAAATTTTCATTTTTATGGTAGTGTGGGTAGCATTACCTTTTGAGTAACGTAATCTCTGTGTAAACTGATAAAGATACTGCCATCGATAAGAAACAAAAGAATTACGGCTGAGACATATGGAAGAACTCCCACAATTTGAATTTTAAAAAAATTGAATGAACTACTATCATATAGTTTTTTAAAAAAATTAATAAATTGATTATTGCTTTCGAATGATTTATAATTGTTCTCCGTTATTTTGTTCTTGATTCCAAATGTTACATTCGCCGTGTTTCGTTCGTTGCATTTCAAGAACAAAGATCGCATCAATCTTTTTATTTTTCGGAACATTGCTTTTCGTATTCCGCTTTATGTATAAAAAGAACTTTATTTATTTATCCTCCAACCCCCTATTTTTCTAGAATGTACTGAGATTTTTAACTTGTTGCCATCCTTCCCAAAGGAATTTCTACGTTTGTAGTTGCATTGGTAGTATTACTTTCAACTATGAACAATTACTCCCAGTAACTTGGGATTACTACAATTGCATTAGTGGTCCTTTTTTACAAGGACCACTAATGCAATCCTTGTGCTAACAAATTATAGTGTGTTTTTTTCTAGTAGATTACATTTTTTACAAATTTTTGTAAAAAAGGATAAAAAAAATCAACATATTTTTTGTGTAAAGGGTTCATTTTTTTAATGAAACAAAAGGAAAATCTTATGGATTGTAATCCTCATTTGAAAGGATAAAAAGTTTAGATGTCATTGGAATGTAAAGGAAAACGATAATAAAATAAGAATAAAAGTCTATTTCCATTGAATTTATCAAAGAAGGAAATAATAAAAATTGAAACTGATAGACAATATATCAAGAAGAGAAAAATATATTATTTACATTAAAAAGGGTCTTAAAAATAGTTATGTATTTTTTTAATGTTTTTTCGTTTTTATTTCATTGCGAAACAGCTTTAAAATCATCATCTTTTCATGCATACGCAAGATTTATAGTAATTTAGTGCCACAATTCAAAATGAAATTACCCTGCTGAATCGTTAATATATGATTAATGAAAGATTCCAAATAATCGATTTGATTTAGGAAGGCCTTCAAAATTCAGAAGAATATTTCAGAGTTACATAAAAGATTTCTGATATATGTTTATTTCAAAGGTTAATAGTTTCGCAATGATTGTGATATAAAGTTTCATACTATGAAACATTGCCATTTTCATGGGAATTTAAAATTTTTTATTATTATACTTAAAAAAATATTTATATTTCTTATTTTTTTATGTTTATTAAAAAATTTTAAACATTGAATGAAATATTTAATTTAACAATATCTGTTAGAACTTCATTTGTATTTAGTATCCAAAAATTCCAACTTTTTTGTTAAGATTTAACATTTAAAAGTATTTTATTATCTTAATATTTAAAGCATATTTATAAAATTAAAAAAAGAAACCTAAAGTCTGCTGATATCTTCTGATCAATTAATATTTTTGATTTTAATCAGGGATTTTTAATACAAAAATGCAACCATTTGTATAAATCGGGATTTCGAAAACTTTTAGACGAAATCCTTTTTTACAATATAACGGAGACCTTTTTCTTAGGGTCGAGTCAATTTTAATGATATTAGTTCTGTAAATAAATAAATAAAAATATTACTCTTTTTTCTTTCTTTTTTTCTTACTTTAATTCATCTATTCTGGAAAGTAAATGTAAAATAAAATCCTGTTGCATTTTTAAATTGCCCAAAACAGATATTGCATTTCATTCCGTCTGTTCTAGGAAATGGAAGGAATATCCTGCTGCAGATTTAAAGGGAAAAAAGAGACCTTTTTCTTCTGGGAAATAAAAGTGAAAGAATATTGAATTGTAAATTTAAATTGACAAAAGGAGATCTTTGAGTTAATATCAAGTATCTGGTAAATAAATATCAAAGAATAGAAAGAATATTTTAGGTTTAAATGATCGAATACTGATATTTTGATTGCAAAAAGAAACTTTTCTCTTCAATTAATCTATTCTGGAAAATAAATTTGAAAGAATATTTTATTTAAAACGAAAGAAGGAAGATTATTAATCGATTATTAAGACACTATAATTAATCGATTCTGGGAAATAAATGTAGTAGAATTTCCAGCTGTAGATTTAAATTGACAAAAGGAAATTTTTAGTTTCATTTCATCGTTTCTGGGAAACAAAAGTAAAAAAAAAAAACTTTTTGCATATTAAAACTGACAAAAAAAAAAGAGCTGATAAAAAAATAATTGTACGATTTGATTAGAGATAAAATGATCCAAAATGTAAATAGAAAAAAAAATATTTAAAAGTTTATTTTTTAATTCAATACAGAAATCCAAGGAAAAGCAAAAAAGTTATGAAGAGATGTAAATAAAAACTAGTTTATCATTTCCTCTAATCGACCGTTTGGGCAGTTTTCCGATGCTTCGTTACCTGGAAAAACCTTGATATTCTTCATTTGCTGTTTATGTAGATAATTAAACCCATAATCAATAGTGAATTTTTGAAAAGGCAAATGCTAGGTCCATTGGATTGAAAGAGGAGCCATTGACATTTCAATTCAAAAACGTTTTTAGCTTAACTATTACATAAATAAATTCGTGAAAAATACAAAATATAATGAATTATGAAATTTTAAGACTGTATTGATTGCTTATGCTGAATTAACTAAAATCTTTTTTTTTTTTTTGTAAAATTGTGGGATTTTTTGAAGAAAATAAAATAAATTATAAATATAACTAAAAATCTAGTAGGTTATCACCCAAGAGGCAACAGTGCAAGTATCACAAAAATTTGAGGGATGGTGTTATATGACATTGTGAGCATAAGAGCAGATAGAAAGAGGCTCTAATACTTAGTTATAATTTTATTTTTGTGCATGTGTAAAATCGCGTTTTTTTCAAGCGACGCCTTTATAGATAAACTTAAGAAGCAAAACCATATCTACATATAAAATTTGATCCAAATCATTTGAAACGTGAAAAATAATAATTGTTAGTGTTGTGTTTGTTTGAATTTTATTATTTGTTTATGATCTTACATTAGAATTAAATGCTTATATTTGATAGAAAGGATATCATTTTTAGTAATAAGGATAATTTTTCAAAAATTTTATTTTTAGTCATTTTTTTGTGAAAAAATTTAAATAAATAAATATAAACATACATTTTCACAAACTTACTAATATAAAAAATTAATAGAATAAATCAACAACTGGTTGACTGAATTAAGAATGTGTTCAATTCGGAAATTATTATGACTATTTAGTAAGACAGTGGCCTCAAAACATGCACCACTTAGAGCCACAAAATGCCTGAATCCATCACTATCCA
>JAPMOR010059730.1:26296-66078 GCA_026543865.1 Argiope aurantia
ACATGCACCACTTAGAGCCACAAAATGCCTGAATCCATCACTATCCATATTAACATCATATTGGACATAAATAATAGGTTTTCAAGATAAACTGAAATCTCAACATTTTTCTGTTGCTGTTGTTTCCAAAGGCACTTGCCATAGGCAAGCCCGCTGATTTGAAATCAACGATTTTAAGCCGAAAGGGAACGTCTCTTATTTTAGTAGCGCCAACTAGGACCAAGAGTACGATTTTGCTACTCACGCATCACGTTCGCTTGCACAGCCCCTTTTTAAAGGGGGGCACATTCACACATCTCACAGATAGAACAAATGAAGGACAACCATGCTCGAACCGAGACTCGAACCCGGGACGCCCAGCTCACGGGGAAGACGCGCTACCCCTATGCCAGGATGCCGCCCAACATTTTTCTAAAAAAAAAGTATTTATACAAAAGGAATCAAACAATTTTACATAAAAAAGTATTTATACAAAAGGAATCAAACAATTTTACATAAAAAAGTATTTATACAAAAGGAATCAAACAATTTTACATAATATTTATACCACCGGAAATCCACTGCATCCCTGCTTTCGTTGCTCAGATGTTTACTACACGTGCCTTACATCCTTCACGCAATGACTGAAATTAGAGCCTAATTGTTCTGCTCTTGAAGCGGGCTCTAAAGCAGTCTTCTAAATGCAACACGTATTATATAAGTACAATTAGCTTAATATAAAATGGGAACACACAGTGAGTGAAACACATCTCTAATTACTAAATTATCTTTTCCGTATTGAGAACAAAATGAAAGGTAATTATCATGGCGTCCCAGGCTTTACACAATGCAACAATCCCACTGTGTCTCAAAGAAACGACTCAGCGAAAATTTCTGCGCCAGAGCTTTTAGGCTATCTTTCCGTTTACTTATAAAGCGTTGTTTTTTAAATTAAAAAAAAATCTGCTACAAAATCATAGATAATCCCATTTTGAACCCTTCTGTTTGAAATCCTGTCTTTTTTTTCTTTCTTTCTTTTTTCTTTTTGTCCTTGGCAATGGATATTCGCAAAGGAGGTCACCGGAGTAGAGTTGTCTCATACATTTTATGGTTCATTTGACGCACTATCTCTCTCATCCCGAATTCGAACAGTAGTGTGCAATGACGGAAAATGGGACGCGGAACAATTAGAAACAATGCATTCCGGTCTTACTAGGTAGGTAACGCTGTTAACATACAAAAAGCTACACGGACAAGTTTTGGATCGCATTCAAAAGATAAACAATACAATCGGATTCGTTGCTGGCAGTGGCCTTTAAAGTGACGAGGTGGCCTGTTTAATCAAACTTAAGTGCTTGTGTTTGTATATTTTTGATCTTTATATTTCTAAGTATTAATTTTGTAAATGGTAAACTTGAACTATGTGGATTATTCATAGTCATGTCACAAGGCGGACGAAAGAAAAGGATGGACATAAATTCTTTTTATTCTATCATACATTTCAAATGTCTGTTTTATTCCATTAATTATTTGACATGGGACATTTCAACTATTCAATAATTGATAAAGCTTTTATTTCTTATTGCACGAAAAAATATATTGTCTATATTTTAAAGCTTGCATAACTTTGGAAATATTATGATATTTAGCACACAAGTTTTTAATGTTTGTAAAACTGATTGCTATAACCATTAGAAGAGTTTTAGAAAATACAGTGAAATTGATAGGCATTATTTAATTGTCCTTAATATTAACAACAGTAAAACTAGCAGAAATGATCTCCCCGAAATTTCCTCGTATATTCTCTGACAGTTATTATTCCCCTATCTCCGCTTAAAATTGGGGATCTTGAAGCAAGACACAGAACGCCTCGAGTGTTCAGATTTTTATTTCCAGAGTTCTACGGTTAAATGTTTTGTATTGCCTAGTAAATTAAAGAAAATCTAATATGCAATTTGAATGCCTTTTTTTTTTCAGCCAAAGATACCAGAACTTGGCACAGAATAGCAATTTTAATAACAAAATCATATACTAATTTGATTTATTTAAATTATTGGATTTTTAAATTATTGAATTCAAATGCGACAGTACAAGTCTACTACAATCCTTTGGTGGATTTGGTTTAAAATTTGATAATGATCTCTACTTTACGTACCTAAACTGTGCATCAAATTTCATTTAACTGAGCAGTTGCCTTTTTGAATTATTTTCTTTTAGTGCACGTAAAAATTAAGAACAACAGATAGTTAACTTCTTTCCAGTTTGGTTTAAAATTTAGTACGGATCT
This sequence comes from Argiope aurantia, assembly GCA_026543865.1. Taxonomy (NCBI): domain Eukaryota; kingdom Metazoa; phylum Arthropoda; class Arachnida; order Araneae; family Araneidae; genus Argiope; species Argiope aurantia. The sequence goes on from JAPMOR010059730.1 coordinate 28,563, forward strand.
ATATTTTTGCGAAACCTGTGCATCACATCTTATTCATCTAGTCATCTAGCTCTTTTCGTAATTTCCGTGTACTCGGAGAGCATTGCAGACATACCTCTAAATGGATGACATTCAAAATTTGATTTTTTAAAAAAACTTACAAATTGGGTGTAAAGTCCATGTACCGAATTTCGTCTGGGTAGCTCCAATTAGTTTCGTCTGGGTTTTGAGTTATCGTATACTCGAATAAACAGACATAATTCCAAAAATATCTATTTGGTACTGGAGAAAGTCTGAAATGTAAGTATTCGTCAAAATTTTGAATGCGTTTTTCTTTTAATGATTGCTGTACTTTGAATACGAAGAAATACAAAAGAAATTCATTTAAAACATAAATGTATTTTTGTTAAAAAGACGAATGAGGTAGAGTATAGCCTTATAAATAAAATGATTTCTTCCAATTAGTTTAAATCTAATTAGTTTAGTTATATTAACGTCCTGTTTGAAGCAGCACTATGGCTATTTTGGGACGGACCTCGTAATTTTGAACCGCGGTCAGATGACGAGGAGGACACCTGAGCTGGCACCTCCCAATAGTATCCCTTGAGAGCATGGAATAAACTGTCATTGCTGAAACCCATAAGTCAAGAGTTAGTTTCAAGAGTTATAGGAACGATATAAAATAAGTAGCACTATTATGCAAGCATAAAAAAATAATATGATTTTTTTAAATCAAAATGTTTGCCCATTTTCATATTTTGATATAGGGACAATTTTGAACTTATTATTTGCTCAATGACGTTAATAATTCCTTTTTTAAAATCAAAGTAGCTTGTGCCTTATTTCGCAGTCGGAATTCAGAAATATGATATATGTTTTATTTGCTGATTTTATTATATTTAAAGGTAGAATATTTATTTCTTACTAATAAAAACAAACTTATATATTCATTTAGGAATGAGGGAATTTTTGATATTTTATCAAAAAAGTATACTTCGAATCAAGTCAGTTTTAGTATTATTATTACTGAAGATATTTAAAGAAAATTTCCAAAGTAAAACTTACAATAGTTGTGAATATTTATTAACCTATTATTATTTATCTATTCACAACAACAGTTGTGACATCAAGTCCATATTTTATTTATACAGAAAAATCCATAAAATAATTTATCAAGCTGTTTAATCATTGCATGTTATGGAATTCAAAGTATAAAATTTCTTACAGTTTGTTTTTTTGATGAAATGTGCAGAAAGGCAACTTTGCCTCTAAAGAGACAATACTGATTCTTATTTACAGCTTCTTGCGAAAAGGACATAATTCTTTTTAAAAAAAAATTAATACTCGACATTTCAGGGTCTTTGTAAATAAATGTCTTTTAAATAATATTATTCACAGATTAATCAACATTTGAATTCATTTTATTCCTTGCCGAAACTTCACAAGGTATATTTATTATTTTCTTCACAAGCAAGTGTTCTGTGCAATTAGTTTATGCCTACATTTTGCTCAGACTAAGTTAGAATGTTCAAATCCGGATAAAGGTCAACTCCCTGATTTTGTTTCGATAGCAGTTTTATCTCACTTTTATTAGACCCTTCGCGTCTCTCTCTATGCAAAATGAACCTGGAACAGTAAAAAAAAGAAAGAAAGAAGAAAAGTCAAGTTCAAGGCCTACCTTGTAGGAGGGTCGTTCCAGTTTCTTCCGCTAGGAATTGCTATTGCAAATAAGGTCACGTTTCGAAACGTTGCGCTCAGCTGCCCGCCATTCAAGTTTTAGAAGCTGTATTTATTTATTTGTTTAATGCACGCAAGTCATCTGCTCTTCTCCTGTCGCGTCATATGAAATGCCGTTAGTTCTATCTAGTTCCTCGCAATAGAATTTTTGCAACTATTTTTTCTTCTCAATAATTTATTAGATTTCTTTCCTTAATTTTTGACGTGATAAAGCTGGTATATTGTCCGTATATGACGAGGCGCGTGGTTAAATACGGCACAATACGGTCTACAGTGCAGATTATTTAAATTTATAGCTACACGATCACTTCTTGGGTAATAGTAGTAGCTGCTCTTTTAGAAAAGGTTTCTTCAGAATTTTAATCAGATTTTTAATGAAAAAAAAATCATTCAAAATTCTATCGTATTTTGCTTTCACATATACGAAGTTTATAGAAAGTATTGCAATCATAAAAAATTGATCTAGAGATTTTGTCGAATCTTCACATTTCAGGTCTCCAAGAATTGGAAAAACGTGATTTTGACATTATGTCTGTTTATCTCTGTCCGTAAGAAACATAAATAAAAAGCGCCTTGAGTTAGAACGGATGAAATTCGATGAATGATATTTGCACCAAATTTATAGGTTTGTATCAAACTTCATAAACAAAATCTATTATTCTATTCATGCCAGATTAAGTCTGTCAGCTTGGCTTTTTGAATATAAAGTAATATGATTGCTACAAAACGGAGAGACCTAGGTCAATAAAATTATGTACATAAATTTAGTATCTATAGAGTAAATATCTTTTATATTGAGCCACATCCAACAAGGGGTTGTTCGTCTGAAGGTCTATGTTGTCAGAAATATGTAAACGCGATAACACAAAATGCAGTGACTTAAATATATCAAATTTGGTATGAGATTTTGTGACTACATGTGGAGTTCTGAGGTTTTTTTTTTTTTTTTTTTTTTTTTTTTTTTTTTTTTTTTTTTTTTTTGCTTTAGTCCATTAAGAAAAAAGAGTAAAACACACACAAAAAAGCAAACAAAATCGATTTGCGGATAATATTAACGCAATGCCAGAAATTCATCGCCAGAAAACACGCCAAGGGTGACAGTGTAAATTCAGCAAAAATATTAAATTCATGCCAAAGGCAATATTTCATAACTATTGTATGCCAATGCCATGTAAGATATTCTCTGGCATAACACTTTCATTGGAGATTAGTCAAGAAAGTTTTTAAGAGACCATTCCCACTGGTTTTCTCAAGATTTCGGTAAGTAATATTGCATAAAAATAATTTTTACTCGAATTCTGTCGTATGCAAAAAAAAATAAAAAATTACTGACTTTATATTTATTTCAGTCCAATTTAGTCTTTAATTTGAATAATTTTTTTTAAAAAAAATTCGAATATTTTACGACAGAAACTTTCATAGTTTTTAGCGTTAAATTTTCATTAACATTGAAATAATAATAAATAATTTTATATGTGCACATTACAGCACATTTAAGAATAAATTTAAGAAATAAAATAAACGCATATCAATTAAATATGAATAAAAATTTATCATAGCTGCGATGTTTTCGGCTAAAGTTTTGAATCTGCTTTAAATTTTAAAAGTTAATTTTTAAAACCAGCGGGAGTGGTTTCCCCGAAATTTTCTCGCATATTTCTCAATAACGGTGTTCTTCATTTTCTTCCCCTTAAGATTAAGGTCCTTGGGTAAGGTGGCGAGTAGCTTGCTTGGCGATGCGTTATTTTATTTGAACGATATTTACAAACGATATTACAATATTTTGCACGCCTTTTTGCCTGCCGATTTTTATCTGGAAGCACCAAACTTTCGCTCGAAACTGCAGTTGTAATAACTTGATGACGTACCAAATTTCATTGATTAAAGTCATTGCATTTATGAGTAAGTGCGTTTATATACATGAATGATTTTCAACAGATTTAGCCTTTGCTAGTTGCAAACTTTCTCCCATTAGTATTTAGCTTCCCTCCTAATGGTGAGCCATCGAGGTTAATTCATAGAAAATTTCTTCTTCATATTGTCATTAAAATTTAATTAATAATATTAAAACTTCAACAATGAATAGCCATGAAATGCATATTTTAAAATTATTCAGTGGTAACACCCTCTGTTATAATAGCAAAACTTGGTGGGATTTTTGAGAATAAAATTGAAAAAAAAAAGTATTGTTTTTTTTTAAAAAACTGGAAGAGTATCGTATTTAAAGACATCATAGGAACTTCATTATTATTTAGTTGCGAACAATTTAAATTATTAAAATTTATTTTTTGATAGTTTATGTAATTCACCCTTTCATTGTAAAGATTACTGTAATGTTTTTAATTTGCAATAAATGAACCACTTTTTAAAGGGGGGGGCAATGAAATAATTTTCATGCAGGATATAACATATTCCAAGTTTATCTGAAATTTTCCATTCAATTTTTGAAATTTTCATATACTTCTCAAATTATGAAGGGGAAATTATATTACTATAAATATTTCTAATTACACTTTTTAATTTTATATGAATTGTTTCGCGTTTATAAATGAAGAATTGTGTAACCCCTTTTTCTATTGTTCCTAATGTGTTGAAGTTAAAAAAATTCTTACACTTCTGTAAAATATTCAAGGATATTTTAATATTTTTCAGAACTTAATTGTCCGCAAATGATTATTTAAATTTTCATTCCATACAAGTAGTGAACCGTACTAGTGGATTATATTTATAGTAACGAATTATAAATTTAGGGTTTAAATTCAGAAAACAATTTATACTCCTCAGAACGCTAATAAAATTTTTATTATTAAATTTATCTCCATTTGCGTTCACAAAGAGTACTGGAAAAATATGCTATCTTTTTATATCTTGAGCAGAAATCTGTGAATATTTACTCTGAAATATTAGATTTTTTAATTTCGTTTTTGAAAAGAGATAGCCACAATACTAATAATTAGTTTTTACATTAAATTGCATTTCATTTTCTTTTCTTTGAAACAAACGTATAATAAAATGTAAAGTTTATGTTTGTAAAAGAAAAATATCTATTCATAATGAAATCCAATAGTTAAAAATCTTTATTTATATGCATAATACTACAATGCATAAACGTCATTCAACGCTCTGAAAATGACTTAGGCCGCGGTGGCCTGGTGGTAAGGTCTCGGCTTCGGAACTGGAGGGTTTCAGGTTCGAGACCCGATTCCACCGAAGAACCGTCGTGTAAGGGGGTCTGTTGCACGTTAAATCCGTCCTGACCAAACGTCCTCCCGCTGGTGTGGTGTGGAGAGGGGGGTGCCAGCTCAGGTTTCGTCCTCGTCATCTAACCGCGGTTCAAAATTACGAGGTCCGTCCCAAAATAGCCCAAGTGTTGCTTCAAACGGGACGTTAATATAACTAAACCTAAACCTGAAAATGACTTTTTTGATTTCTCACACATTTCAATTTTCGTCAAATAATTTCTGTCTCTTCCTAAGGACTCGAACTCGCAAAATTTCAGAATCCATGTAACTAGGTTTAGAGGAACAGTAGTTGAATAAAAATAATTGTAGGACGAAAAAAAATCAGGGTAATTTTTCTTTTATGAGATAACCTTTAGCATTCGTATTTCTGTTTCATGCGAAAAAAGATTTATTGCGAAATATATGTTACTCACACTATCGAATTTACTGAATGAGATATCGAAAATTGGCTTTAAATTTCTTTATTTCCTTATTATTTTTCACTAAAAGCTCGAAATTTCCAATTTGGTTTTCTTTTATTGACTCAAAATAAACACAATGCACTAAATAAACATTGCGTGACGAAGTTGCATGTTACAGAAGAAACATTTTGATAAGTCAAGTACATCTGCAGATAAAGCAGAATGACAAAGGCTTTCATTTTAAGCTGAAACTTCTGCAAATACATACTTTCAACTGCTCTTGAACAAGTTTTTTTAATGACTCATTTATTTTTATTTTTTCAACTGACGTTTCAAAGTTACGGAACCTTACAACGTTTTTTTGTTTGTTTGTTTGTTTCGAATCGAGTGTCTGATTTATTTGCTGTATGATATGGCTCTGTACCTTTAAAAGTTTTTTTCTTAAAAACATTTGTTATAAAAATTAGGCATCTACCCGCATATCCACTTTGGACTGATACTTTGAATTTCTTTAAATTGGGTATAAAAATTAAAGTTAAATTTGTTCACAATGCTTTCCCCTCAGAAACTTCGCATTTGTCTACCTTTCGGTCAACATTTTAACTCCGCGAAGAAAAAAAGAGATTGATTGTTCAGATGCTATCCTCTTATCGAGCCAGTTTTCGATATCTCGTGGGAATTGAACCTTTGCCAAAAAAATGCATTCTATTTGGAGTGAAACCAATAGATGTCTGAAGGAGCAACATCTGATGAATACTGCAGGTGGTGCGAGTGGAGCAAAGCGATTATAAAGTTTCTTTTGCTAATCTAGCAACATATGGGTGAGCATTGTTATATTAGAAATAGACTTTTGTCATATTTTGGACGTTTCTCTTTCAATATACCAACTGTTACTTGTGTCTTTCACCAATGATAATTTCATCAAGTAAGGCTTCTAAAACTGCATCATGAGTTTTTTTAGCGGCTTACCACTCTCTTTTACATGTGTATTGAAATCATCATTTTTAAATCATCGAAACTTCTCTTTGCAAGTTGTATTTGATGGGTAATGTTCCCCATATATGTCCAGCAGCTACTAATGTTTCCTGCAGTTTCTTTCCAATAAAATAATGTAACGCAACTTCTCGTAAATGCTATTGACATGGCATAAAACTTGATGAATGTTCTAAAAAACATGTTCTAAAAATGTTCTAAAAAAACAAACACATTTTTTTTAAATATTAACAGAGATCACTCACTAATTTTTAAAAGTTATGTTTAACCGTTCAAACACGCCTGCTCAATTTATTTGAAGGCAAGCAGTTCTATTAACTCCTCCATGAAAAAATGGGCAGAATCATATTCATGCACTAAATATTTTGCAAATCACTAAAGAAATATTCTGAGATGTTGTATGCATTGCAACTTTTCAATGACAATCCAAATTCCTCAGCTTTCTTTAAAACTGTTTACGAATAATTTTGACGTATTCTTTCCATTTATATCTAAGGGTAAGGTTTAATTTTAACCGTTTATTTGCGAAGAGTGAATCGAGTTTTACTTTCATTCACATATTCATTCTAGCTTCCTAACTATCTAGCTACATGTCAGTAATATGTACTGTTTGCTTTATGCCAAACCAGACGGTCTATACTTTGCCTCCTCAAATATCCTTCGTGTCTTTATATATGGATGAGGATTCTTCATATTTCCATACTTATCTTTTCCGGAATCTCTTTGGGCAGTATTCGACTTGGAGAACACATCTGCTACCATCCAGAAGTGATGAAAAGTAGTATGCTTCCTCAATTAGGCGTGAGTTATTGATGTTTTTTACTGTTATGTCCATTAAAAGATTTGTCAGTTCATAAGTTGCAAAAAAAAAATCGTTTAGTCAAAGACAATGCAGTTTCTTCCCATTATTGATTGACAGTTATACAGGGTGTCTCAAAAACCTTGACTGCGGCTTTAATTCCTTAAATATTGATCATAGACATATACTGTAAATTACAAAGTTGCGTAAAAAAAGATGTAAAATGTTATGAAATCGATTAAAATTTTAAGGGGATTAAACTTCAAAAAATACAAAATTTATATTTTTATACGGACCCCGCACAAAAAATTCCCCCAGTGAGTAAAATGTGTCCCATTCTCTAATAAGATCATGTACAAAATTATCACAAAAAGTCTCAAAGATATAAAACTACATAAATACTGACTTCAACCACTTTTCGACGCCTGAATATGAGTTCGCAAAGAGGGAAAATTATGTTGGATGTTCATATTTTAGGGGTCGTACACAAATTAACTAAGAAAGTAATGTTTAAATAAATAAATAATAATTTTTCCTATTTATTGGTTCAAAAGTATTAAAAATTTGTAGAAATAATAACTTAAAGAAAAGACTACATAAAGGAAAGATTACATAAAGGAAAGATTACTTAAAGGAAAGATTACATAAAGGAAAGATTACTTAAAGGAAAGATTACATAAGTTTTTTTACAAGTTCATTGACTGTGCTATTTTTAACTTATATTCTGTAATTCATGATATAAAATTTTAAAGTATTTTTCAGGAAGCATATATTTTAAAATTTGTATTTAAAACTAAAGATATAAAGCATATTTTATTTCCTTATGATGCATTCCTGCGTCGCGCCATCTGCACTGAAGCTGTAAACATTTGCATTTTAATTTGTGATTGGTCCTTCTCCAATTTTGTTTTAACATACCTTTGAGAATTTTCATGATTAAATTCTGAAATTATGTTCATGACCTTATTAGAGAATGGGACACATTTTACTCATTGGGGATTTTTTGTAAGGAGTCCGTATAAAAATTTAAATTTTGTATTTTTTTAAGTTTAATCCCCTGAAAATTTTAATCGATTTTATAACATTTTGCATCTTTTTTTACTCAACTTTGTAATTTACTGTACTTATCTGTGATCAATATTTAAGGAATAAAACCCGCGGTCAAGGTTTTTGAGACACCCTGTATAACAGATCGATTCTAAAGAAATCAGTTGATTTTCATATAATGGGATGATATAGGTTATATTTTCTCAAAAAGATTTTCAAAATACTATATGGTATTTTTACTGTTTGTCTGTGAACATTTTAACTCAGAAAAAAATTGAAACCGGATGGGATATATTTGTCCTTATCTCCAAATTTATAGATATGTGTTAAATTTCGGATGAATTAAGGCTAAGACAAATCTATTATATGCCTGTCCATGAGCATTAAAAGCTCAAAGAATTAGATAAATGAAATTTGGTGCGTCATTTTATCATTAAAAATGCAGATCAGTTTTAAATTTGCAATCAAATCATCTGAACGACTTTAAATCTCCCTTTAATAATTTTAATAAAAACTGACACCTCGTCGGTGAGGACACCATCTGTTGGTTTATTTAATCATACGGATGAACTCGGCAAACAAAAAATACAATAATAAATAAAATTTATTGTGCCATTTTGTGATCAAAACTGTACAGAAATTGAGACCAGGAGAAAAGTAAACAAACTGGTTCAACTTTCTTCATTGTCTTATGAAACACAAAAAGGGAATGTTGATATGGAGGTGGTAAACTTGCGGACTTTGCTGAGTCATTCGGAGTTTCCTCCCCAATCCCTATCTCTGTGATATGCTCTGAGAATGTAGACTTTTGTGAGTGAAACCGGAAAGATGATATTATATTATTTAAGTATACAGGAGGTAGGGACAGAAGGCCTCGCCGATTATTTCTCATATATGAGAGTATACGATATGCAATAAAAATGATGAACGTTTCAAAAATTCAATCTTGATATTTTTATAGATCCCCTAACTACCTGCTTCTATAAATATTTTCTATGTCCCTTTCTGATTACGCGTTCATTTGAATGCATCGAGAAAATGGAATATGACATGTGATCTTCACGCCAAAATTGTACATTTCTATAAAAAAAGGACATGACCTCACATTGCAACTGAATTCGACAAGGAGCTAAATGTTTGAGGAAATACACAGTTGTGTTTCCTCTGTGGCAATGACGTCATGCATTAAATTATCATTTAAATAATGAATGGTGTTTTTAAAATGATTTAAAACAAACATTCCTTACTTACATAATAGTTCTATTATCAAAGCATTTAAAAGCGAAAGAAATTGGAATGGCTTAATATTTTGAATGATACAATGAATTCATATTTATTATTTCATATTGATAAAAAAATAAATTGAATGTTTAATTTATGCTTAAAAAGCACAATAATTAAAATTGAAATCTAGGAAGTTGTATCTAGAAAAAAATTGAAATCTAAGAAGGATTAGAATATTGAAATGCATCAAGTTACAATTATATTATTACGTAAATTATTCTGTAATCGTATGTATTTTCATTGTTGTTATTTAGACAATTACGTTTTATAATTTTTACAACTTTTTTCTTTATTATCAATCACATGCAAGATTGCACAAATTGAACTTCTTAAACTGAGACTGCTACGAAGGACGTTGTATTTGTCCGAAAGATACGAAATGTGAACAATAGATAGCTCTGATTATAGAATTTTCTATTAAATAAAATAATTCAAATTAAAAAAAATTAAAAGAAGCAAAATAAAACATATGAACGCGTATATGTGCTAAAGATTCAAATAACTCGATAGCTAAAAATAGATGGAAAATACTCGATGTCTTAAAAAACAACATAGGGCATCTTTTCGAGAGGTGACCTTTAAAGATTCAAGACTTCCCATTGCTGGATAACAGTTTTATGACACGTTGATAAATTTTATCATCAAGTCTTGTCTTCACAGAGTTTCAACAGCAACAATACAATCGCGGCATAACATTCATACAAAAATTTTGCACCTCCCCACATTACTTGAACTGTTCGACGCTCATTTCGGAATGCTTTCACAACCGTACGGGTGAAAATGTTCACTGATGTCATTCTATAGGATTTATGTTAATGGGACCAGATTTATCATATCTTGTCTGCTTTTTTTATATTATTTTTTCCTTCAATTAAAGATGATCGCATCAACTAAAATATTTTTTTCAAATTTGCTATCTTTTGAATTTATAGGATGTCCTTCACAGCCGTCTGTAGAGTTAAGTTTAATTTCAACAATTCTGTACTTTCCTTCCTTCTTTATAAAATCACCGAACCTGCATGAATTATTGTTGATCTGAAGTTTCTCCTTCAAAATAATATTTGAGAGAATAGGAACATAATTGCAGAAAATTTTTAAGCAAAATTAAAATGATACATTTCGTCACCCTTTTCCCCGCGAGGGAAGTTTGAATTGAAGAATTTTTTAAAGATTTTTTTTATTGATAACAGCGATAACTCGGCTTGCCTATACAAACGATAACTCATATTCTCTAGTAAGATCTTGATAACATTTTGAACTTAATCCATCTGTTTTGTCTTTATCAGCATTGATAAAGACACACGTAATAGATTTTGCATTACTCATCTCACAATTTACAAAAAATATTTTTAATTATGTAGTTGAAATATTTCCAAGATTTTGTAACTATAACATAATAGCAATAACAATTTACCTTTTATGTGACGTTTTCATTGTTGCCACTTGGTTGGACAATTAAACGGAATGACTTGTGTAGTTGAAAGATATTTAAGGTATAAAAATGAGGCAAATACAGGGAAAATAAATGCGCAAGAGCAGATTGACAGATGGAATATCGCTGTTGTATTAGATCTTTTTAAATACAAAAAAAAAGTGAAATGAGGAGAAGAAAGTTAAAATAGAAAATTAGAATGAGAGAATTAGAACTCCCAAATATTAACTAAAAAAGAAAAATTTAAAGACAAGATAAGAAGAAATCTACTGAAAGACAGATCAGAAATCGTTTCGGAAAATGAAAGATAGCGATCAGTACTCTATTGTTGAAGAAATGACCTGCCAAAAATGAGACACCTCTTAACGATTTGATGAAATAAAATCGGATAATCTTGGCTATTGTAGAAATGAGGACACGAAATTGCAGTTATTATCCCATGAAGAAGGAAAGTTGACAATATCCACTAAAATCTTTGCCGATATCCAAAGAATTTGTCTGAGAAATTGTATATGTATGAGAAAAAAATACGAATAACAAGACATCACATGTAGAAAGTGGCACGAACATAACTTCACAACTGTCAATCAATGAAACTAAATTGAATGATCAAAAGGTAAGATTATGAATCAGATTTTAAAGACTACTAATCATCAAACGAATCCTCAGAAAATGATGTTGTGTTGGTTTGGAAAACCGATTAGTGGTGAGTTAAAGGAATATATCAATATTTAAAATAAATCCGGTATTTGTAATATTAAGTTTCATAGCAGTTCACTTACAGTTTAAGATAAATTTCTTTACATAGGGAACTATATAATTTCAAAATGTATAAAGAAATATATATATATATATATATATATATATATATATCGTGTCCCTAAAAGTGGAACATACTTTTTCTTCTCTAAATATTGTATATATACATGTGTTTCCAATTAAAAAATTTCATTAAGTAAAGGGGGGGAAACATTGGCTTCTATGGAGATTTGACAGTAAAGATATGCCCCCATAGTGTAAAAGTGTCAGTTAATAAAATGTTTCTCTTAAAATCTTTTATATAAAGAAAAAATAAAAAAGAAATTACAGAAAAATTTCTTATTTCTGTATGAAAAATTTGAAGAGATTATTTTTAAATTTAGAAAAACTAAACACAAATTTAGATGCAAACATTAATTTCAGAATTTTATGTTTATTCAGTATAGAAAAATTCTCTTTTGAATATTTGCATAGTAGTAAATCATCCAATCATTATGACTTCAAAAATTTGGTTAATCACGTGTAATGTTGTTCATTTAGATTGATTGAAAGTTGCAACATTGATTTTATAAAGAAAGGAAGAGAAACTTGCGAAACTTAAATTTAAAATATCTCAGTGTAGTGTGCCGAGCAAGAAAATAAAAATCTTTGCTCCCACATACGTTCTTTCTAAAAGAACGATATATTCCAGTGGTGCATATGCTTACGATTCATGCTGTATGCAATTATAACGACAATATATCGCCTAAGAATCCCTCTTCCGCATAATATAATAGAGATACAACCAGAAGAGCTTGAGAAGAAAGCAACTGGTTGGTCTTCTCACCCTTCACAGCATCTCAATCCCAATCAAATCTCATTGGAAGATGAAGGAATAAATTTATCTCAAATAAATAATATCAATATCTTCACAGATGGCTCAAAAACAGAGCATGGTGTTGGAGCTGCGTTTTGTGTTCTGTTCAATGATTCCTGGTCCTACCACTGGTCCGCCAAATTGAATTATATCAATACTTTTTTCCAAGCTGAACTCACCGCACTTCATGAAGCAGTAAAATATACATCTCAGTTTTTAAACAACAATACTTTTAAAATACATGTCGGCAATAGAGCAAGTATCATGGCATCTTCAAATCCAAAGAACACAAACCAAACAGCAAGAGAAATTTTTGGTGTACAACAGTAAAAGTTTCATAGGTTAAAGCACATGCGGACAATATAGGCAATGAAAAAGCAGATCATCTGGCAAAGGACGCAATGCAAAATGGGCAATTTTATATGTAAACAAAGCTTCCTAAACCACATATAAAAGCCCTCCTCCGGAAAGACATGCTTGAGGAATGGCAAGGATATTGGAGCAGTGGTGTCACAGGCAGAAAATGTTTTAATATCCTGCCTTCAGTCAACCTTAATCCCACTAACTGGATCAGAGAGGATATTATTTTCTTCTCAGAACACGGTCCTTTTCCTGCCTACCTCAAAAGGTTCAATCTGTCTGAGAGTGACCAGTGCAGTTGTGGTGGGATATTCACCGCACTTCATTATGCTACGGAATGCATCCTTACAATCTCTTGGCATATGAAAAAACCATCACCAAGCCATGAACAGGAATGGCTGAAAAGAGCCGCCAGCAACTTCCTTTCCAGGCAAAAAAATCCACAGTATAATCAAATTCATAAGTGAAAATAGAGACCTATTCTTACCACCAAAGCTCTCAACATCAAGTCTCATACCAAAAAAGACTAAGGGACAAAACAAGCACCGCAGTCTCAATCAAACAGAGATTCGCTTCATTTCCATTTCTCAAATTATTTTCCATCTGATTTTTTTAACTGCATCCTGATCTACTACATCATAAAAAATAAGTGAACAATAGATTATATGTATATTTTTGCACATTTTATCTCTCAGCATTATATTTCTAAGTTTATTACTACAAATTATATTTCTAAGTTGAAAAATTATGTAAACGGCCTCATTTTAATATAATTTCTTATATAATTGTAAATTTTGTGAATAGTTATTTTTGTTTTGTTTTTCTACTATAAATATTTTGTTAATTAAATAAAATTCCCGTATCATGCCCATCAAACCGTTCAGTGACCAGAATGGTCACGGATACGAGGGTATGAGACGGCGTTCTGTTCTGTATGCAATTATAATTGCAGAAGAATATTAATGTCGTTTGATGAATTCTCATCATCCTTCTCAGAATAGTTTTTAGAAAACAGTTTAGCGATTACAAACTGCAGAATCCTTTCTGTCTAGGAGATGAACGCGAAGAAGAAAGCGTTACAGATGTGATGCAGAAATTGATATTTGGATTTATTTTTCAATTTACCTTGATGCAAGTATACGATAAGTCATTCCAGAACTCAACATTGTAAAATTAACAGTGCATAGAATATTTCAGTATAATATTTCGCGTTCATGCATCATTCGTGGAACTATTATAGTAGTTATTCAGACAACTATATGGTCGATCGACGTCTAGACTTTTACAGTTCGGCCCTACCTAAGGTCCAAAATCAAATCTTTCGATTACGAGAGAATTGGTCATTTTACTACATTAAATAATTTTGCTGTGTAAATTATCATGGCAGAATTCTATTTATTTTATTAACAAGAAATTCATCATTTTGATACGCAATTTGTATCTAATATGGAATTGTTTCTGAAAGTTTACTAATTATATTTAAAATAGGACACTACTGATAATGCATTCAAAAAGGGAAGTAGTGAAGGTAAACATTTCTAATTAATACATGTCCTATAATGTGCACTTGAGAAGGGAAAAAATTTAAAACTGAATTTAAATATTTCTTACAGGAAGTAGAATCATGTGGTATTTTTCTTGTCAAGGTTTCAGCTATTGAAAATATAATTTATAAGCGTGCAATCTTCAGATAAGGAACGTCTCTTTTATAATGCATTAAAGAAATTACACGATAAGAACAAAAACAATTCTATCTGCCATTCGCAATATGATTCATAAAAGAAATGTGAAGGAAAATATCACTTTCCTGTAAAAAATATCCGTGACGCATTCTGGGTAGCATTTATTTTCCATTACATTTGTCCTTTCATGGTTATAACCCTGATAGACGTGATAAATATACATACATCATAACATTCATAAAAGAGATAAACGAGGAAATGTGCTCTAATATCCTCGAACTAAATTAAGAAATTTGTTTTCTTTGAATTTGAGACAGGTGAAGTTTTACAAAGAAGCCTGTAAAGAATGCTACACCACATACGCCTACTCCAAGGCATCATTAAATAAATATGTAAAATGTTAACATCTGAAGAAGATTATTGGAATTTCAGCATCCGGATCATAAATTCTCGGATTTCAAACCTGATTCCCATGTTTGTACTAATGCCTTTGGGACAAATATTTTTAGCTCTTTTGCGATATGGATACTTGAGAAGTGAGGCTCAAATGAGCGATGCATCAAGATAAACTATTACGATGATTTGAAAATGATGTTATGATAATTAATTTTAATTTAATGAATATATAATTCGATATAAAAGTGTCATATACATATATCTTCAGATGTGGAGTGGCAATAGTTTTTTATTGAAATATTGACTCTTCTTATCGCGTCGGTACATACAGGTGTGTCTAGACATATTTTTAATGCCAGCTGCACTAACAGAATTTTTTATTCTCTAACGCTTAAAGTCATGTGTTATAATATACGCCATTAAGATTTCTATTTACGTATTTCTTTGTTGTTGTTACTTATTTAAGTCAGCTGACAGATCCGTTGTTTTAGATTGTAGAATAATAATCTTACTCGGAAATAAGCTAAAGATAATGGCATGCTTTGAGATAAATTTAAAATTAAAATTAATTCAAGACTAAACTATCATATTTATTTCAATATAATATTATAAAAACAAATTCCCTTATATTGAAAGCCTAATTGGATTATAAGCGTTATATGCATATATCTTCAGATCTGGTATGGTAGCTTTTTATGGTAGTTTTTTGTTCCGAAATATTAATTCTTCCTATCGTTTCGATACGTACAGGTGTTTGTGTGTACACATTTATAATGGCAGCTGCAACAATAAAATTTTTATTCTGCAACATTTAAAGTCATGTGTTAAAATGTACGTCTTTGAGATCCCTATTTGTGTGGGAGTGATTTCGTCGATTTTGATTGTAGCTGATATTATTCTTACTAAAAATAAGTTTAAAGATACTGGCATCTTTGAAAAAAAAATTTTTTTTTACCCGTTTCAGAGAATTTTGTTTCCCTGTTTTCAAGCCATGCAGTCTTTCCATGTGACTTTTAAACAGACTATGATTACGATTTTCTTTGAAACAAATACTGTGCAAAGAACTGAACATTTTTAATTATCTGCGCATAAAATTATTTCACTGTTTATGAAATACGTCTGTTTATTTCACTGAAGTCTCAGAATTCTGAAAGAAAAACCTAAATAATTTGTAAAAATTTAAATAAAATTTTAATTTTTGTCTCCTTTTCGGATTATAATTTTCTGTAAGCATTCTCCAATGAATAAAAACTCGTGATTTTATCATGATTTCATGAATGGATGCAATTTTGCAATTTCTAATAACAACAATTGTTCTAGAAATTCCGGATTTAAATTTTGATTTTCGAAAACAAAGTTCGACCCATTACATAATAGATTGTCTATTTACAATAGAACAATCCATTTTGAGAAATACGAAATAAAGGATGTTTATTCTGTAACATTTACAGTTGTATCTTAAAATATATATCTTACAGATTCTTATTGCATAACTTTGTTCAAATTGCATTAAAAAGCACAATGAAATTTAAATCAAACATGAACAAAGTTTGCCATGGTTGCATAATTCTAAGAATTTAGAAGTTAATTTATTTTTCAATCGTAATAAATTTATTAAAAATTATTTTTAAAAGCGCATTTTCAAAACCGCGCTTCTTTTTTAATTGTAATTTTTAACTTATAATCTATTATCGTAAATATTATGGAATCTTGCAATCAATTTTTTTTCTCAAATTCACTAACAGATCGCGACCTGAATAGAAAATATTTAATTTAATCAATTAAGTCAGGATTAAATTCTGAAATTTTTAAAATGGTGTGTTGTTATTTTCAAGTAAGTATACAAAATTTGAAATTCTAGAGCATTAGTAAGGGATTAAAAATCGAATATAAATATCCATTTTGAATTCATAAAACGAGTCAAGTTAAATAAAGGTGTCTATAAATAAATATGAATTTTTTTTCTTCGCCTTTGTTTTTAGCTCTTTATTACATTACAATATTTAAAAACAGCTGAAACCAAAGGAGAAAAAAATTCAAATTAATTAATTTTTTTAATTTCAATATTTTTCAAGAAAATATCAATTATTATGATCAGAGGATTATTTTTTCCTCCGCAGCCAGGCTGTAATTTTTGCTGCTAGTTTGCGATGTAAGTTTTGGAAAAGACAGAACTAGAAATAATACACTCTGCATTGAGTTTTGTTTTCAACTATTCTAGGTGACAACTTATTATTTCCACAGTCTTTTACTAGTTCTGCTATTTCTTTTTGGAACTAAATACTGGTATTTTCATTTATTTAATCAGAGCAGATTTTCTTGCGATAAATATTTTTTCTTTTCCGTTTCCGTTAAAATAATTGAAATTCTAATAAGTTAAAAAAAATTTTAAATCAGAAATCAACCTATTATATTTGTAGCTTTATTCGATGAATTTTTATTCGTAACCGTTAGACATGATGGCAAAATATAACTTAAAATTTTAGGCTAGTTATTAAAAACATCTAATTTAAACCCGGATGTAAAAATTAAAAAATGCAATTCTAAACGTAATTAATATATTAAAAACAGCTCTCAAGAAAATAAATTACAAAAATCTATATTGTATGTATCCACTAAGCAATTATATGCCTGTTTGTTGGTTCCTTACTAGGGAGTTTCATTGGATGAGTTTCCGCATATATATCTGAGTTTGAAATGTGCAACTCAAGCTGATGGTTTTCATTTCTTTAATTAAAAGTTATTGGCAGGTTTTAAAAGGATCATTGTGATTGCTCAAAAATCTTTTTCGTATAATTTGAAATCCAAAATTAAATTATCTTTTCTGTATCAAGGTAGTAAATATTTATAATTAAATTATTTTCTTTAATTATAACAATTTTTTAAAATTATTTTTATGCATAATTTGCAATAATACCTTTCATTATAGCTATGAAGTTTCATTGTAATATAAATATTTTGTTGTATATTTCTTTTTCATTTTTGTAGCCGAAGATATTAAGATCTTTTTATTTTTCCGTTTTCCTTTGTAAAATCATGACAAATTTTACATTTCTGTTGTTATTCTATGCAGTTTTTGGGGCCGCGGTGGCCTGGTGATAAGGTTTCGGCTTCGGAACCGGTGGGTATCAGGTTCGAGACCCGATTCCACCGAAGAATCGTCGTGTAAGGGGGTCTGTTGCACGTTAAATCCGTCCTGACCAAACGTCCTCCCGCTGATGTGGTGTGGAGAGGGGGGTGCCAGCTCAGGTGTCGTCCTCGTCATCTGACCGCGGTTCAAAATGACGAGGTCCGTCCCAAAATAGCCCAAGTGTTGCTTCAAACGGGACGTTAATATAACTAAACCAAACCAAAAATCTATCCAGTTTTTGAGCTCTCTGAGGTATTAAGTGTAATAACAATATTTGGAGCAATTTTGTTAATTTTTTTTTATCTGGACGCTAACGCGCATTTTAACTTAAAAAGCTCTGAATCATTTTAATTTTGGAATTAGTTGCATATTTTATATCACAAATTAAAACCAGCAGAAGTGATCTCTCCAAAACTTTGTCCAGTACAATTTAATAAAAGTTTTACCCCAGAGAACGGCATGTATAGATAGCACTGGCGTACAATATAAAATATTATTCCTTGGCATGAATTTAGCATTTTTACTAATTCGATCGTGGGATTCTTGGCGAGTTTTTTTGGCGATCCATTTCTGGCATGCGGTACATAATATCCGAAAATCGAATCTGTGTTTTAGACATGTTTTTCCCAACCGATTGTAACCAAAATTTTATGGAGGATTATACTCGCAGTCACAAAATCAGAAACCAAATTTAATATATTTAAGTCACGGCGCTTTATGAGCCATCGCATTTACCTGTTTCTGAAAGTACAGACTAATCCCGTTAAATTTGACTCAAAATTTGACAGGTGTCTACACTATAAATATAAATGTACCGAATTTTATCCATGTAGTTCTCTTCGTTTTGCAGTTATCGTGCCGCCATATACTTGGAAAGCCGGACAGACAGACTTCGCCTGAACAGCTTTTGCAAAATATTTTATATAAATTTACAAATTTGGTGTGTAGACCGTATACTACATTTCATCCATCTAGCTCAAAGAGTTTTTTTTTAGTTATCTTTATCTCAAACATTTTTTAATGTGGTTTTCGATCTAAACTGTAGAGATTTGACAAAATGTCCTGTCTGAATTCTTTGAAGATTACAATACCTTCTTTATTCTTCGTATATGCGAATATAAAAAAAAATCGAATTGCATTCAAAATTACGCGAATGACTACTATTTGCTGGGGCATTTCGCATAAAGCACTTATTCTGAGAATCCACGACACAATTCTACTAATTAAATGTTAAATTTTTGGTAACTGCTCGAATCCCAGCGTTCAGACACAGACACATTAGTGATCACTGTAGCTGTTCCTGGAATCGCAATCTTCACGTGTAGACGTAATTTTCATTTTGTCGATGATTTTCATTTAATTTGAAAAGGGCGTCTCTATATTTTCGCCCCCCAAAATTCATGAATTAGTGAGGAGTAGCCTTGGCACGGTTTTTGACGAAGAAGGAAAGGAGTTCACGGTGACCAGAATGGGCCCTGCGTCACGTCTTGGACCGTTTTTATGTGAATGGGTGGGGTCCTTCAGTGGTTGCAAGCGTACGATGCACAGTGGTGCATGTTCCGGGAGCAAGAAAGGAAACTCCCTGGATACATTTTATTCTGATTTTAAATATGTGTTACTTCGCAGTCGAGGAAGTTAGGAATTGGAAAAGGAGCGTTTCGAGTGCGAGCTTTTCAACCAATTCACGATCCTGTGAGGTCAGGCTTTGGATATGAGAGTTTAATTTTGCTTAATAATTGAGATTGTTAAAAAAGCATTTTTTTTCTCTAGACTTCCTATAGTGGTTTTACATGAACAGTAGATTTTAAAGTGACCAGAATGGGCACTGCGTCCATTATAAGGAAGATAATCGAGTAGACATTCTAGATTGTTGCGGTTTATCCTACTAGGTACAAAATTTATGTTAATCTTATCTAGCAAATTTACTATGGAAATGTAAAATTCATGTATTTAATTTATTGCGTTTTTAATTTGCTGCATTTGTATATAGGTGAGTAGACAAAATGAAAAGATTTCAGCTGTTTGGTGGAATAAAATTGCAGACGGGTCAACAAATTTGCTTTAAAATCAATGCGTAATTTCATTTTCCTATCTTAGTGAGCTGTCGAGATATGCAGCTTAAAATATGTTCATAGGCAAACAGACATGATTCCAAAAATAGTTTTTTCAAACTCAGGGAAGTCTAAAACACAGTAAATTACCAAAATCTCTCACTCTCTCTCTCTTTTTTTTTTTGTGTGTGTGTGTGTGTGTGTGTTGAGATTTTTAATGATTACAATATTTTTTTTCTTCGTATTTCATGGGCTAAAATTTAATAAAATAAACTTAAAATAATAAAGAGTTTTTAATTAATAGAGAAATTTCGCATTGATTTTTAATTTAGCTTAACGAAACACAAAAATACTATTTAAGGATGGATTCGACTATTTCTTTTTCTTTTCAATGAGGGATGTGCAAGCGTCGACACTCACATGTCACCAACGATAAGATTTTTGACTCCAGCGGTTTTAACGTCTGTTAAAGTCTCATGCACAGAGGATCTATAGTGCACTTGCACTCTCCGACCGGAAGCCGAAACTCAGTTAGTGGACCATAGAGCCAGGTAAACTTTCGTTAAGATTACGGTATCGTTTTGTCACCAAGCTTGCTGAACATTCGTCAGTCATTAAAAAGCTCGTCTCTTGAGAAAGATTCAATTCTCACTGAGTAAAATTGAACTGAAATATGTTGAATGTCACTTTTGAGGAATTGGCGTTTAAAAACTAGATATAGTTTGAAGATCATTGCGCATTCTATTAAATGTTGCTGTAACGAATTGTTAATTGATAACGGCCTTCAAAACATAGCTGTTCGTTCATAGGCTTTGCGATGTTGCAGCACTCCGAATACATTTTCCAGAAACAACTATTAAAAAAAATTATTTCATTTTGAACTTGATATCGAAATTTACCAATAATCAAATAGCATTCCCCTTATAGCTTGCAATATTCGAAGAAAACGCAGCGGAAAACTGCATGTCTCCCTTCATAAAGAGAAAACTTCCGATATCTGGATTTCTATAGTTGCGCACGCGCTGAAACAATGCGTTTGGCTCCGTTCTACAGTTTTTGATTAGTAGAAGGCACTGTCAAAAGAGCAACAAGCATATTTGTCACACTCCACATTTCGTCAAAGGAACAAGTTACCCTTGAAAATAAGCCCAAATAGATTTTTTTTTTTTAAAGCGCGATTTTGTACTTTCTTTTGCAAGTGGATGGTTTGGGGCACGTTTTCGCCAAACTGAAGCTCGAATACATATAGAAATGAAACACAGCTTTGATCAATAAAAGTTAGTTACAAATATTATGCTGTTAATTTTTTTCATTAATGAATATTTAAAAAATTAATTTAACTTTACAGTATCATGATTTTTTTATTAAATAAGCCTTTAAATTAAATAAGCCGGCCTATTAAATAAGCCTTTTAAAATAAGAGTAAGAAATTCAAAAATTATTAGAAAGCAATTAATTTGAAGTTTAATTTTTAATTTAAATTAAGAACAAAATAGTAATGACTTTCAATGGTTCGTTTTATAAAACTTACATCAATTCAAAACTCTCATTATTACTTCTTGTTATTTGCTTATTGAATTTCAGTGTGACTTCGTTTTATGAACATAAATTGTAATACGAAACGCTCGATAAGCGAAACAATCTTTTTCCGTAGGAATCCATGTGAAATAGGAAAACAAGTTCCATTCTGAAAAAAAAAAAAGCATTTATAATTAAGAAATTTTCTATTTATAACATATGCATTTTTTACAAGAAAATTGTCCGAAGACATTTTTCTTTACTTTTTCTTTAAAATTTGGCGAAAATGAGACACAGCATTATCGTTAAATGAATTTGCATCTCATGCAGTTATTCCCTTATCATGATGAGGCTTCTCAATACACAATGCAATAATTTCCATAGGGTTCTTCCCAGTGGAAAGGTTCGTGCTCTGTTACCTCTATTATTTCTTCCTCTCCTGATCAAATCTCCTCCGCTTCTCTTTGCTGTGATACAGAATGCAGCTCCGTAAGCTCTTCCGCACTTTTGATTATTTTCTTCTACCAACTCATCGATGTCGTAGCTAACCCCCTCTAGCCCCATAATCTTGGCGATCAAGACTCCACTCATCCCTTGTGTTCGCCAACGGTATGCGGCCAGAATTTCTTGTATATAGATATAAATATTCTCTTCAAACAAGCATTCAACACAGACTAATACAGGTCATTCCAATACGTGACTTCATGATTTTTCTTCGCCACTCGTCCTGCGAAACATTGCTCGTTAAGCGAGTCACTTTTTTTAATTTTGCTCGTTGTGCGAATCACTTCTTATACGAGATGCTCAACTACATTCAGAATTAGTTACAGAAAAAAAAATTGAGTTTTGCCGAAAAGCACGACTATTCAATGTAGAACAGGTGGCAGCACCCAACCGGTTGAAACGCTCGAACGGCCGTTAATGCCAAGTGTGGAATATATAGAGAAATCTGGCAAGCTAATCTAGCATTCTAGCAGAGTGGTAAAGACCTTAGTCAGTCTTTAACTTCTACTGAATTTTTTTATATATATTTTGAGAAGCTACATTCCTTTTTTAGAACACTTCTGTGCTGACAAATAAATAAAGGCCAAGCAATTAAGTTAATATAATTAGTAATGGACATATGCAACTGAAAAAAATTTCTCTTTTTTATTTCAGGAAACGCTTTAATAATCTTATTAATTTTAAACAGCGAGAATGGCGAAAATTATCTACAAAGAACGAGTGTCGGGCTCTTAGCTTCAATCCGCTTGCATCAGGAATTCGTCATAATAATCTCGAAACTCATACTTTCATGCCTCTTATCTAATTGTTTCGATCTAATTTCCACGAAATGCATTATTATTTTATTATTATTAAATTATCTATTACTGGAGCTTATTCTTATATATAAAAAATTAACATTAAATTTTTTTAAAATCAATTTTTTTAAAGCACTTCAAAATTAAAAAATATTTATTTTTATTCCTTTTTAATGTTCAATTTATATCAAAATTCATCATCAAAAATGTTATGGAATCTTCAGATCAGTTTTTTAAAATTCACTACTAAATCGTGCCATTTGCATGAAATTAAAATTAAATTATTATAAAAAGATCAAAACAAGTATTGTCACAGCGAACATAAAAGTCTGTGAAATTTTAGAAGTAGCGAATCAAGACGTCAGTGAAAAATGATTATAAAGTTCGATTTTTACAGACATGAAACGGAACGAGTTCTCATCTGTTTTATTTGTTCGTTTCATCTTTAGCAATGTAGTTTAGTTTAGTCATATTAATGGCATTATTATAATTTTTGAAGCAAAGTGAGATATATTTCGGCAAGAATTTCGTAATTTAGAATTACGAAGGCACGTAATGCTTTCCCTTTCTTATAAAGAACCTAAAGTTATTTATTAAAATTTGAATTTTAGGTTTTTCACTTCTTTCCGATTTTAATACTCCGAACCTCTTATTAGATGAATTCTTAATACACATGTTCTACGTATCTTTTAACATATCTTTTACGTAACCTTCATATATGATTTGAAAAAAAAATAATTGTATCTCAAACTAATTAGACATAACTGTGCAATCTGAAATCAACCATCATTTTACGAATATTGGATGTATTAAGGAATAGTTGCTTTTGTTTCCAGAAATGGTGTTTTTTTTACACTTTTCAACTAGACAACTACGTGGAAGATTTCTGAAACTTGTCTTAAACTTCCATTCCTGACTAAACAAATATAACGACATTTAATTTCAACATATTTTTTATAGTTGGTTAGGCAATCAAATAGTTAGTAAATTTCATCTAAAATTACCAAAAATTTAGTGAATTTCGCCCAAAATTTGATGCAACAAACCAAATTCAACCGTTTAGCTTTTTGTGCTATTGAGGTATCATGTTTAAAATCAAACAGATAGAATTCCAAAGATGCATTTTCGAACTTTGGGATGTCAGAAATGTGAACAGTCATCAAAATCCCTAGTTCAAATTATTTATATTTTCTATGAATGCTTGACATGTCATGTTTCCACTTGGCTAAAGACTAAACCTAAACTGAACAGTGACTAAACTAGGCTTAGAGACACCAGGGTGCAAAATATTTACTTTTCCTCTTTTCGTATTTAGCGTTGTAAAGTGAAATAAATTGTTTGATATTTTTTATAGTGTTTTTCTGGTGATAATTTTTTCATGAGCTTTCAAATAGTCATTTGGAATTACCGTAACTTTCAACCACTATGCAACAGAAATAATGCACTTTATAACATATTATACATTTTTCATATATTTTACACTTTTTAAAATCAATTTAAAGGTTTAATAAAGGAAATAATTTCTGTTTGCATTTTGACATTAGTGGGATTTTGCAAACATGTTTCGATTAAATGATTAGTCTATTCTTTATTTTATTTAAATTATTCGAATTTATACCCCTAATTTTTTTTAAAAAAAAGACTATTTTTCTTGCTTAGTTTTACTTTATATAGATTTTTAAAACTGTTATAACCCAAGAGTGCCTGTTAGTGCGAAATAGAATTGTTTCTAATATTTTGTTGTCGTCTTTTAAATACCAGTGACAAAAGGGTTAATAAGTTCGCAATCAATGTAAATCAACAGTAAGAAAATAAAGATTTTATCTTCAGTTAAATTTGATTTGAATTTTTTAATTATGTTTAATAAATAATTATTCAGGAAATAAGAAGTAATGATTCTTTACTTATATGTAATGAGATTCGAAGTATACTAATGATGAAGCGACACTCAACATATCAATCATTTTGATTTAATATTTCCTTGTTCATTAAAAATAGTTACAAACGTTGCCTTATTTTACCACTACCAACGAAATATTTTTATTTACTAGATGAGGAAGGAGACACATTTCTCTTAAAATTATCTACTTTCTTAGAATATTATTAGAGCAATTGATGCTGCGCGTGGGGATGAAAGCTCTTATATTTATTGCCATTAAGATTAAATTCTCCCAGAATAAGCTTTTTTTTTTCAGTGAAGAAAAGGTCATTTCCATTCAATGTCCCGTACCTGCACAGCCTACTTACACCATTTAAGTCTGACGTTCATTAATAAGGCGTGTATTTTTTCCCCTATCATATATCTACGTCTGCTATGCGAGATTATGATCATTCCAGGGGAACCCCTCCCTAACGAATGTCTTCCGATTGACGTCACGTCCTACGATGTCATCGATTTTTTTTTTTCAATCTATCCATAAATAATGAAACGGAGAATTTACCTTGCTTCATATATTAGAACGTGGCTCGATGATGTGTTCGGTAAATTATAGGGGCGATGCATTATCTTTCTTCTTAGGAGGATCGGCTATTGGGAGTAATGGCAAGAAATGTGGCGGCAGTTAAACGGTTTTGATCTAGAATATCAATGGTTAGGGATTTTGTTTGTTTGGTTGTTTCGTTCGCCCATTATAGGAGAAATATCCTGAAACTAACTTCTGGCAAGCAATTTTTAAAAAAGGAAATAATCAGGAAACATTTTTATTCCATAATTAGTCGCTGCAGGCAATTAGCTGTTTTGCCAGGGTTATTGGTTATGATTGACTTCAGATAAATCTTTATATATGTTCATGATTCTACTAAATTATCTGACATTAAACCCATGTTATTTTAATTGCCTTATTTAAGTTCTGTTTATAGTGTTCAGGAAACTTTCAAATAGAGATCAGTCCTATAACATCATTGCGCAATTAAAAGTGTAAACATTCGGTTCATCTATTTTCTAAATTTCGTGGTATTGTAACTTCACTTTTTTTATTTGTCTTGTATACTAGAGATATATTAAAATGATTCCATATTATTCAGCTTTCAAAAAGGGAATAAAATCATGCAACTATTATTTGATGAAATATTGAAAACTATTTGAATATCAAATCAACTGAATAATCTATTGTTAGAAATTAGACAAATAAATATTTTTAAAAGTTGCTAAAACTGAGCAAAAGTTCTCGCAATTACTAAATTGGTATTATTAAAAAGACACTTTTTTGAATTTTGAAATGGAGTAAAAAACATTTTGGGGCAATAATACTTTTGAAAGTTGCAGTGAATAAGCTTCGAAATTTCTTTTAATTTTTAATTAATAAAATTTTTTAAAAGATCACTTCGATGTGCACATTAACACCCTCCAATGTTCCAAATCTGGTAACTGTAGTTCAAACGGAACACTAACTGTAGAACTGTAACTGTAGAACACTAACACACACATATATGTAAGAACACAAACATTCATCTTTATTATTTGTATAGACAAAGAACAATGCTTAGGTTATTTTTCAACATAATTGCCATTATTGTTGAAGCATTTACCATAGGGGGCCACGTTTGTATGCCGTCGTTGTAGAAAGATGCCGCTTTCGATGATGAAGTGAGTGGAAAATGTGAGGAAAATGAAATGACAATGTCGTAATGGCGAATCATCGGTCCTCCTTGATCTTCTTTTCAACTTCTATAACAAATCATTATTCATCAGAGATTGTCTCCCAATTCGTTTCTCTTGGAGTATATTTTCACGTTCTTCGATGAAATTTTTTTTTATCATCGAATCATTCATTCATTGCAATTTCAAAAATTTGTCAAGGGATTTCAATTGGTTTAGTGATCTTTGCTTTAAGAAAGCAGATGACAGAATGTAATTCGCATGTCGCAGGATATTCAATTTTTAAAAATATTTGAAATGTTTAACCTGCAGCCGACGCAATACTCAACAATCTAAAAGTGGCTTTTATTGCTTGCCAACGAATCAGCTAAGTGGATGCTCATCGTGAAATCACAAACGCAGCGTTCCCACGGTAAAAAATAAAAACGAAACTTGGTTCTTGGATATCCCTCATTTAAATAGCAAATTTTATATTTTAATTATTAAAAGGAATACTGCAATAAAATTGTTTTTCTTTCAATATAGCGAGGTCCACCATACTGATTTATACCTCTGTGGTGATGAAACAAATGTTTCAGACTTATTTTTAAACAATGAAAAAAGATCTACTTTTTATTATGACAAAAAATAATGATGTTACAAACTACATATTAAATATGGCTAAAATTCATATCATAGTGATAAAATTGTCATTGTAAAGAGATTGTTTATTTTTTAGTAAAGAACAGAGGATAATTTTTATATCATTTGGTAGCAGCATGCGAGTTAAAGGTCTGATACTACAATGAAAATAATGATGGGATGAAACTTAATAATGAGATCTCATTCCTGTTACAGCAATAAAAAGGTCTATTGCGAATTATATCAAAAATATTTTTAAACATTTGTTAAAAACATGAAATGTTTAATAGCCAAACCGATATTATTGTAATGGTAATTTTAAAATGATAAAGAATATAGAAAACTGTAATTAATTAAAACTCTAATACAGTAAATAAAGGAAAGCTTAATAATAAATGGAATCCATAGATGTTTTCCGCTTCTATTTTACTGTACGCATAGAATTTTATAGATGAATATAAAGAGTCAAGTATATCTTGGAACTCGTTCCTTTTAATAGATTGGATCCAAAATTTGAAGCAATTTTTATGTCAAAACCATCAAGTTTCATTTGTCTCGCTCATTCCTTTTTTCAATCATTGCAAATACTTAGACTTTCAATCTATCAATTAATTGACGGATTTTGTTCAGTATTCTATACAAATCTATATTTCAAATTATAAAGCCATTTATTAAATTTCATCCGTCTAGCTAGTTGCGTTATTGAATTATCGCGTTAAATTGCTGTTGACGTTCAAACAGAGCGATGGACTTCGCTTTGGGAGAGTGGCTCCAAAATCCTCAGTTGGATTATGAAGACCATGTAATAGATTTCATCATTCAAGTTTTTCATTTATCGTGTTCTAAGGTAGATATAGCTCTAAAAATATTTTTTTCAGAATCCCTTTCTATGCCTGTGGGAGAAAAGAAAAAAAAAATACTACTTAGTGTGTTAGAAAAGGAAATAACCTATGCACAAAATGTTTAACATTTTGCAGTGAATTTAGGATATCGTCACAAACTGGCAATATCTTTTTCGAAACAGATATTCTTTGATTTGGTCTCAATATATGAGCCACTTGCGTTTAATCTTGTATAATCATCAACAATAATTCCATGTCCTTTCTTTGTAGGTAAATCATTCAGAAAACGCCATGCTTTCTTTAAAGTTCCTCTACAATACACCTTTGGGTGCTTTAGTAACAGGATCCAGGAAAAAAAGAGAAGACAAATCCGGTAAGGACATTGTCCTTGCTGACCAGGATTCCACACTAGACCTGGATCCCTTGAGGGCGAGCTACATACATTCTATACCAAGGGCCCAGTGGTTCAAAGGGGTCCTCCTCCAAGGTTACCTCGTGCATCCAAGCATTTTAATGGGACTGGACGACTTTGATGTACGAGAGGACGACGTGTTCGTCATCACTTACCCCAAATCAGGTAAAATTCGCTGTTTCTCGGATTTAAATGGAGTGTGTGTAAGAGAGAGAGGTGTGGGTTCATTTCTCATACTGCGAAAATGATTTCAAAATACATTTGGATTGGAATATAACCCTATTAATTATTTTATAAATCATATAAACAATATTTAGATTAAACATTTTCGCTTTTCTATGAAATTATTTGAAAATTTATTTGGGTGTATATAAGTATGAGCTGAAGTTAAAAAAAATTGAATTTTTATAAAAATTAAAAAAAAATTTCAAAAAATTTAATATTGTTATCTACAATGCATTCTCTTTGCTTCGTCCCAAAAGAGACTTCCATTGTTCGATGCAAAGATGTAAGTCATTTTCGAAAGTCCATCTATCACACTTACCATTTCTGTTTTCACTGCATCTATTGCTACCTTTATAAGTCCAGTTCCTATTAGAACTGGATTCCCCATGGAGAGTAAAAAGAAATTGCACGGGGCGAGATCCTGTCTCTTGTGTCGCAATTATCCAACCCACCTCTTCCTCCTCACTCTTGCTATGTTCAACTCACTCCTGAAAAATTTAAGTGGGATTTGCGAAGGAAATTTCGCACCTCTAAACAATTGGGCAGATGAGCTGGGTTATTATCCGGGTGAAGAAATCAAGAATAAATTTTCCAATTACCGGGTCAATTTTTCTTTCCGTACACGTTCACGCTGAGTAATGAGGATATTTTGACTGATTGCTTAACCTTTAGTTTTCCAATACATATGCACAATCATCTGATATCGAAAAAATTTATCAAGTTTGATTAACCAGGACTTTGATGGACAACAATCTCTTTTGGGCATTCTTTAAACTTTTTAAAACGGTCCAAATTGTCTCTATACTTCTTGCAATACAGAATATGTTTATCATGAATTTTTCCAAGTTTTTTTCCTAGTTTCCACATTTTTCTACTGCGGCTTACGAAAACAAATCGCATAGTGAGAAAGACCCAAATCAGCTGTACTAAAAGTAAATAAATCACTTTATAAGAATAAGTCTATTTTGCGTAACTGGGAAGCATATATCTCTTTTTTGCTGATAAGCGTGTATACAAGTAAGAGTAAGAACTCATGGACAGCAGATCGAGACATTATTGCAGGCTAACAGGAATGATATATTTTATGTAGTCGCGTTAGAATTCCTCTTTTGTCTTTTAAGATTAATTAACCCTTTCTTATTCTATGATACTTTTCACAATTTTATCAAGTCTAATCGTCTTGCATTGTCTTCCTGAGTAAAGGATTAACAACCTTTTAAATTTTGTCCATTTCACATATCATTCAAATGACCAAACCATTCTCTGAGGAGTATTAAGAATGAAATAATAAAGGAAACATGTACATTTAAAATATGCAATCATTATATTAATCGTATATATAATATCGTATAATATATTAATCATATATTAAAATATATATGATCAGAATATGCAATCATTATATTAATCAAATTATATATTAATCGTTCTGCTTATTAATATCAACTACCTGACAGTACATGACTCTTCAAAAACATATGCCATTGCGTCATGTATGGTTTTCAGATAAAATGTGGAAAATTTCAGCTGAATCTGCTTGAGAACGTTTCTAATATTGCGAGAAGCAGCTGCTGAAATATTGTATATATATTATCAATGAACTTATCAACAGTATCAACTAAAATATAAGATATCTTATGGTGATAAATTCTTTAGTTTGAATAATTCGCCAGTGCAATCGTTTGATTAGTGTATTGTCAGAGAGGAAATTGATTTTCTAAATATTTCGAACAAATAGAAAAATAAGCTTAGCTCGGAGTGAATGGATGAATGTTCACAGAAAAGGCATTTGTTATAAAATTTTATAAAACAGGCCATAGTTCTAGAAATGAATTAAGTATATTCATTTCTACAGACTTATCTGTATTCATCACGTTTGATGTCCCATTTTTGAAAGAATATCAGGATTCTTAAGAAATAATTACCTTCTAAAAGCAAGAATGAAACCTTTTTATTCATAATTTATTACTATCTAAGTCAAAATTAACTCCAGCTATTTTAGCGAATCATTTTAGATGCCCAGAATTCTTCACTAACTCGTTATCTTTTCGTCAGATAGGCCAATTATTCCGCGGTCCTGTCTCAAAAGAGGAAACTATTAAACTCCACCCAATAAAATCAATTCATCTTTTTATTGAGAGCATGATAGAGTGAGGTAAGTAGAAACTGAAGAAAAATCAAATATTTGTTGGTTCATTAAATGAGTGCTTTTTTTTTGTACTCTTTAACAACAAATGTTTTTCAATTTGATTCCTACCCTTTATAAATAATAAATTCATTTATTTATTTATTAATCAAACCATTCATTTTCACCAATCTAGTACTTTTTGAACTTACTTTTTAATCTTATATGTCTCTTTTAATTTAAAAGTTTTAAAATATAATTTTTGAATTGTACATTTCAAATCCTGCAGATTTCGTGCTCTCGTTAACTACATAGAATTTTCTGAGCTAACTCGCTGAATGTAAGACGTAGAATTCTTATAAAGAATTATAGAAACCTAAAATTGAATTCCAATCAATTTAGTTCTAGTAACTTTTGATACTAGAACAAAATTCATATTTTATTTCAAAAGTAAACGAAATTTTTTTAATAAATATCATTCTTAAGCGAGTTTTTTTTTAACCACGTTGGCCGTTTGTTGACTTCGTGATACATTGTTTTTTTATTTGGTCGTAACATTACTGCTTGCCATATTTAAATGACATTAATAAAGAAAATTGAATTTTTTTTTTTAAATTAATTATTTTTAATCATGGTATCAGTACGTATTTTTAGGACGACTTCAAGCTTTTTGCACCATAAAATTATGCGCATTCAAAGTCCTTGAGTTAATTTTCTCTGATTGTGATAGAGATTTCAGAGTAGATATTCTTAAGCCTTTTTTTTCCTTCATGACTCTATTTCGACCGAATTTTCTGGACCACAAGTATATATACTGTATCTTCCCTGTCTTTGTAAAAAGATAAACCTGTTCCCTCTTTATAAGATGCATCATAAAAATTGCCCATTTTAGATCCTGAAGATGTGCGTTTGATATCATTCTTTTTAGAAATATCCTTCACGAATGAGATATATTTGAAATTTCAAAAGCTCGGCGCATTTCGAAATTATAGACTAAAAATGACTCGTTACAAAATCTTTCTGCTATCCATCAATAGATGTCGACACAAAGCATTCTCGAACAACACCAAACAATCATTGTTATTAATTTCCTTTCTTTTTCTTTACTTGCGTAGTATTACTATAAAAGTTTTTTTAAAGTTTAGCTTGTGAAGATAATTAGCAAGCAGAAGCGCGAGGGCTATCTAGTATAAATACACTCTTGTCAAGAATATCATACATTAAACATAAGAAGTGAGAAAAAGAATTGAACATAAGTTTAAATCATACATAAATGATTGACACAAGTGGAAAATATTTTATTCGTAAAAACTGAAAAGTATGCAAATTAAGCATATGCTCTATTTAAGTCTCTGCGTATTTTTGGCTGGCAATGGTGAACCTCTCAGTACTTGCGTTGGTGCACTTTTTACAACAGCCTATAATTCTAAATAATATTTCATTTCCTGATAGAGTATATCCATTAAGCAGGGATTTATCCTATTCAGAAGGAAAAGGCATTTAGCAATTTAAGAAGTTTATCACATTTGTTTCTATGTTGCCAAAGATGGCTTAGAATTTTTGGGGCTGTAGCTTTGATGCATCATTCCAGTCTATTGGTGGGGTTTCTTTGGGTATTTTACATGATAAACATAGCTCGTTACCCAAAAACATTCATTACAAGAAGTCATTCAGATATTCATAATATAGTGCAAGCAATTCTCTATATATGAAGACGGATAGCTGTTTCTGATGACGTTTTAGTGCACGGAATACTGACTGCGCTCACATTTTCTCGAACTTCCAAACATTGTGAACAATGAACTGCATTATTTGTCGAACAGGTCGTATTGTTGCATTTCATCTTACAGCTCATCAAATATTATAATCCTGTTAAACATAATTAAACTCAGCGCGGCGTTAACATTTGTTGCTGTATGCGATGCTCACAGTTTTTTTTCCGTCTGTAGTTTGCTGTTCACTGCTCACCAATTATCGGAACATAATCCCTTTGATGGGCGTGGTCTTCTCATGTTATAAGAGTCCCTCTTCCACAAAAAACCATATTATCCTAGATTGGCTGTAGCTTGCTGTTCCCTGATCGCCAATTATCAGAACATACTTCTCTCAATGGATTTGGTTTTCTCAAGTTGATGATGGATATGATCTCATGAGAGCGCCTCTTTCCACAAAAACCATTTTATCCTTGGTTGGCTGTAGCTTGCTGTTCCTTGATCACTAATCATCAAAACATACTTCTCTCAATGGACTTGGTTTTCTCAAGTTAATGATGGATATGAGAGCGCCTCTTTCCACAAAAATCATTTTATCCTTGGTTGGTTGTAACATTCAATTTCTGTAGTCTGCGCTTGACGGGGCGGGAAGAATAGCCCTTCTCTTTAATTTTTCGCCAGCTTGGGCCGTCATTTGCGTAGCTCACGACCCCATGTTCTATTTTTGAATGTTCACTGTTCCGTAAAATGCGTTTATGTCGTGAGAGTGTTTCTGCCAATCATTTTTCTAAGACTCAAGTTTATTGACAGATTTTGATTAAATGGTTTGCTGCTTTAAGAGTCAACGTGTCTCCTTTTCTTCGCTTTAAATAGTTAGCACTTGCACGAATAATCTTAAACTGAAAACTGTTTTCATCAATTTATTCATTTTTCTGTGAATACTTTTATTTAGGTTCGTTTCTATGGGTTTTATTGTCATTATATTTCACAAAGCAAGCTTACTTAAAACTGTTCTATTTTTGCTTTTCTGTGAATTGCATGCTTTTGATATTGAAACGAAATTCAAGAAATAAATATTAAACGCATGATAAACTAATATTTTCCAGTTCTGTAGTATCTTAGCGCTTATTTCCCTTTTGCGAAAATTCACCAGGGACCTATTTTTTGTCAAATTAATCTCTCAAATGGCGTAATTATCATTAATGTATCCTATCGAACTGCTGTTTTTAAAAAGACTTCAGCGAATGATTCTTTCGCAAATTGCTGCCATGAATCTTCTACCATCTTATTACCTGTCCCATTATTTGAATTATGGCAGTTTGAATGCCTCTCGAGTGTCAGTAACAGTAATTCAGAATAACTAATATTAAAAATGACTGAGAAAAGCGATTTTTATTTCTGTGCAGTATACAAGAAAATTGCTCATAATGAATTTTTATAGTAAATAAAATTTATTCAGGCTTTTCTGTTTGGTTCAAGATTTTTATAGAGAAGAAAAATGATTTTATGAAAATAATTTTTACAACATGCTTTTATTAGCATAGTAAAACATGTCAAAATTTTTTTAACTGTTTATAATTTTTGAATCTTTAATTTATAATGCATTTTTATAAATATTATAGAATATTTTATCAATTTACTTCAAATTGTTATCACTTGAATGGAATCAAAATTACTCGAAAAATTGATAATTAAATAAAGAAATTATTAAAATAATTTAATTTCAACGAGCACGCAGAAAGGAATAACATTTCGAATATTTAATGCATCAATAAGTAATTTTAAAAAAATAACAAAATTCAATCTCTACAAACATGGGATAAACCATGTTAAACAGAAATGTATGAACATGCTATAAAAAAGGAGCATTCTTCTTGTCAAAGATTTGGAAATTTTTTCCATTTCTTGGAATAAAGGCATAATAAATTCGTCAAGACATTTTAGCAGATACATACGATATATCCTTCACCATCTTCTTAAATCCATGTGAGTAATTTACAAATATACAAAGTATTTTGAGTACAAACTTCTCTTTATTCCATATGTCATTCATTTTTACACAATAACGGTCCATTTAGAAGTTACTTTTGAAACATAATGTGTATATACATATATATATATAATTTAAATCTTAGTTAATTTTAATTAGCTTAGAGTGTGTTACTTTATTTTAAAATATTCTCTTATTGCTTGATACAGTTGAAACATTTTTATTTAATTATTTCTTACGCGCTTCCTAAGAAATTGCTGAGTGGGGAAATCTCATGCTTCGAGAGAAGTGATAAAAATTCTTAGCACTTACTCATTCTTTTCTAATATACCTAATATTCCCTTTCCTAAATCGACACATTTCAAAAAAATCCCTATCAGAAACTTACAATAAATCACTGAAAGGAAAAATTTCTGTCACTTTGCCATTGTGCCGCTGTGTAGACAAACGCGTCTTAACACTTCTTCCCTATACGAATCATGGTTCCCGTGATGAAATAAAATGAAGTTCATTCCAAAAGTTTCTTCTTCTCGGTTACACATCTGCAAAATTATGCTTATGCATAGAGAGAGTAAATTCTCTATTGCAATTAAACGTATACTCCCACTTCCGCCTGCTGAAAAACCGTTTACATTAACGTTTTTATTTCCCTCAAAAAAGGTGCAAATTTAATTCGAAAACTAAACACTTATCAATAATTAATAGATTTAAATTTGATTTAAAATGTAAGTTTAGAGTTAATTAGTGAAATATTTTAAATTCAAACGATTTTTCTACCATTTTCGATAGCAAAAACAGAATTTTTTTTAAATTAGCATGTGCTATATTGTTTACGTATGTTGACTGAGGATATAACCCTTTATTTAAAATGCTCAGCTTTAAATTATCAAATGGAGACTGAAAGATTTTTTTTTTTTGGTTTCGGTATTTATCCATTGTATTAACTGAACTTCAGCTTCTGAAATTATTTTAATTTAATTTTAAGCAATTTTAAGTTATATGTTTTTATTTTTTTATTTTTAACTTAAGTATTTGAGATATGACTTCATTTTTTTAATTGCGAAAACTCTTATGATTTTGCAAATAGAAGTCATTTGCAAGAACTACCGTAATCTTTAATTGAGATATTTCTGTTAACCTTTAATTGGTTAGCTCTAATAGTATATATCTTTTTATTAAAATAAAAAAGTAAGCAGAATTAATTATGAAGCAAAACTGTAATTCGAACAAAAAAAATTCTAAAAAGCGATGTTCTCTTACATCATCTTTTAATCTCTTAAGTTCAACAAATTCTGTTTATAATAATTTTAAGAGTAACTGCAGTTAATTTCGAAAGAAAGAAAGCAATCTGTGAAAAAAACTGCATTTTTTACGAAAGCTTTAATTTTTTTAAAGCTTCCAGGAAATTTCCAGTATTAATTACAAAGTAAACAAAAGCTGCTTTTAGGGGGGAAAAAGTGATTGACAATTCAGAAATGATACTTTTTTCGATTTCATTTGTTTTTTCTCACCATTTTTCACAACTCACTCCACCCATTACGTGAAAACATCGAACGTTGCCGGTGTTGCCATGGCAGGAAACTTTTTCGCCTAAACTTTATTGCTTTTTTTGCCAAAATTCGCCGATGCAATAATGAAAATAAAATGACTAATAAAGACTGCTGCGAAGGTCGAAGCGTTTCACGGTCCGGGGAGTTCTTTTACTCCTAAATGCTGTGCAGGACAGCTAAATAATGAGGAGATACCGAAAGAAAGGAAATTGTGCTAACGTATTTGGTTAATGGCGTGTTGCATTTGCGAGAAGAAGTTGCGAGGAATTCGTGATTTGGTATGTCAGTCAGAAATAAAAAAAAAATTCGTATGTTGAAAATATCCAACTGAAGCTAAAACAATAATTATTACGTACGAATAGATTTAAGGCATGTGATACGTTCGGGGAGAATTGTTTTTGAAAAGCGTTCTAAAATGGTTAAATTATTGAATTTTTGAATTTAAAAAAATTGAAAAAACATCTATAAAAGCAAAATATTTCAATAAAATAAAAGAAAGTTTTTAAAAAATTGTAAAAATGGCTGTTTTGGACTAAAAAGAAGTATAGAGCAAAAATCTTTTCGTTTATAGTTTTATCTAATAATTTTCTTAAAATTTTGAAGATAACTTAAGAAATATATTATGTAATTTTTGAACTAAAACATAAGCTGTATTTCTATCCACTCTTTTAATATTGGGACTCAACTGATAAATAACAGAATATATTTTTTTTCAATCGTGAAGCATTAAAACAACTGTAGTTTAGACTATTTACTCTATTGTTCAAGAACTGTCTAATGTATATCTTTCGTTCAAATCTGGTAATTATTATACCAGATTTGAACAAAAGATATACATTAGATTTTAATTTATGAAGGTTTTCGTAGAAATATTCTATCAAAATGAATTTGATAAAATTTTAGATTAAAGAAATTGAGAAAATTGATTTTAAAGATGTAAAATAGCATTAAAACGTACACAAAAATGCAAATATAAAAATCAGTTACTAATGTGATGAGATTCGAAAATGTTAGGCATTCTAATATGAAATTTTTATCGTGTGAGCGAATGCCCCTATTGTATTGGAAAAATCGTTGTAAATTTTATGATCTCAGGAAATATGTGTTATCAGACATTACTGCTAAAAGACGGCGATGGAAAGGAAACACATTTCAGGAAACAGCGATAAAAATCTTTTTATTGGTTCAAACTTCGAATGGAAGATATGATACAGGATCCGTCTACCTTTATATTATATTTAAAATTTATTCTTAGTGATGGATATGAGATGTGAACCCAAAAAATTCACCATAGCAATGAGTGCATATATTAATGCAGTAACTAAAATAATGAAAAATATCGAACTTACTAACATTTTAAAGAATTTATTAAGACATGAGAAAATTCGCAAAGAAATATAAATGCTGTACACTGAAAAACTTTTCATTGAAATTTTAAAGTGGTGTAAATATGTATTTTTGTAATAATATGTTC